>VWZD01010961.1:246219-262883 GCA_013396695.1 Sakesphorus luctuosus
CCCCCTCCCTGCTCCTGCCCCTCCTCGGGGGGGTCACCAACCTCCTCCCTGATCCTGCCCCTCCTGGGGGGGGTCACCAACGCCCTGCCCACACCTCTCCCATGCTCTCTACAGGAGCAGAGTCACCACCTCAGCAGGATTTGTGCCCGTCCCTGCAACCATTTCCACCCTGCTCTCCCCAGCTGTGCCACAGAATTGTTCAGGTTGGAAAAGCCCTCTGAGATCACAGTCCAACCATTCCCCCACACTGCCAAGGCCACCACTGACCCATGTCCCCAAGTGCCACATCCACAAGGCTTTTAAACCACCCCAGGGATGGGGATGGCACCACTGCCCTGGGCAGCCTGTTCCAGTGCCAGACAAACCTTTCCATGAAAGAATGTTCCCTAATATCCAAGCTAAAACTCCCCTGGCACAACTTGAGGCCATGAGGAACGAGGGCACTGCCTGGCACAACCCTCATCCCCAGCTGCTGCTGTTCTCTCCCTTGGGTCTTATATCCTTTAAAAATAAGACACAGCACTATTTGCACTTTGGGCAGCTGCAAATAATGCCTCCCTCAGGGAAGGACACTTGGCAGGAATCTGCAAAGCTGTTGGATCTTATTGCAAAGAAGCCCTGGTTGTTGCACTGCCACCCCACGCAGCCAACTCAGCAGTGCCAGGGCACCCTGGGCTCCCTCCCAGCACCATGGCTGCCCTCCAGCACCCGGAGATGTGCCCACCCATGAGGATTAAAGCTCCCAAAATAGCCTGGAGTAGTGTGAGTGAGCTGGGGATCCAGCCCTCTCCTGCATCTGTATCCTGGGGGCATCCAAGTCCCCGAGCAAGGACAATTAGGAATAATTACGGTATAATGGGATCTGTTTAAATGCACATCACAGGCATGGAGCACCACAGGCATGGAGCACCACAGGCATGGAGCACCAGGGACACGGAACACCATGGAGCACCAGGGGCATGGAGCACCACAGGCATGGAGAGCCTTGTGTGCCCTGCCCAGCCCGGGGTCCCACAGAGCCTTGTGTGCCCTGCCCAGCCCGGGGTCCCACAGAGCCCGGTGTGCCCGTCCCAGCCCGGGGTCCCACAGAGCCCGGTGTGCCCGTCCCAGCCCGGGGTCCCACAGAGCCCGGTGTGCCCGTCCCAGCCCGGTCCCCAGCACGGTGGGCGCGGTGCTCACCCTTGGCGGCGCTGGAGATGCTGGCGGTGGCCGAGCCCAGGCCGGGGGCGCCGCGGCAGGCACGCTCCAAGCTGTTGTGCTGCTTGGCTAACTGCTCGATGGTCTCCTCCAGCCGGATGCGCTGCTCCCGCTCATGCTGCAGCAGCCGCTGCCATTTGCGGCTGTGGCTCTCGGCTAAGTCCAGGAAATCGCGGCAGGCCTGGGTGGGGAGGAAGCACAGAGGGACAGGTCAGCCCCGGCACAGCTGGGAGGTGTCACCCAGCCAGCACACGGTGGCCACAGAGCTGGTGCCACAACACCTCCATCTTCCTCCTCCTCTTCTCTGGTCTCTGGTTTCATGAAATGCAACCCCAGAGCTCTGCACAATTCCCACACCCACGGGGCCAAGGGCAGCTCAGCTCCAACCATCCAAACCTGAACCACCTCCAAGGAGACGGAGGATGCAACACCGTCAACTATCCTGAGACCATGGAGCCTCCATGGTGTCCCATCTCTGGAGCAGCCTGGCCTGATGTGTCCCCACCCCACCTCCTGTCCCTGTCCCTGTCCCCATGAAGCCCAGGCTGGGTTCTCACAAACCCCAGCCAAGCAGCCACTTCCATCCACAATCCAGCAAATGAGGAGAAGCTGGGTAGGACAGTGGTGCCCAAGGTGACAGCCATGGATAGGATAGGATCGGATCATAGAACCATGGAATGGTTTGGTTTGGAAGGGACCTTAAAGCTCAGCTTGTTCCAGTCCAGCCCACGGGCAGGGACACCTTCCACTAGCCCAGGTTGCTCTAAGCCCTGTCCAGCCTGGCCTTGGACACTCCCAGCTTTTCTGGGCTGAGGCAGAAGCCAGAAATCTCTGCGCTCCAAAGAGGCAGAGAGGGAGGATGCCCAGCTCCTGCCTGGAGCTGCACAGCCCAGGACACAGCACCCAGCCCTGTAACACGTCCCCATCCCCTCCCCAGTAGGCCCTGGGGAACCCTCAGCCATGGGGACACCCACAGACACACTGGGCACAGGGAAGGAGGGCTTAGGGGATGCTCCAGGGCAGGGAGCACCAGGCAGGGGACAGCCAGGACACCATGGCCCAGCCCTGGGAGCACCAGACTCCCCGTGGGAGATTTCCTGGAGCAGGATGTCCAGCAGGGCTGGAATGTTGCTGGCTGTCCCACACTGCCTTGTCCCAGACAATAGTCTCAGAGGACAGAGCAGGCCCTCACAGCTCTATTTTTAGGTTCTTTTCCATCCTGGATGGAACCCCATGGCTTCGGCACATCCTCTGCCACCCACCCCACTGCAGCTGAGCACAGAGGCAGGGCTGCTCCTCCTCCTCCTCCTCCCTCCAATCTCTGTGAGGTGGGATGCACTAAGTGTTTTTCATCTTACGTTTAGAAGTAGGAAAATACGATTTTTATGGAAATTCTCCAGGAGTTTGCAGGCAGCTTGCAGGCAAATTAACTGTGCTTGTGCTGTGGCTGATGGGTCCTCTGGATAAATGCTGGATGAAGAGCTCAAAACTACTCAAAAGGGCTAAAACCAGAGGTTTGGATGTCTGACAGACTTCCAGCCATCCCCAGAACTTGGTTATTTTCTGTTTCCAGCTATTTGGATTCCACATGTGTTTTATTCAGCTCTTGGCAGGTCACTCAGAATTTGGGCTGCAGGTGGCACCTGACTGTCCAGGTATCTCCTGGTCAAGTAACAGGTTCAGGGCTACAGCTTCCATGACCTGACCTGATTTTACCAGGATTTATTCAAGAAAAGCTCCAAATCATCAGTTCTTCATCAAACCTTTCCTTTGGATAGAAGCACGATTTGAGAATCATCCAGGGAAAGTAGTTTCTCCTCTAATAACCTCAGAAATGATGATGACAAAGCACTAGGCTTTCATCTTTTAGGTGTAGAAGCACAAAGCAAGAGGAAATGAACATCCCATCATCAGAAAGAAAGATGCAGGGGGTGGGCACAGGTGGCTTTGGTGACAATCTGAACACTACTGTCCCCTGTCCCCAGCCTCACCTCGAGGATCCCTTGGTCATGGGAAGAGGCAGAAACCAAACTCAGATCAGTTAAACAAAGCATAAACACAACAAGTTAGGAAAAAATAAATAAAATCAGTGTAACCCATCGTATCTAAGAGGATTTCCTTCCCATACACTTGCAGCCCCAAAGGACCTGACCCTACATCTCTGTTCCCTCCATCCCCCCTTTGCTGCCTCTCCAACTGCAAAGAGGGGTCAGGGTCCTGCCCCCCCAGATTCCTTGATGTGCTCCCACCCCCACATGTGTTGAAAAGCCAGGGCAGTTCTGGGCCCCTCATGACAAGAAGGACATTGAGGGGCTGGCGCGTGTCCAGGGAAGGGAACAGAGCTGGGAAGGGGCTGGAGCAGCAGGAGGGGCTGAGGGAGCTGGGGGGGCTCAGCTTGGAGAAAAGGAGGCTCAGGGGGGACCTTCTGGCTCTGCAATCCCTGACAGGATGGGGGAGCTGGTGGGGGGGTTGGGTTTAGATTGGACATCAGAGAAAAATCCTTCATGGAAAGGGCTGTCCAGCCCTGGCACAGCTGCCCAGGTCAGTGGTGGAGTCCCCACCCCTCAGGAGATTTAAAAGCCATGTGGATGTGGCAACTGGGGACATGGGCAGTGGTGGCCTTGGCAGAGGTGAGGGATGGTTGGACTTGATGATCTCAGAGGGCAAGACAAGACCTGCATTCTCAGGATGTTTCACACTGAGTTTTCACGTTATCCTCTGGAAATAACTCAACCCCTCTCCCCACCCCAGAAAGGCCTGTGGGCAGCCACCCACAGCCCCAGAGCACACAGGGTCCTGCCCTGATGCTTCATGCTGAAGCCTCTGGCAGTTCAAACCCCGAGTTGGCTGCTCCTTCTTTTGTCCCACTGATGGGCTGCACTAGGAGGATCCAACAAGGGCAAGTAATGGGATAGTGGCTGTGACCTTCCCAGCCCAGCAAAGCTCATTATGTGCTCCAAAGGTCCCTCTGCAGGCAGAGGGCAAGGAATGCCCCTTCTGGCACCGAGGGTGGAATCTGACGGCTGTTCCCGGCTCAGGGGTGAGAGCTCTAAAACCATGCCCTGAGAGATGACCTGTAATTATCCTACTGCAATTAACTACGGGTTGGAGGGTGTAATGGGGAATTAGGGGGAATGTGGGTAATTACAGAGCAGAGCTTTGTGTGGGCTGGGAGCTGGAGCAGAGAAAGTGGTCCATAAACTGATGGGAATCAACATCCTAAAGAAAAATCACAGCAAGTCACACCTCAGATTCTCCCATCCCAAGGTGGTCAAGCTTTGCTGAAGATCAGTGCTGTATCCCAAAGGGAAATCTGCACTGTCAGGCTTCACTTACAGCCATATAAAAAAATCCCAGTGATGGAGCACATTTGTCAGTGTGGCAGTGTGGGGATGTCTTGGGAAGATGACCAGGATGATCCTTACATGGCCACAGATCCCACCACAGGCTGCAGAACCTCCATGGAGCAGGCCAGGGTGCTCCAGGCAGCATCCCACAGCTTGTGTCCATGTGGATTTAGGAGCCACCTGGGGCATGTGGAGGGTTTAGTCTCTGTCTCTGAAGGCTGCAGGACCCCCCTCTCTGCAGCCTCTTTGTCTATAATTCAGACACTGGTTTAATCCAAACCCTGATCAAAGTATCCAGATTCACCCAGGCAAGGATCATGTTTGCTCCTTGGGAGACAAGTGATGCCAAGGGTGGAAAGGGGGAATATCCTGCAGGAGGGATCTCCCAAGCCCAGCCCCACTCTGCCAGCAGCAGCCAAGTAAATTAACATTATTAATTTAGGTTTGTAGCACCTACAGCCAAGACAGCCCAGAATTCCACAGGGATGCTTGCCAGAGGTAGAAGCAGCACCAAACAGGGCTCAGGGAGTATTTTTTCACTGTCTCTGTCAACTGAGCTCAGTCCTAAGCCAGAACACAGCCCAGAGCCCAGTGTGGAGCAGGGGCAGCACCAGCCTACGAGCTCCCCAGGGCTGCAGGACACTGGGGTGAGGAGCTCAGACAAGAGTATCCCAGCTCATCCCTCGCTCCCATCACTAATTCCCCTGGCTCAGTAACAAGGTACAAACAATCCCAGGCACTGAGCAGGAGCAACACCTTGAAATCCAGCTTATAAAATTCTCATGGAGTGGTGGCTGAACTGAGTTCCAGCTGAAGCTGCTCAGGGTTGCAAGCAAGACACAGCCACAAATCCATGCGAGGCTGGCACAGGGACACAGGGCAGTCCAAAGGACAGCAGTGCCCAGCTGCAGGAGGAAAGCACAGCAGAAGTGATTCCCCAGTGAGCCTCAGGGCTGGGGTGTCCAGGCCATGTGCACCTGAAGGTACAGCCTCAGGAGGTGCTGCCTTCCCAAGAGCTCTGCCAGGACCAACCCTCCAGGAGAGGATGCTGTGCCCATGCCCACGTGCTTCCCATTCCACCAGGAGACTGGTTTTATCACTCACTGGAGGGGATGGCAAGTACAGGAGGTAACACAATGTGACCTGGATTTTGCCCCAGGCCAGAGCTCGATGAAATCCCCAGGTCCAAACGCTGTTCCGTCTCAGCATCAGCAGCACAGTCAGGGCTGGAGAGCAGTGGCCAAGTTGACAGGTGACCAGTGACCAGAGATAAAAACAAGCTCCATCCACCTGCAGTCCCAGAGCCCAGGGAATCTCAGTGTTACCTGCAGCCAGGTAGCAGGAGAGACAGAGGTGGTTTCTCCTCTCTGTGTCTGGACCAAGCTGTAGTAGCAGGTCCTAATCCAGCACTGGGCAGTGGAGCTGTAAATCATTGCCAAGGATGGGCAAAAGAGCATGTTCTCATGGAAAAATATCATCAAGGCTTCTGCAAATTCCCATGGAGGAAAAGGCAAGGTGCCACCAAGACCCTGCTGGGGAGCAGGATGTGAGAGACAGTGCCACCAGCTCCACAGTCTGTCCCCGTGCCCAGGAGCTGCTGCCACCAGGGGCACATTTAGCACCTTTCACACATTTGTCACGGCAAATATACCCGATTTCACAGCTTGTTGCAGGCTAATGGGAACATCCTCAACAGGCCAGGGATTATTTATGCAGAGGAAAACGATCACCCGAGGTCATCAGTGTCCTGCCAAGGTGGTGTTGTCACACACCCGAGGGGATCTCCTTCCCCAGTGCAGCAAACAGTCAAAATCAGATGTAAGGAACAAAGAGATGAGGTTAATTAGCTGGAAAGGGTAAATGATCACAGCGAGGGCTGCCAGATTTCATAGAATCATGGAATGGTTTGGGTTGGAAGGCACATCAAAACTTATCTTGTTCCACCCTCTGCCATGGGCAGGGACACCTTCCACTGCCCCAGGTTGCTCCAGCCCCATCCAACCTGACCTTGGACACTCCCAGGGATGGGGCAGCCACAGCTCCTCTGCCCAACCTGTGCCAGGGCCTGCCCACCCTCACAGGGAAAAATTTCTGCCCGGGCTTCATGCAAAGGAATGAAAACCTCTGGAGCAGCCCCAGGAAGGCTGAGCATTCGATGGGTGGGGAGGGAACATGCTCAGACCTGAATCCCAGCTGTCCCCAGAACACGGGGGAACAGCCCTCCAAAGCCAACCTTTGGGGAGGGAAGAGCCTACCAGTGAAGTGCTTGCTGTTGTGGGAGTGACATCTCCTGCTCCTAAACCCTGGGACAAGGAGCACTTCACGGCCCAGGAGTGACAGGAGAGGAGGCAACGCCAGATGCGTTCAATCATCTCTTCTTCATCAGGGAATTATCCAGCAGGAGCATCACTTCCCTCCTCAGGGACAGAGCGCGGTGCCACGTCTGCTGCCTCCGAGATAAGTGCTCCCTTCCTTCCTGGAGTCATCAAAACCCTGGGACACAGCTGGCTGCTGCTTTGTGCAAAACAGCCCCCGAGGGAAGGGCGATTTCGGAGCCTGTGTTTGGAGCTGAACACACACACACCGTGCCAGGCATAAAAATCAGAGAATCACAGAATTGTGGCGTGGTTTGGGTTGGAAGGGGCATTGAAGTTCATCTCATTGCACTCCCTGACATGGGCAGGGCCACCTTCTACTAGACCAGATTGCTCTGGGTTTATCCAACCTGGCCTTGGTGAGAATCACAGAATGTTTGCATCCAGAGAGGGTTAAATTGTCCTTCCTCCCCCCAAAAATACTCTGAGCAGCAAGAAAAAGGGGAAATAAAAGGTCGGAGCCATCCTGAATCCGAAATCATCCTGCACAGTCAGATGGCATCGAGACATGGTTTGGAGTGTGGTCATCTGCTCCACAGTGAGGGTCCCCAGGCCAGGCTGCTGGTCACCACCAGGAGCACATCCACACAGACTGCTTAAATAACAGCAAATCTGTCCCAAATCCTTGGAGTGACCCTCAGCACACTCAGGAGCATCCTGGTTGTCTGAAACACATTCAGGGACATTGGGAGCTGCTTCTCCCAGGGCAGGGCTGGTGGGAGAGCTGGGCTGAGCCCCACCCCATCATGACACCCCGAAAAACCTCGGTGATGTTGCATAAAAACCTGTGAGAGCAGCAGGTGTGAGTTTGACACTGAAAATCAGCCCATTTCCTTTGCATCCAGGGAAAATGAGTGCTGCAGGAATGCACAGACATGGAAAAGATCCTCCGTGCCCCAACGAGGAGCAGGAAGATACCAGGGCACAGGAGGCTCCAGCCCACCTCAGCTGGTGCCAGTGTGCCACCATCAGCAGCTCACCAGACAACCAGCACCTGTCAAGGTACTCCCAAAATCCCTGACTGTCCCATTCCAGGTGGTACCTTGTGCCCTAGAAGTGCCTGCTCGTCTTTGAGGGCTGGGGATTCCATGAGAGCCACAGATATACTAAGTTGGAAAGGACACATAAGGACCATCAGTCCAACTCCTGGCCCTGCACAGACACCCCAACAATCCCACCCTGTCCCTCAGAGCTTTGTCCAAATGCTCCTGGAGCTCTGGCAGCCTTGGGGCTGTGCCCACTGCCCTGGGGAGCCTGGTCAGTGCCCACCACCCTCTAGGGGAAGAGCCTTTCCCTGAGATCCAACTTAAACCTTCCCTGGCACAGCTCCAGCCCTTCCCTGGGTCCTGTCACTGGTCACAAGAGTGAAGAGATCAGAGCCAGAGATGTCCAAGATGAAGATGTCCAAGATAGAGAAATCCAAGGTGGAGACATCTACACTTCCCTGGAAGTCAGATCTGGTCTCCTGCTTGTCTCTCTGGGTGTTTCATCACTTTACCATGTTATTTTGGGCCATCTGCCCAAACACCACAGACACACCAGTGCTCCCTGCCACGAGGCTGGTTCAGCACCACTGACCCAGCCAGACCCACCCTGCCCAGGGGCTCCTCAGAGCAGAGCTCATCTCGAAGCATCGAGCTCATCCCAAAGCACCGAGCTCAACCCAAAGCACCGAGCTCAACCCAAAGCACCGAGCTCATCCCAAAGCACCGAGCTCATCCCAAAGCCAGCCCAAAGCACCAAGCTCATCCCGAAGCACTGAGCTCATCCCGAAGCCAGCCCAAAGCACCGAGCTCATCCCGAAGCACCGAGCTCATCCCGAAGCCAGCCCAAAGCACTGAGCTCGTGCCAAAGGACTGCAGCAGGATGAGCCAGACCCTGCCTACAGTGCTGTGTAATCCACCCCACGCAGTAACAGGAGGATTAGTGGGAAGCAGTGGCAAATGCCTGTGCTGAGTGGCTCTAATCCCAGCCCCACACAGCCCCCACGGAGGCAGCCACAGCCGGAATCGCTGCACAGTTGGCACAGCAGGAAGTGGAATGAACCAATGGTGCCCACGGGTTATGACCAAGGCAATGTCAGCCTGGAGCTGTAGGAGGAGAAGGATCTGGATCTAGGTTTTGGTGGATAAACAACTAAGGAATTTGCTGGATCCTCCAGAGTGCTACAAGTACCAACCCCTCCATCCAACCCTCACTGAGCAGCACCCAGTGGGCTGTGCTGGCCATGCCAGGGGGTTTGTGGGGGCACTTGAATGTGACAAGAACATGATGGGACCGGGACAGAAGATACACTGGGAGCTGAGATTGTGCTGGGACCTCCTGCTGCAAAGTGGCCATCCCAGAACTGTGCCCTAGAAGGGCTTCCCTGCTCTCCTCCATGAGCATGTCTCAGGCTTGTCCTCCTGAAGCTCTCACCTGCCTGGACAGCAGCAGGGCCTCCCCACCGCCACCTGTGCCAAAAATCTCCTCCCTGGGAAGCTCCCAGCACTGGCTTTCCCCCCACAGGTTATCTCCAGGCAGCTGCTGCAGGTTCTTCCTTCCTCTTCCAAACCCACCCCAGGAGCAGGAGGACCCTCCTGGGGTCTGCAAGGAAGATCCAGCACGAGGAGCAGACAGGAGGAGCAGTCAGGCTCCACTTCCAGGCACCCGGAGCCCTGATCCCAGTGCTGGTGTGCTCTGAGAGCTTGGTCCTGCTGACATCTCCCACGATGACAGATTTAATGAGGCTCTCACTGGCCCTTTCCTCATGCACCCGATGGAGCAGATTCCAGGCTGGAGGAGCATCTGTCCAAGCACACGGCAGCAGGAGCAGCTGGCACTGCCTGCGGGCACCTCCGACCCCGGGATCTGGAGGGAGCTCAGACTGTACCTCGTGTGATGCCTCTGCAAAACTCCCCACAGCACAAGAGGTGCTGCAAGAGCAGCTCATCTGGCAGCAACACCCCCAATCCCACTCATCTCCCTATGCCAGAACTTCTTCCTGGGTAAATCCACGGGAGAACAGTGCTGCAATTCCAGTGCCCCCTCCCTCAACAGGCACTGGAGGAAGGAGCTGGAGTGAAGCATCTCAGTGCATGAGCCCAGGGAACAGGTGAACACAACCCTTGTAACAACAGGGGCAGCACCTGAGGGATTAATCGACTTCCCTGTGGCCCCATCCTGCCCCAAGGTGCCAGAAAGCTCCAGGCAGGGATGAGGATCCCAGGAGGAACAGGCAGGGCTCACCTGAGCTGGTAATGCCTGGCTGGGCTGTCTCCTGGCTCAGCAGAGCTGCTGATCAACAGCAGACACTGCTGACAGGGCAAGGCCTGTGCTGAGCCCACCAACACACAGCCCTGCTGACCCAGCAGCCTGGGAAAACATTCCCAGCTCTCCTCTGAAGCTGCAATAGAAAGGTTATTGCTCTCAGCCAAAAAAAATCAGGAGGGCGGAGCTGCAAGATGCACCCTCGGGTGCTGGGGACAGACCAGTCCCCCATCTTCTCACACGAGGTTCAAGGGGAGCCCCAAGACAGTCTGAAGCCTCCTGAGGGTCAGATGGGCACGAGGAGAAGGAGGAGAGGGAGGAAGGGGAGGAAAGGTGGGTAGTCCCAAGACACAGCGAACAGCCAAAAGCCTCGACCAGCACAGGGGCCCCACGAACACACACGAGGTCTGAGCACCCACACACTCGAAATAATGCAGCTGGAAGGACTCAGCAACCACAGGAAAGGATGATGATGATGAGGGGAGTGGGAGGAAGGCACTGCCTGTCTGATCAGAGACACTCACACACGTCTAAATTAAAAAAGCCCTCCAGGATGCTCCACAGAAAGGCACAGCAGCTCTGAGAGCAGGGCCAGGCTCGATCCCATGTCTCTGCTGCCCCGTCCCCCCTCGGAAGGGACAGACCCCGGGGTGGCACCCACCACCCTCCCCATACCCACCAACCTCCCCACACCCCCCAGCAGCAGCAAAGCACCCACCAGTTGTTTCCTGGTCCAAGCAGCACCTCCAGAGCAGGACACAGGGAGCCCTGGCTCCAGCCCTCCCATCCGAGGGGATTAGGGCTGGGTTAGGGATTTAATCCCACGGCCGGGGCTTTTCTGGGTCAGTGACATGGTTTGCAATGCGCTGATTAGTGCACGTGTTGTTAGCGCAGCTCGGATAATTAACACAGGCTGTGCCACACGGGAACGAGCTCCTCCTGTGCCATCCCCCTTGCGATGGGCACAGGGGGCCCAGCCCGGCCCCTGTGGGGGTTGGCTCGGATTTTGGGCAGCACAGCAGCTGCCTGAGGGTGGCTGGGGCCAATCCCTGCCCTGAGGAGGCAAATCCAGGGGTGAGAGATGGAGTCTGCAGGGCCGGATTTAACCCCTGGTCAGAAGGATGCGCAGGGCAGAGAGCTCCACTGGCCATACTGGGCTGAACTGGGGGCAGCCCAGCAGGATGCTGCTCCCTCCCTGCTGCCTGAGGCACTCTGTGGGTGGAGGACATCAGGTCCATCGTCCTACCTGTGCCATGATGGGTTCGGGGACCATCACATGTCCATCCGTCCCGGGAAGCAGCTCTGCACTGGGACACAGCTGGGTGTGCACCCCAGGGGCACCCCGGGCAGGACATCCCAGATCCATTTCCTCCCAGCTTTAAGCAGCTTTCCAAAGCAGACATGGATACACACCAGGTTTACAAACCATTGGAACTCACACACCAGGCTGGAGGCTGCACTGAGGAACCTGAGGCAGCTCAGAGCAGGTGCTCAGCACAGTCTGATTGAATATGGAAACAATTTTGGGAGTATGGATTAACCACAGCAGCATTCCCAGGGGGCAGAGGGGGCTCAGTGCTCCACAGAACAGCAGAGAAGCTGGGACATGAGGAGGCACAGTAGCAGCTCTGAGACAGAACATCTTGTGCCCAGGCAGCTGCTCCAGCTCAGTCACTCCAAATACACTGACTCCACGGAGCAGAGGCCACTCAGAGTCTCCAGCATGGCTGCAGAGAGGTTGGCAGCTCCTTGGACCACTGGCACAGGGCACAGGGCCACCCAAAACTGCTGCTGAGCCAGAGCATGGCCCCAGAGACACCCACAGGGAGAAATCCTCTGTGCAGCCTCTGCAACGTTGCTGGGTGTCCCAACAAGTGTTACATCAACAGGGCATGGCCCATTCCCCAGAGGAGCAGCACATGTTCTCCATCTCACTCTGGTTCCAGCCCTGTGTTTCACACTCCCAGCAGGTTTGGAGGCTGAAGGGTGCTCTGTGCTGATGTCTCAGCTGCTGGTGCTCCACACAGGTTCACTCCCATGGGAAAGGAAAATCTAGGAGGGGGATCAGTCTGCCTCAAAGGGGGTGCTGGCATCCCCTGCAGGACAGGCTGGGGTGGCCACTGGTGCCTCCCAGGGGCAGGTGAGTCCCTCATATCCCCAGCACCACCTGCTCCAGGCAACCCAAGGGCTCCCCCCTCCCCAAATCCTGACAGAGCAGCGCCTCCCACCCAGCACCACAGCACTGCCCTGGCCAACTCTCACCACTCCTGCCGGCCTGGCAGAGCCTTCCTCCACCTCTGCTCCTCCACTACCTCAAGGAAAACACAAACTCACCCAGGAATGACACAGGCAAGCCCAAACGTGCTTCTCTCCATGCTCACATTCCTGGAAGAAGCACAAACCCAGCCAGGAGCAGAGCAAAGCAGTCACACACTCGCAGCTCAGCCGCCTCCAGGCTCCGCCGTAGCTTCCCCATTCCCATTAAAAACCTATTTCCAGCACCACCCACAGCCCTGTGAGCTCTTCCTGACGCCCAAACTGGCTTCCTCAGTGCATCCACACATCCCTCCTGCCTGCTGTCTGCTGCTGATTTGTGAGAGGGAGCTTTCCCCGTTCCTTGAGCGAGTCTACTCCACTCAGCACTGCGCTCCCGATCCGGCTCTGGGCTTCTCATTATCCCCTTAATTTGTTGCTTCTTATTTTCACACCCCTCCCACTCCTCCCCCACGGCACATTGTGACTTGCCGTCCCGAGTCTGCTCCCCAGCCCTGCTGACACCGGGCTCCTTGGTCCCTGTCAGTCTGGGCTTTTCCCAGTGAGATTCCAAGCACAGATGGAGCAGAGCCAATGGGCGAGTCACAGAGCTCTGGCCTTACATTAAAGCCCTGCAACAGCCGGTTCCTGCACATTTGAAATCCTCACCTGTAACACAACGGTGTGGCACGTCCCGCTCTGCCCCTGCCCAAACCCTTCACCCTCCCAGCATCCCCGGCCCAGGTGATGCTCCCGAGCTCCGGAGGAGAAGCACCCGGAGCCGGCAGTGGCAGCACCCAGAGCACGCAGAGAGGTCACCTTCACAGCAAAGCTCTTGCATTTCCATGGATATTTATTCCTTTGCTCCTGCTCGCGCGTTCCCCGCGGCTCCGGGACATTTACATAATCGGATCAGAGGCGGCTGGACGGAAAGTGCACATGCGGCCCCGGAGCAGCCATCCCTCCTTCCCAGGAGCACCTACGCCTTCCCTGGAGCACTCACTCCCCCACCAGAGCACTCATCCCTCCTTCCCAGGAGCACCCATCCCTTCCCTAGAGCACCCATTCCCTCCCTGGAGCACCCACTCCTTCAGCAGAGCACCCATCTCTTCTTCCCAGGAGCACCCATTCCTTCACTGGAGCACCCACTCTTTCTTCCCTGAGCACCCATCCCTTTCCTGGAGGATTCATCTCTTCCCAGGAACACCCATCCCTTCCCTGGAGCATCTATCCTTTCTTCCCCAGAGCACCCATCCCATCTTCCTTGGAGCATCTATCCCTTCCCTGGAGCACCCATCCCTTCTCCAGTGTCTTCATTCTTTCCCCCAGGCACCCATTCCTTCATCAGAGCACCCATCCCTGTCCAGGAGCAGTCATCCCTTCTCCAGAGAACCCATCTGCTCAAAGCCACAGCATCAAACCTCACCGACCTCCATCCACTTCCATGGGATGGATCCACGAGGTTTGGTGGCAGAGCAGAGATGGAGCATCCATGTGCCAGCCCCAGCTGCTGGCTGGGATCTCTGGGGAACACCTGGGGAGCAGGGACAGTTGAATTGCTCCTGCAAGGAATTACTGGCCTGTCCAAACACCCTGTGGTCCCATGGGATATGTGCTCCTTGGAAGCCTGGGGAGATGGAGGTGTGTCTGCACCAGGCACTCCATGTGCTTCCCTGGGGCAAAGTTCCATGCTCAGCACAGAAGATTTCGGGACATTTGCATTGGACAGAGCTCCCCCCCATCCATGAGGCACTCCCTGGCAGGTCCAGAAGTCACCACCCCATGCTAAAAGGATAAATCAAGGCACAAAAGGGGATCCATGCTGGGAAAGGTGACAGCGTGGCTGGGAGCACCAGACCCCATGATGGGGAGGCCACGCTGGTCCCACCTGCCTGCCTTTCTAACCCACACTCCTAAAGCGTTGCTGCTTTCTGGGGGTCTGTGTCCCCTTGCCCACAGCTCCATCACTCCCCCCAAAACAACAGGCTCAGCAGTGAGCTGGGAGAGCCACAACCCCCCCCTGGAGCTGCCACGCTGCTCCAGCCCTGCTCCATCCANCCAAATCCTGACAGAGCAGCGCCTCCCACCCAGCACCACAGCACTGCCCTGGCCAACTCTCACCACTCCTGCCGGCCTGGCAGAGCCTTCCTCCACCTCTGCTCCTCCACTACCTCAAGGAAAACACAAACTCACCCAGGAATGACACAGGCAAGCCCAAACGTGCTTCTCTCCATGCTCACATTCCTGGAAGAAGCACAAACCCAGCCAGGAGCAGAGCAAAGCAGTCACACACTCGCAGCTCAGCCGCCTCCAGGCTCCGCCGTAGCTTCCCCATTCCCATTAAAAACCTATTTCCAGCACCACCCACAGCCCTGTGAGCTCTTCCTGACGCCCAAACTGGCTTCCTCAGTGCATCCACACATCCCTCCTGCCTGCTGTCTGCTGCTGATTTGTGAGAGGGAGCTTTCCCCGTTCCTTGAGCGAGTCTACTCCACTCAGCACTGCGCTCCCGATCCGGCTCTGGGCTTCTCATTATCCCCTTAATTTGTTGCTTCTTATTTTCACACCCCTCCCACTCCTCCCCCACGGCACATTGTGACTTGCCGTCCCGAGTCTGCTCCCCAGCCCTGCTGACACCGGTCTCCTTGGTCCCTGTCAGTCTGTGCTTTTCCCAGTGAGATTCCAAGCACAGATGGAGCAGAGCCAATGGGCGAGTCACAGAGCTCTGGCCTTACATTAAAGCCCTGCAACAGCCGGTTCCTGCACATTTGAAATCCTCACCTGTAACACAACGGTGTGGCACGTCCCGCTCTGCCCCTGCCCAAACCCTTCACCCTCCCAGCATCCCCGGCCCAGGTGATGCTCCCGAGCTCCGGAGGAGAAGCACCCGGAGCCGGCAGTGGCAGCACCCAGAGCACGCAGAGAGGTCACCTTCACAGCAAAGCTCTTGCATTTCCATGGATATTTATTCCTTTGCTCCTGCTCGCGCGTTCCCCGCGGCTCCGGGACATTTACATAATCGGATCAGAGGCGGCTGGACGGAAAGTGCACATGCGGCCCCGGAGCAGCCATCCCTCCTTCCCAGGAGCACCTACGCCTTCCCTGGAGCACTCACTCCCCCACCAGAGCACTCATCCCTCCTTCCCAGGAGCACCCATCCCTTCCCTAGAGCACCCATTCCCTCCCTGGAGCACCCACTCCTTCAGCAGAGCACCCATCTCTTCTTCCCAGGAGCACCCATTCCTTCACTGGAGCACCCACTCTTTCTTCCCTGAGCACCCATCCCTTTCCTGGAGGATTCATCTCTTCCCAGGAACACCCATCCCTTCCCTGGAGCATCTATCCTTTCTTCCCCAGAGCACCCATCCCATCTTCCTTGGAGCATCTATCCCTTCCCTGGAGCACCCATCCCTTCTCCAGTGTCTTCATTCTTTCCCCCAGGCACCCATTCCTTCATCAGAGCACCCATCCCTGTCCAGGAGCAGTCATCCCTTCTCCAGAGAACCCATCTGCTCAAAGCCACAGCATCAAACCTCACCGACCTCCATCCACTTCCATGGGATGGATCCACGAGGTTTGGTGGCAGAGCAGAGATGGAGCATCCATGTGCCAGCCCCAGCTGCTGGCTGGGATCTCTGGGGAACACCTGGGGAGCAGGGACAGTTGAATTGCTCCTGCAAGGAATTACTGGCCTGTCCAAACACCCTGTGGTCCCATGGGATATGTGCTCCTTGGAAGCCTGGGGAGATGGAGGTGTGTCTGCACCAGGCACTCCATGTGCTTCCCTGGGGCAAAGTTCCATGCTCAGCACAGAAGATTTCGGGACATTTGCATTGGACAGAGCTCCCCCCCATCCATGAGGCACTCCCTGGCAGGTCCAGAAGGCACCATCCCATGCTAAAAGGATAAATCAAGGCACAAAAGGGGATCCATGCTGGGAAAGGTGACAGCGTGGCTGGGAGCACCAGACCCCATGATGGGGAGGCCACGCTGGTCCCACCTGCCTGCCTTTCTAACCCACACTCCTAAAGCGTTGCTGCTTTCTGGGGGTCTGTGTCCCCTTGCCCACAGCTCCATCACTCCCCCCAAAACAACAGGCTCAGCAGTGAGCTGGGAGAGCCACAACCACCCCCTGGAGCTGCCACGCTGCTCCAGCCCTGCTCCATCCAACCCCGCTCCATCCAGCCCTGCTCCTTCCAGCCCTGCTCCATCCAGCCCCACTCCATCCAGCCCTGCTCCATCC
>VWZD01010961.1:263340-278557 GCA_013396695.1 Sakesphorus luctuosus
CTGCTCCATCCACCCCTGCTCCTTCCACCGGTGCTCTATCCAGCCCTGCTCCTTCCCGCCCTGCTCCTTCCAGCCCTGTTCCTTCCAGCCCTGCTCCTTCCACAGCTCAGCTTTTCTCTCCGGCATCTCCTCAGGATGCCCAGCCAAGAGCTGAAGTACCAAAGGGTGCTGTTGGAAACGGATCCATGGTATCCACATGAGAACATGCCCAGCCACCCCCCAGGCCCCTCTTACCTGCTCAGAAGTTTGGACAGACCCTGTTTCTGCTGTTTTATCCTGGCACAACAGTTTCTGTGCTATTTCCCACCCTCCAGACAAGCCTCCTTATCACATTGCAACCACCACGACCTCCTTCTCTTCCTTCTCCTCTTCCTCCTGTCTGGGCTGGACACAATAAATATTGCTCTGCTCATCCCTTCCCAAAGGCTGCTGGAGAAATCCTCTCCCCAGCAATTCCCTGTCCACATTCCACCATCATTCTGCCTCCTGACAGCACGGGGGGTCTGTTGGCACCTCCCACCAACCCTAAAAACTTCCACAAACTCTCCATGAGGAAAACACTGCACAGGCACTCCCAAACTGCTCCAAAACACAAGACACCAACTCAGGAAGCCCTTTGCTCCCACAGCTACAAAATCCTGCCAGTGGGAATGGGGAGGATGCTGCAACCAGGGGCTCCAAATGCCCTCCAGCTCCCGCTGGGGATTATTGGTGTTTTTTAAAGCCCACATCAAACACCACCTGACCTCCTTCTGCTCAGGGCTGGGACAGCACAGCCATAGCACTGCTCCATTCACAATTCCCCAAGCTCTGCCTTCATACATTATTCCAAGTCTGTGAGGCTTTGGGATTGCTTTTTTATTCTTTCTTTTGAATATTCTATTCAGTGTCGCTCTCTCCCAGAGCTCCCTAGGGAAAACCAGGCTCCCCAGGAAGGGCTGTCTCACTGCAACAGAGGCAGATCCACACCCCAAACACAAGCTGTCTCCAAAAAACATCCAGACAGCACCGTGAGGCTGCACAAGGCAGGAGCAGGGCAGTGCCAGTCCAGAACGCACCGTGAGGGTGCACAAGGCAGTGCCAGAACACACTTCCCAACCTCCACCAACCACTGGGAGAGCACAGCCGGCACGAGACTCCGAGGGGGTTAAATCCTGTGGCCGTGTGGAACAGGAGCAGCTTCATGGAAGCACTGAGGATGTGAGGATATGGGTCTCAGTCTGCAGCAGGCAACAACTGCTGTGCCAGTCTGAAACTCCCCCACCTCGGAACAGCAGAAAGCCCCTCAGCATTCCCAACGTCCACATTTCCCAGCTTTACACCCAAAACAACCCCAGAGGGCACAATAGAAGGACGCAGCAGACCTGTGTTTCTCGGAGGGGCGGTCCATGTGTCCGTGCCCGCTTCCCACCTGCATCTTCCCAACTTCTCATCCCTTCACCGCGGCACCAGCTGGCACCGAGTCCCACGGTAACACAAACCGACCCACAGAGGAAACACACGGGGAGGAACGGGGCTGTGCCAGAGGGACAGGGGAGGCTGGAGGAGAGGGAGGAGGAGGAGGAGGAGGAGAGCAGCACTCACGTTGATCATAGCATTGGAGGTGATGCGGAAGAGCGTGGCGCGCTCGTTCACCGCCTTGATCTTCTCGCCGCTCTCCGCCGGCAGCCGCAGACTCTCCAGCTCGCTCAGCGAGCGCTGCAGGGCCGCGCCGTGCTTGGCGATCAGCTCATTGCACGTGCTCAGGTCCTCCAGCTTACTCGACAGGCTCTTCAGGGGGCCGTGCAGCTCGCTCTTGTCTGACTGCGAGGCGGGCTCCTCGTCACCCGAGTCATCTGCAGGGGAGGGAGGGAGAACACAGAGTTTCCATGGTTACCCCTGGACCGTGCTAACCCGTCATCGCCGCGGGCAGGGACCTCCTGCCTCCTCCCAGGGACCTCCTGCCTCCTCCCAGAGACCTCCTGCCTCCTCCCCAGGACCTCCTGCCTCCTCCTGCAGGGTGGCAGCTCCACCAGGACCAGGTACCAGGGGCTGAGGCCACCACGGCCCCCCAGAGCAGACCATGGTGTGGGGGAGCAACTTGGGACACCACCAGGGCCCAAAGGGGCACCAAAGGGTTCCTGTGGCTGCCATCATGATTTGGTTCAGGTTTGAGCGATGGGGGTGGCACATGCTGGTGCCACCAGGCAGGGCCATGTGCCAAAACTTGAATTTCCATGCACACCAGTGTCGATCTGCCTGTGCTGGAGTGAACTCCACGGGGGCACTGTGAGCTCTGCTCGGGGCAGGGTGAAGTGTCTCACCCAAGGTAAAGGTCACAAAAACACCAAGGAGAGTAACAGCTGTTACCCACAACCACCACCACGTCCTCAGAGGGCAGAAAACTCCACAATCAGCACCTCAGCTACAGCAGAAATGGTTATTCCTGCAACTCCAGAACACTGGAGTGACTTAAACCCAAGAAACCAGCACAAAATGACAAAGTGAGTATAACACAGCATTTCTGATCACTCCAGGGGAGGCAAAATCACCCAAAGCAACGAGCAAGAGCAGAGCAAGTCCTGCACAGCATCTGTGCCCCACCCTTATGCTCAAAGTTCAGCCAAGGGTTCTCCAGGTGCTCCCAAAACCCACTCAGGCAGTGGGGTGGGGGGCAGCCCTTCGTGTCCCCTCCCTCCATCATCTTTTTCTGGACTGTAGAGGGAAAGGATCCAGCAAATCCTGGCTGCAGCTTCGCTGCCAGGCCTGGGGGAGCCAGGGATGAGGATGCTCCCTGAGTCAGCCAGGCACAGAGCTCAGGGATGGCTCTGGTGTAACAGGAGGGGCAGCACATGCCCTTTGTGGGCTGTGAGGAAAGGAGGAAATCCAGGATTCCCTGGCAGGTGGGTGTTTGGTTTCAGTTCCTGGCTCATGGATGAGGGCTTTGGAAACGCTGTGGATACTGAGAGGGATGTTTGACCATCCCTCAGATTGAATCCACAGCTAAGGAGAGGACAGGGAGAGATCCTTCAGTTACTCTTGTGTTCCGAAGGCAAGAGCTGGAGTGACCTGGATAATGTAACAGGAACATTAACGTGGAGAGGAAGCAGGAGCAAAGCTGCACCAGGGCTCGTGGCACCCAGGACAGCTGTGATGGGACAGGGAGGCACAGCCCAGGGACAAGGCTGATCCTCACAGCAGGATCCACCCCACTGCCCAGGGACAATAGGAGAAAATTGCCAGAGAAGCTGTGGCTGCCCCATCCCTGGAAGTGTTCAAGGCCAGGTTGGACAGGGCTTGGAGCAACCTGGGCCAGTGGAAGGTGTCCCTGCCCATGGCAGGGGGTGGAATGGGATGAGCTTTAAGGTCCCTTTAAACCCAAACAATTCTGGGATTCCATAAAAATCAGAGGAAACGGAGCACAGAGCAAACCACAAGCAGCTCATGAAGCACCAGGGCAGCATCTCCCAATGTCACCATTTGGTCCATCTGCAATCCAGCCCGGAGCATCCACAGCTCAGAGCTCTGACAAACATGAGGAGCAGCTGCTGGAGCCAGGAGAGGAAGTGGCCACCAAGGACAAAGGACAATCAGAGCACCCAGGGGAAGCAGCCAAGAGCTTCCCATGGAAGGCAGGCTGACAGCTGAGGTTCTGGGAGCAGGAGCAGAACCCATCCACAGCCTGGGGAGCTGCTGAGCTTGGCCAGGGGGAACAGCTCCACTGGCAGTTTGGAAACACACGTGGCACCAGGGAAGTGCCCAGCACAGGTGGAAGGGACAGGCAGGGAAAGGGGAACGGGAACAGGAAGGATTCAAAGGGCTCAGTCCCAGGAGGGTGCCCAGAAGCTCCAGAGCAATGGCACAAGCTCACACCACAGGCACCTGGTATAGGCCAAGGCCAAAGGATCTGGCAAGAAAATCAAAGCCACTTTTCCACCAGTACAGAAAGTAACCAAAACCTCTCCAAGGTCCACTGCCCACTTCAAACATTCCAAGTATTCCTATGGTGCCCTTTATCCTGGGGCACACAAAGGCACTGGTCTCTGGCACTGTGTACACATTTCCTGAGATTTGAATGTTGTGTCTGTACCTCCCCTGAGATGGTGTATCCAAGGTCACACCTCACTCTGCAGAGCCTCCTCGCTGGGAGAGGGACACTGGGCTGCCCCTGCTGCTCCTGCTGAGTCCATGAGGCTTTCCAGGGCAGTGCCAGGCAGAGGTTCACACAATCACAGAACATGTGGAGTTGGAAAGGGACTCACACGGATCATCAGGTCCAACCCTCAGCCCTGCACAGGACCATCCCCAAGAGTCACACCCTGTGCCCAAGAGGATCATCCAAACACTCCTGGAGCTCTGGCAGCCTTGGGGCTGTGCCCACTGCCCTGGGGAGCCTGCTCAGTGCCCACCACCCTCTGGGGGAACAACCTTTCCCTGAGATCCAATCTGACCCTTCCCTGACACAACTCCAGCCATTCCCTGGGTGCTGTCCCTGGTCCCCACAGAGCAGAGATCAGTGCCTGCCCCTCCGCTGCCCTTGCTGAGGAAGTTGGACCTGCAATGAGGTGTCCCCTCAGTCTCCTCTTCTCCAGCTGAACACACAAAGTGTCCTCACACACTGCCCCTCCAGGTGCTTCTCCACCTTTGTTGCCTCCTTTGGACACTTTCTAATGGCTTCATATCAATCGAATCCATCTCCTTCCCCACGCATCTCTCCTTTGCCATCTCCCTCTCCAGGTGAGCATCTGCTCTTCCCACCAGCATCCCTGGATCCCCTCCAGGCCTTATGAGCCGCCTGTGCTCCAGAACTCAGACACGAACCCCTTTACCACAGCACTGGGATCTGATCACTGACAAGGCCAGTCTTTACTGGCCAATTTATAATAGATTACCATGTTTTAGAAAGCTCCCAGGAGCAGAAGCCAAGCCCTGGCTCAGCTGCCAACACAAGCCAGGCACCCACCACCACTGACCAGGGCAAACCCCACCTCTGAGGGGTTCCATGGACACACCAAATTTGCCATTTTTTTGTTTATACACATCAGAAACAGTTCACAAAGACAATTTTATCTGCTTACAAGGACTGCACAACCTATGCCAAGCAGGAGAAGTTCTCTCTGCTCATCCCCTGGCAGCATTTAACCCCCAGATCCCTCCCTCTCACATTTTTCCCCTCTGGGCTTGCACAAAATGCCTCCCTGAAGTCCTGGCTCCCGTGGGCTCCTGGTGCTCGGTGCTTCCTGGAGCAAACCTGGATCACTTGGCCCAGCTACAATCCCAGGTCACAGCCCAGTGGTTTTTCATAGAACCACAGAAGGACCCCCAAGCATCCCAGTCCAACCCCTGGCCCTGCACAGACACACCAACAATCTCACCCTGTCCCTGAGCGTTGTGCAAACACTCCTGGAGCAGCCTTGGGGCTGTGCCCACTGCCCTGGGGAGCTGTTCAGTGCCCATCATTGAAACACTCTGACACAGGCATGGCACAGCACGGGCAGGGATGGGCTCCCTCCCTTGCCAGGACATTATTTCCTGCCCGTTGATCAAGGCTGTGGGAACAATCCCTGCCCAAGTGCTCAGCTCCAGGCAGGAACACAGTGTGTCCCAATTTTTTATCACTGTGCAGAATTACATAAACACATCCAAGCCCTGGAAAAGCAGAGAAGGAACCTGGGTCAGTCCATGGATGCTGCTCATTCCAGCTGAGTTGGCTGAGCTGAACATCCCCCACCAGCTCCTGCTGCCCCAGAGCTGCTGCCATGGCCATGCTGGGATCCTGGCAGGGTGGGCAGCAGGATCCCACCTTCCTCCTCCCGTGTGGGCAACTGGAATCACAGAATCATGGAGTGGTTTGAGGTGGAAGGGACCTTATAGCTCATCCCATTCCACCCCCTGTCATGGGCAGGGACACCTTCCACTAGCCCAGGTTGCTTCAAGTCCCATCCAGGCTGGCCTTGGACACTTCCAGGGTGTGCCCCTTGCTGAGGGTGCAGGAGGTCCCCAGAACTGGCCCTCCCTCCATACCCACAGCCCCTGTGCCCAGGACCAATTCATATTATAAATATACATATTTAAATAATAATTTATATAAAATATCTCAAGTAACATAATTTGCTGCAATTATCTCAAATCAAGGAGGAAATTCAGTGTCACAGCTACAGTCAAATCAGAGTAAGTTAAACCAGAAATGATCCTGCAGAGCACCCAGACCTCCTCATGCCATCCCCCAGGGTGGAGCACTGACAGTGGCTCAGAAGACGGGAGCTCGAGGGAAAGTTGGCCAAATCCCAAATTCATAGAAACACAAACCCTTCTGCTTCCTCAAGCAAGCAGCAATCTCAGCTCTGCACCAGTGTCAGTCCACCAGCCTTGGGTGGAGGATGATCCCCCCATGCCATCTCCACCAGCTCTCCAGCAGGACAACCAATGCAATGACCCAGCACAGGGCAAGCTTGGCTGGGGTCTGACACTCCCTCCCTTCCCCACCTGGTGGTGGATGGTCCCTACAAAGCTGCATGGCACCACATTAAGGTTGGAAACGACCTCCAAGATCACTCTTCGATCAACCTTTGCACATGACACACCAATTCCTGCAGCTGAAGATTCTCCATGAAGGGCTGGAGGAGAGAGCAGCAGAAATATTTATCCTCATGGCTGAGGATGAGGGATTCACTCATCCAGAAAGGGGGAAGAGCCACCAGCCCCTGCCTGGAGGTCCTCACTTGGAGCCCGGCCAGACGTCTCAGCACGGGGGATCCTGACCTTATCCCAGCCTTTATATCAACTCAGCCAGGGAAAAAAGGGATTTGGCTTTGCTAAGGCTGGGAAAACACCCTGAAGGTCAGAAAATACCCACAGAGAGAGAGAGAGAGAGTTTGTTCAGGGCTCCTCATTCGAGCACAGACCGCAGAGGATTTGCAGAAGCAAAATGGCAGCTGGCCCAGCAAGGGCACAGCGCTGGGACCTGAACCCAAATGGGGGTTCCTAATGGCACTCATTGAAGATCACAAACCTGGAAGCTGGAAAAGTACATATTCCTAAATGCTTGGGAGCCTGGGAGTGGGGAAACATGACTGACACAGGGCCCTGGGGTGGGACAGCCAGCAGAATCCCACTGAAACACCTTCCAGTGCAGAGTGTGTGTCCCAACCCAGAGTGAGACCCCTTGGAAGGGGGTTCCAACACATGCAGGGGATGAGGAGGAACCAAAAGAAGGGCAGTGAGGACCTGCTGAGGTGGAGGATGCTCAGGTGCTGGAGCATGTCCAGGGAAGCGAATGGAGCTGGGAAGGGGCTGGAGCAGCAGGAGGGGCTGAGGGAGCTGGGGGGGCTCAGCCTGGAGAAAAGGAGGCTCAGGGGGGACCTCCTGGCTCTCTGCACCTCCCTGACAGGAGGGGGGAGCTGGGAGGGGTCAGGCTCTGCTCCCAAGGAACAAAGGATAGGATAAGAGGAATTGGCCTCAAGTTGTTCCAGGGGAGGTTCAGGTTCAGTATTGGGACAATTTCTTCACCAAAAGGGTTGTCCAGCCCTTGCACAGCTGCCCAGAACAGTGGTGGGGTCAATCCCCATCCCTGGAGGGATTTAAAAGCCATGTGCATATGGCACTTGGGGCCATGGGTCAGTAGTGGCCTTGGCAGTGCTGGGGGATGGTTGGACTCCATGATCTCAGAGGGCCTTTCCAACCTCAACAATTCAGTGATTCTATTTTATGCTCTGTGCTCACTGTCTCTGGGTGTCACCCTCACACCCTTCCCCAATTTGGCCCTTCTGGATCCTCAGCTTCCAGCAGCTCCAAAACCCCATTAAACCTCATCCAGCAGCAGGACAGGGATGAGCTAGACTGGGACTGTGTGTGGGAGCAGCGAAAAGCTCGGAGCCCCTCAGGAGCCAGGGAGGCCTCTCTGCTCCTCCGTGCAGTGAAGATCCTCCAGGGACTCAAACACTACTTCAGTCCATGTTTTCCAGCCATGTACAGCCCCCTGTCCCTGCACAGGGAAGGTGTCTGGTGATGGATCCCCTCTGCCCATGCAAGAGGACTGAGGTGCTCCCACCTGACCCTCATCCCTCCCAGTGCTCTGGCAGCACCTCTGCTGTCACTCTGGAGAACAAAGATCCTCCCAGCAGACCCTCAGGAGTGTGGCAGGGTCTCCCAGCCCAGGGCCCCCCATGCTGGGCTGGAGGTGCCCCCGGATCCCCTTGGGAAGCAGCAGGTCCCCAGCTCAGGAGCTTCACCCCAGCTCACCCCACCCAGCACAGTCCAGGTTGGGAATGCAAGGCACACATTCAGCAGCAATTCCTGTCACTCTTCCCCAGGGAACAAAAGCTCCTCAAGAAAACAAACATGAAAGGCTGGCAGCAAAAATTTGACAACAAATTGCCACGTTCCTCTTGCTCCTGTGCCGTGGATGAGACAGCCCAGCCCCCACAGCACCCTCCACAGGATTCCTGCCCTTCCCCAAGTGTGCCCCACAAACCTCCCCGTGCCCACTGATGGCACACAGAGTCCACCAATTATGGGAATCCATCCCTCCTCTGTCCTGCAGCCAAGCTTTGCCCTGACTATGCACAGGCACCCAACTTAGTGCCAGCACCTCTGGAGGTGATGCCAGCTGGCCCCTGGGCCAGAGGCAGGTTTGGGCTCAGCCTGTGTGTGAGCTGTGTGTGACCCAAGTCCAAACCCAAACCTGCCCCTTCTCCCTCTGCCAGGAGACACGTGTGGCACAGCAGGGCTGGCCCCAGGCACCTCAGTAACCCACATAACAGCCACTGAGAGCTGCAGAACCCTCCTCCTCCTCCTCTTCCTCCTCCTTTCCTGTTCTGCCCCTCCTTGCACTGGGAAGGCCCCACAAATGCAGCTGCTGCCTCACGATCTCCTCACGATGCACTCGGGCAACACCTGCAACCAAGGGCTCAAATCCCAGAGACACAAACACCGGCCACAGCAGCTTTCCATAAATCCCCTCTCCAGGAACACACACAGCTCATGTTTTACACCTCCAGCCCCAAATCCAGGTGCCCCAAGCAGAGCCCCTTCATCCTCCTTTGGCTGGACTCGGGATGACTCCTGGCGATTCCAGTGGTCCTGGTTTGTAGGGCACTGGCAGGCAGCGTTGCCATGGGAACAGGCAGCCTCACTGGAAGCTGGGCAGATTATTTTTGGAGCTGTGATGCAACGTAATCCATAGCAAATGGACCAGCAGCCATCGGCCATGAGCCCCCTCGGGCTCGTCTCTCAGCCCAGGAGAACACAAACGCTCAGTGCCTGGAGCAGCATCTCATGGGAAGGCCAGGAAGGCAGAGCTCCCTTCACAACCATGTTTTCCATCTCAAATCTTCCCTCAGATAAATATTTCCCATTGCCTACAATTCCTCTGGAGCTGGTGGGAAAGCTTCTGGATGGAGACACAACCCTGGAGCTTCCCCACGCTGGGGACATGCCGGGGCTTGGCCCTGCAGTCCATGGGGATCCCAGGGACATGGATCTCACTGCTGGAACCACCAGGCTGAGCTCCCACCCCAAAATCCCCAGGGAGACCTGGAGCAAACACAGGGTGCTGCTTCTCATGGTCAGGCTGTTTGGGTGCTGCCCCTGGAGAAGCAGAGCTGGGGAGAGACTTTCCAGGGATAAACTAGAAAGAGGCAAAGGAATTGAAGGGTTCAGAGTTAGAGCTTTTATTCCAAAGTTCCCAAACTGCATCCAAAGTCTGGCTGTGATGTCTCCATCCCAAAGCATCACAGTTCCTCAGTCCCATACCTCAGCTGGGGCAGGCAGCACATCCCTGCCTTACATTCCAAGTTCAGCACAGCCCTCCTCTTCCTACATCCCTCACCTTCCTTCTCCTCCCTGTGAGTGGAAAACTTTCTCTTCCCAAGTATCCTCACTTTCAGCAACAGTCCTTACGTTTCCTATACCTTGAATTTCTCCCCAAGCCTCCTGCACCCTGAACTGCTCTCCCACCACTCCATTGGAGCCTCTGGAGCCTCCCCAGGCAGGGCTGGAACTTCAATCTGCCTTTCTGCTGGAATGGGCTGACAGTGGGGTTGGAAGGACAGGACTGATCCTGCAGGAATGAGGCCAATCCAGAGCAGAGATCCCTGACTGCTGTCTCCAGGGAAAGCTGCAATGGAACAGAGGGAGCACCGATGACTGTAACTCCAACGCTATTCCTGGGTCTCCCAAAGCCACCACAGACCACAGCAGTGCCACTGGAGCATCTCAGCAGCTGCTGCTTTCCCTCTTGGCATCCACACCTGCACATGTGCCACTGAGGAGCTGAGACTGGCAGCAACCAAATCCCCAGCCCACAGCAGCCCCAGGCCAGCGTGGGTGTTCCCAAAATCCCCAGGATGAGCTGTCTTAAGGTGCCCAATGGCCACCCCACCAGCACAGCACGGACTGGACCTCCTTCTGCTCAGCTCCACCTCTTGTGTGCTTCCTCCTGGCTTCTCACCCACCTGTCTGTGAGTTTTGTACCTAGAAGTATAAAAAATATCCCACTGATCTGGTAAAAGCCTTCATTTCTCCCTTAGGCAGAGTGGAGGAGGTCCCTGAGGGCATCCAGCATCCAATCCAGCCTCTGCTGTGGCCATCCCAAACTCCAGGCCTTTGCTCCTCACAGCAAACACCAGAGAAACCAATCCCACCTCCTTAGCAGCACCCCTGTCTAATCCAACACCAACCAAGAGTTTGATTGAGAATCACCAGCCCTTCCAGTATGGAATTATCTGGATCTCTGGGATATGCTGCTCACCAGTCATCTCTCAACCAGAGCAATTTCCACGTTGGCTCTTGCAGACACATCTGCTTTCATCACTTTTAATCGCTATGAATATTAAATGGGAGCAGGGATCTATATTTAATATCCTTGCCTGGCTGCCAGGGAGATGGATGGGTTTTTATGGCAGCTGCAGATGCAGGCACAGGCAGAATTTTGGGGGTTATAAAGAATTACACTGGGAATTAATCATCGAAATAGTACGGCAAACAATCATTCATAAATCATTCCAAATCCGGGTGAGCGCTCAGCAATTACCACTGGCCTGGCAGGGCTGCTGCTTCTCCCTGCTAATGCAAAGGGAAAGCTGCTCAGGCAAATGGGAGCCTAAAAATAGGGCAAATTGGCTGCTCGTGCCAAGCTGGGACATTTCCTGAGGTGGGAGCAGGTGGAGGGGGCAGCTGAGGCAGGGGGGCCCCAACCTGGCCATGGGATCCTCAACCCAGAGCTCACAGACCACTCTCCCAGGGGGAAACATCCATCAGGTTCACCTGGAATCTGTAAGGACTCTACAGAGAAGTGAAACGAGTAAGTTCTGCAGGAATTTAGGTCCATGGATGTGTGTGGTGTGACCCATGTTGGCCCAAGACTGGGCAGGGAGTCAGAGCAGAGACATCCAGGATTCTACACCAAGTGCAACTTTATCATAATTTGCAGTTAGAGCTTCTGGGTGAAAATCAGATTAATAAGAACTTGAAATAACACAGATTCAACAAACAAATGTGGTTAGAAATCAATAGGTAAAACCCCCACAGCATGGGCAGCAGGGAGGGGGGGGACTGTGCCCCTCTGCCCCCTCAGGTGAGACCCCACCTGCAGAGCTGCCCCAGCCCTGGGGCCCAGCACAGGAAGGACATGGAGCTGCTGGAGAGTCCAGACGAGGCCCCGGAGATGCTCCAGGGCTGGAGCCCCTCTGCTCTGGAGCCAGGCTGGGAGAGCTGGGGGGGGGCTCACCTGGAGAAGAGAAGGCTCCAGGGACACCTGAGAGCCCCTTCCAGTGTCTGAAGGGGCTCCAGGAGAGCTGGAGAGGGACTGGGAACAAGAGATGGAGGGACAGGACAAGGGGAATGGCTTCCCACTGCCAGAGGGCAGGGATAGATGGGATATTGGGAAGGAGTTCTTGGCCCTGGCACAGGTTGGGCAGAGAAGCTGTGGCTGCCCCATCCCTGGGAGTGTCCAAGGCCAGGTTGGACAGGGCTTGGAGCACCCTGGGCTGGTGGGAGATGTCTCTGTCCATGGCAGGGGGTGGGACTGGGTGGGCTTTAAGGACCCTTCCAATCCAAACTATTCCATGAATCTGTGATTCTTTGTAAAAGGAAAGCAGCAAGACAAAACCACAGTGTTACAGCAGGGGATGTGTCCAGTGGGGCTGGGACCCCAAAGCAAAGGTGCCAAGATGGCTCCTTGGGAGAAACAATGCTCCTGAGAGGAGGCTGCCCAAGGAAGTTCCTCCAAAGCATCAGAAAGTTGATTCAGACAAGGAGGACACTAAAATGGGAGCAGACTCTCTGTGTCAGCACCAGCAGCCTCCACGGAACAAGTGCTCACTCTGCCACAAACAGTCCCTTCCCAAAACTGCCCTTCCATGCTGCAGGAATACCCATGGATCATATTTCCAAGAAAAACCCACACCCAGTTCCATTTCCAAATTCAGCTGGGAAGCAAACAACATTTGCCCCATTCCAGCACAGAACTACATAGGAGCCCTAAACTCAGACATTTCTCCTTGCACAAACTCTCCTTGCCATAAGGGCCTTGGACCATGGAACCACACCAGGGATGGATTCTGACCTACCTGATGTTGGCAGGTTCCCCTCCTATAAAATCCATATTAAAACACTCTGCTGAATGCAGAGGGGACATCCCAGTGCATTAACACACATAAAGAATCTCTTGTTTCCTGATAGAAAACCAGTGGGAAGCACAAAGCAGTTCCAGCCCCACTACAGCAGCATTTCCAACCTGGCTATTGAACCTCTTAGTGCTGCAATTCCAGAAGGATGATGTTCCTGGTCAATAATCCTTGGCAATAAATGCTGCACTTCACCTGCATGGCAGTCATGCACCTCCCAGCATGGGATTTTCCCATCACCCAGACTCCTGAACACCTCCAGAAAGCTGACAAATTGGGCTACAGGGACACACAGGTGGGTTTAAAACACACCAGAAGGCAGGATGTGAACTCCAAGGAAGAGGGACACATCGAGGAATTGGAGATGAAATGCAGGACATGATCTACCCAAGATTCCACGAGGCATCAGAGGAGAGACCCAACCCAAGGGGCTCTGAGCAGCACAGGAGGAGCCACTGGTCAAGGCCAATTATAAATTCAATATAAATGACCAAGGAATTTGTAAAAGTGAGCTAAAAAAAAGTAGATAAATTCCAGGCTATAGGAACAGAGAAGTCATGTCTGAGACACAGGGTAATTTCTGTTAAGTCCTCACCAGCCTGTGGCTGGTCTGGGATCCTGCACTCCCAGGCAGATGTGCACCAGGAAAAGACATCCCTGGGGATGGCACAGGGGCTGGGAAACACATCCCACAAAGAGAGAGTGACTGAGAGGACAGTGTCGGGCAAAAGTGGGAGAAAGTCAACTGGAGACATACTGACAGTCCACCAGCTTGGGAAGGAAATCTGGAAAATGGAGCAGCTACAGAGGGGCAGCTCTGGGACACAGGGAGCCCTGAGGTGGAGTGTCCAGCAGTGCCCTGTGTTCCTCAGGGCAGGAAAGACACTGAGGGCCTGGAGCGTGTCCAGGGCAGGGAACGGAGTTGGGAAGGGACTGGGGCAGCAGGAGGGGCTGAGGGAGCTGGGGGGGCTCAGCCTGGAGAAAAGGAGGCTCAGGGGGGACCTTCTGGCTCTGCAATCCCTGCCAGGAGGGGGGAGCCGGGCGGGGGGAGGGGGTCGGGCTCTGCTCCAGGAACAGGGACAGGAGGAGAGGGCACGGCCTCAGGCTGGGGCAGGGCAGGGGCAGGTGGGACATTGGGAAAATTCCTTCATGGAAAGGGCTGTCCAGCCCTGGCACAGCTGCCCAGAGCAGTGTTGGAGTCCCCATCCCTGGAGGGATTTAAAAGCCCTGTGGATGTGGCACTTGGGGACATGGGCAGTGCTGGCCTTGGCAGCGCTGGGGGAATGATTAGACTTGATGGTCTCAGAGGGCTTTTCCAACCTAAAAACCATTCAATGATTATTTATATACCTTCATATATATATTTTACATATATATGCGGGATGAAACACAGACAGGTATCAGTGCTGCTTCCACAAGTCCTTCCAGTAGATTTCTTCTCCACCTTTCCAAAATTCTTCCCAGCAGGAGCCAGGAGAGCTTTGCAAGGTGCCAGTTCACTGCCTTTCGGAGGGGGTGGAGGGTTGGTGGTTGCCTCTTGGCCCTGTCCTTTAACTGCAACACTCTGCTCCCCAGGCAGCCCCAGGAAGAGTCCAGAGGCAGCCCCAGGAAGAGTCCAGCCCCAGTTTGGCAGCCCCAGGAAGAGTCCAGAGCCAGCTCCCAAAGCTGCTAAACTGGGATCTCAGGGACCGAAGGGCAGAGCTGGCAGGAACACAAGGAGAGACAAAACATGCCCAGCTGATGCTTTTGTGGGAACACTGGAGAGTCACAGTTAGTCCTGCTGGACACGCCAAATGTCCTTCCTGTCCCCTGCAGGCACTTCTGAATAGCAGGGAGAAAAAATATAGCGGGAAGGTGTGATTATAGGGACTTAATGGCTCATTAGCAGATAACTGGGGGATCAGCAGCACCACTGCTTGCCAGGAAAGACAATAAAATAATATAAAATAATGGCTCGGTAAAAATAGAAACTTTTTATTATCCAGCTCAGAACAGCAACAATACACAAAGAACAAACCTCCTCTGAGGAAGGAGCAGCTCAGGGTGCAGACTTTGGCTGGTGTGAGCTCCAGGTGGGCAGGAACAGGGACCTGTGGGGCAGCACCTGCTGCCCCTCCCACTGCAAACCTGCCCCCCTGCCAGGGAGCCTGGGGGGGAAGGCCTGGCCTGGCCCCACTGGCCAGAGCTGAGCACACAACTCAGTGCCTGCAGCATCACCTCCTGCTCCTCCTTTCCTTGGCAAGCCCAGTGAGGCTCTTGGGATCCCAGCACTTCCACATGGAGAGACTGGAGGGATCAGTGGGAGCCCAGAACATTCCAAGGGTGCCACCTATCAATGGGTCACAGAATGACAGCCATGGAATGGGTGTGGTTGGAAGAGACCTTAAAGCCCATCCAGTCCCACCCCTTGCCATGGGCAGGGACACCTCCCACCAGCCCAGGTTGCTCCAAGCCCTGTCCAACCCAGCCTTGGACACTCCCAGGGATGGGGCAGCCACAGCTCCTCTGCCCAACCTGTGCCAGGGCCTGCCCACCCTCACCCTAAAACATTCCATCCTGATATCTAATTGGAGGATGTCCCATCTGCAGAGAGAACCTGTTCCCTCTTTGCA
>VWZD01010961.1:279222-293148 GCA_013396695.1 Sakesphorus luctuosus
CAGGGCAGGGGCAGGTGGGACATTGGGAAAATTCCTTCATGGAAAGGGCTGTCCAGCCCTGGCACAGCTGCCCAGAGCAGTGTTGGAGTCCCCATCCCTGGAGGGATTTAAAAGCCCTGTGGATGTGGCACTTGGGGACATGGGCAGTGCTGGCCTTGGCAGCGCTGGGGGAATGATTAGACTTGATGGTCTCAGAGGGCTTTTCCAACCTAAAAACCATTCAATGATTATTTATATACCTTCATATATATATTTTACATATATATGCGGGATGAAACACAGACAGGTATCAGTGCTGCTTCCACAAGTCCTTCCAGTAGATTTCTTCTCCACCTTTCCAAAATTCTTCCCAGCAGGAGCCAGGAGAGCTTTGCAAGGTGCCAGTTCACTGCCTTTCGGAGGGGGTGGAGGGTTGGTGGTTGCCTCTTGGCCCTGTCCTTTAACTGCAACACTCTGCTCCCCAGGCAGCCCCAGGAAGAGTCCAGAGGCAGCCCCAGGAAGAGTCCAGCCCCAGTTTGGCAGCCCCAGGAAGAGTCCAGAGCCAGCTCCCAAAGCTGCTAAACTGGGATCTCAGGGACCGAAGGGCAGAGCTGGCAGGAACACAAGGAGAGACAAAACATGCCCAGCTGATGCTTTTGTGGGAACACTGGAGAGTCACAGTTAGTCCTGCTGGACACGCCAAATGTCCTTCCTGTCCCCTGCAGGCACTTCTGAATAGCAGGGAGAAAAAATATAGCGGGAAGGTGTGATTATAGGGACTTAATGGCTCATTAGCAGATAACTGGGGGATCAGCAGCACCACTCCTTGCCAGGAAAGACAATAAAATAATATAAAATAATGGCTCGGTAAAAATAGAAACTTTTTATTATCCAGCTCAGAACAGCAACAATACACAAAGAACAAACCTCCTCTGAGGAAGGAGCAGCTCAGGGTGCAGACCTTGGCTGGTGTGAGCTCCAGGTGGGCAGGAACAGGGACCTGTGGGGCAGCACCTGCTGCCCCTCCCACTGCAAACCTGCCCCCCTGCCAGGGAGCCTGGGGGGGAAGGCCTGGCCTGGCCCCACTGGCCAGAGCTGAGCACACAACTCAGTGCCTGCAGCATCACCTCCTGCTCCTCCTTTCCTTGGCAAGCCCAGTGAGGCTCTTGGGATCCCAGCACTTCCACATGGAGAGACTGGAGGGATCAGTGGGAGCCCAGAACATTCCAAGGGTGCCACCTATCAATGGGTCACAGAATGACAGCCATGGAATGGGTGTGGTTGGAAGAGACCTTAAAGCCCATCCAGTCCCACCCCTTGCCATGGGCAGGGACACCTCCCACCAGCCCAGGTTGCTCCAAGCCCTGTCCAACCCAGCCTTGGACACTCCCAGGGATGGGGCAGCCACAGCTCCTCTGCCCAACCTGTGCCAGGGCCTGCCCACCCTCACCCTAAAACATTCCATCCTGATATCTAATTGGAGGATGTCCCATCTGCAGAGAGAACCTGTTCCCTCTTTGCACCTTTACAATCACAGGTATTCATGCCAGAATTCCACTGATAATCACTCAAGGAGTTTCGTGAGTACAGAGACCTCACAGGCTGTCAGAGGATCAAACCATGTGCCACACACCAGGATGGCTCTGTCAGCCCTGGGTCCTGCTCTGCATTAAATGAAATTAAATTAAAGCAGACAGTGTAGGACACAGCCCAGGGAGAGGCTCCAAGCTCCCTAATGAAGCCAACCTCAACCAGCCCACGTGTGCCACCAACAAGGCTCAAATGCAGCTGCTCCCCTTCCTTCTGGGGATTCCACGAGTGAAAGATGTGGAGCTGCTGGAGGGAGTCCAGAGGAGGCCCTGGAGATGCTCCAGGGCTGGAGCCCCTCTGCTCTGGAGCCAGGCTGGGAGAGCTGNGTCCCTGCCCATGGCAGGGGTGTGAGTGGATGGGCTTTAAGGTCCATTCCCACCCAAACCATTCCATGACTTTGGGAGCTGGCTGGAATGGTGACCTTGCCCCATCTCCTCCCAGCATCCCTCCCAAATTCTGCACATACAGCTGGATATCTGGTTACTCTCTCCACCAACCCTGCCACAATGCTGCCTGTGAAAGCATTTCTCATCCCTGGATAAATCCAGATCAGCAAGACAGAAGCACAAACCTCTGTGTCCCTTTCTGCATCCCCAGGCTCTGAAAGATCCACATCCAGCTGAAAACCACACTTTTGCCCTTGACCAAACCTCTTCTCCTTTATCTGAAACCTCCAACTTCATAGCCCACACGTGATCCAAGTCATCCCGGCAGGGAGGACTCGTGCTACCTACGGCTTCAGGACTGTCTCCAAGTGAATATTTAGTCCCATGGATACAAGTGGCATCATAAATAATTAAGTCATTTGCTCTTGTCCAACAGATGAACAAAGCACAGGAGAAAATGTACAGATTTTGTTAATTAATTGTTTCTGTTTGTTTATTCACTCAATCCTTCAGGATCCAGTGACCACTATGGATTTGCACCACTCCCCTGTGCAGAAAGGGGGGAGCTGCCACAGCCTGGTGGCACCACGGGCCTGGGGACAAGAAACCCCTGTGTCCTTGCGGAGGTGACAGGCAGGAGGAGGCACAGAGTGTCACTGGACTGGGCGGCTGGGGACAAACCTAGGGAAGGGCAAAAATGGCCTAAAATTCAAATATTTGGGAGGCAATGAGTTTTCTTCCAAGCAAAAACTCCCAGAAGTGAGCACTGTCACAGATGGGGGGTGACACCCTCTGCTTGCACACACAGTGGCACACCCTGGCAGGTGCTCGGAGGGTTTGGATGTCTCTGTCCTGCGTCACTGGACATGCATTTTTAATGATGCCTAAACATTTTCCAGCCTCAGGTCGATCTCCAATGTTGGCAGCCGAGGAGGGAGCTCACAGATGGCACAGCCTCTCCTCCTGACACCCATCAGGGAAAGCAGGAGGCACAGATCCCATGAGCTCCATCCTTCACGGATAACATCATCCCTGCTGGATCCAGGACCACTCCCAGGGGGTTCACCAGGGTGAAGCTGGCCCATGATCGCTTTATTGTATGTTTTTACCAATAGCTTCTGTTTTTCTGGAAGTCTCCCCTCAGCAGGGCACACACATCCTGCCCAGGCTCCCTCATCCTCAGGGAAGGCAGTGGGAGATGTGCAAAGGACAGTGCTACCCTGCTGTCAGCTCCCTCCTTCCTCACTAACCCTCGCTGACAAGAAGGAGCTGACAAGGGCCCTCATTCCCGGGGAGGGGGAGCAGCAGCACACGGAGGCAGGGAAAGGATGATGCCCTGGCACACCCACAGTGCTGGGGGCTGGGACAGCCAGCACCAGGCCAACAGTGGTGACAGTCTGATGGCACATGGGCAGTCCATCCCGAAATCCCTGCCACTGCCATGCCACCCAGAGCAGCTTGGAGAGGGCACGTGAGCCTCCCTTCTCCCAAACCCACCAGCCAACCTGCCCTTGAGACTGCACACAGCCACAACCCTGCCCAGCCAGGCTGAGCACACAGCACCATCTCTGCCCAGCCAGGCTGAGCACACAGCACCAGCCCAGGCTGAGCACTCAGCACCATCTCTGCCCAGCCAGGCTGAGCACTCAGCACCAGCCCAGGCTGAGCACTCAGCACCATCTCTGCCCAGCCAGGCTGAGCACACAGCACCAGCCCAGGCTGAGCACACAGCACCATCTCTGCCCAGCCAGGCTGAGCACTCAGCACCATCCCTGCCCAGCCAGGCTGAGCACACAGCACCAGCCCAGCCCAGCCCAGACTGAGCACACAGCACCAGCCCAGGCTGAGCACACATCACCAGCCCTGCCCAGCCAGGCTGAGCACACAGCACCATCTCTGCCCAGCCAGGCTGGGCCCACAGCACCATCCCTGCCCAGCCCAGCCAGGCTGAGCACACAGCACCATCTCTGCCCAGCCAGGCTGAGCACACAGCACCATCCCAGGCTGAGCTGCCCTGCAGACACGGAGCATGGAGACACCTCCCAGCAGGCATTGAACCCACCTGAGCCGCCGCGGCTCAACTTACCCGACCCAGGGAAAGAGGATCGGGCGGTGTCAGGTGCCCGCCGTGCTCCGGTTCCTCAAGGTCAGGGCATGCCAGAGGCACAGGAGGGATATGCAGGACCTGGGAGTGTGCCAGCCCCTCGCTCTGCTAAGAGCCCCAGGCTCAGGGAGGATGGCAGCAGGTCAGCAGCAGCCCCGAAAAGTGTCCAACTTACACCTCCTTTGCCTCTGGATTTAAATCCCACTCCCTCAGATCCCACAGGCAGGGAAAACCCTGGGCACACACCTCCTCCAACCTCCTCCTGGGCACTGGCCACCCAGGATAGGCTTGAGAAGGGTCTGAATGGGCAGGAAAGACAGAGCTTCAGCTAGTCCCGTTGTGGGGAATATTTTCACATTGTGGAGGAGATTCCTCCAACAGGGAGAAGCTTCAGAGAAACAGAATCTCACCTGAGAGACCAAGCAAGGCACGGAGCAGGCACACAGTGGGATTGTTGGGGTGTCCTGGGCAGAGCCAGGACTCAATGATCCTTGGGGTCTCCTCCAGGCCAGGAGATTCCATGGTTCCATGAACCCTGCACTGGGACTGGTGAATGCAGAGAGGGCACAGCAGTGGGGACACCGCAGGGCGCTGGAGGGGTGACAGATCAAACCCAAGCGAAAGGGAACACACCTTTATATCCCAACAACTGCTTAACAAGGCCCCAGGAATTCCCTGAGCTTCCCTGCGGGAGGTGCGACAAATGTCTGCATGGAAAAACCTGTATTTCACTGGACTAGATGTTCCTTCATTAACAGCTGCAGTTCAGCAGCACCCTTCAAGCCTTGTCCATATGCCAACAAGCACTCAAGACCAGATTCCATCAGGGGCTGCCCAGCATCACCCCCCGCTCGCTGCTGAGGCCTGGGCTGGCACCAGGGCACAGGGAGAAGCACCTGTTTTCCTGAATTCTGGAAAACACTGCTGAGAGACTGAAATGCTGCATGTGGGAGGAGGCCACGGCACAGCCCGGTGCACAAGCACAGCTGGCACCGTGACACTGGCCAAAGGTGACAATGGGGACACCTGTCCCCTCTCCTTTTTCCCTCCTTCCTTCCCCTCTCTGGGCAAACACACCAGAGCAGTGAGGCCAACAAAGAATTGTTCTTGAGGGGTCAAAAGAGAATCATTAATGAGCAAACAGCCCTAAGAATTACAGGATCATCCAGGTTGGCAAAGACCTCCCTGTGCTCAATCCTCACCTTGTCCCCCAGCCCAGAGCACTGAGTGCCACATCCATATGTTCTTTGGACACACCCAGGGCTGGGGACTCCACCACTGCTCTGCACAGCCTTTCCAATGCCTGATTACCCTTTCCAAGAAGAAATTCTTCTTGATGTCCAACCTGCCCCTGCCCTGGTCCAGCCTGAGGTCATTCCCTCTCCTCCTGTCCCTGTGCCCTGGAGCAGAGCCCAACCTGCCTCGGCTCCCCCCTCCTGGCAGAGATTGCAGAGCCAGAAGGTCCCCCCTGAGCCTCCTTTTCTCCAGGATGAGCCCCCCCAGCTCCCTCAGCCCCTCCTGCTGCTCCAGCCCCTTCCCAGCTCCGTTCCCTGCCCTGCACACGCTCCAGCCCCTCAGTGTCTCTCCTGTCTGAGGGGCCCAGAACTGCCCCAGGGCTGGAGGTGCCCCAGCAGTGCCAGCACAGGGACAGGCACTGCCCTGGGGCTGTGACACACCATGGCTGGCACAGCCCTGGGGCCACTGGCCTCTTGCCCACCTGGGCACACCTGGGCTTGTGCTCAGCCACTGTCACAGCAACTCCATTGGCAGGGCAGCCACTCTGTTCCCAAAACACTTCTCCTGCAATGGGCAGGTGATTTAATGGGTGACACTTGGTGACAGACAGGCCACCACGGCCAGGCCACCATCCCATGTTTTAAGTTGGAGCACCAAGTCACTCCCCAGGTCATTACCCACTGACAAGCCCCTACTGTGAGTGATGGACCTTCACACACGGGCCCTGTGCCCACCACCTGCCTCCTTCCCATCCCCACAGATCCCTTCAGCAGCAGCAAGCTCATGGTCCAAAGGCCCACAAGATACTTTGATACTCATCATCATCCTCATCATCTACTGCTTGGTTTCCACTCAATCCCTACAACTCCCACGCAATCCCATCCAGCTCCATGGGATCACTTCTCTTAAGGTGCTGATCCATCCATCCTGAAGTGCTCTTTGAACAAGGAAGCTCCAGGAAATGCAGCAGCTCCTGACATGTCCTCATGTCTCTCTGTCCCTCTCTCCCACCCCACACACACCCCCAGCCAAGGGCTCGATGGTGCTGCAACATCTCTGGGGTCATCAGGATCTGGTGGGTGTAAGAGCTGCTGGGGGGCACAGCAGGATGAGGGAAGAAGAGAAGAGCAGGGATAAAATGAACAAATGGAGCTGAAACTTTTTTGGCATCAAAATGCTGCCCTAAGGTGAACCAGGTGACATCCAGCAGTGTCACCATCTGGCTGTGTCAGAGCTTAGGGGGGGATGAACTGAGATGAAGAATTGTGATGCTTGAGGCATCTTTATATTGTCAAACAGCTCCATTCTGGAGATGGTGAAGAGCCTGTGCTTCACTTTGCAAAGACAGGGATCATCCAGACTGGATTTTTCCTGGAGATGATGTAAATGAGAGCCCTGGCTCAGGGAGAAGGGCTCCAGATCCAAGCCCTGCTCTGCCTTTACCCCACAGAATGCCAGGAGGGGAGAGGTGGGGGAGCCCCAGGCAGCACTCAGAGGTTCCTTGGTGCTCCCTCACCCCTGCAACGAGGCAGGACAATGCCCCAAACCCCCTCCTGGGCCAGGTTCAGTTTCTGCTGTGTGAGCACATGTAAAGCCAGTTTTGATCTCTCCAGGAGCCACCGGCACAGCAGCAGTGGCTGCACAGACAGATGCTCTGACAGCAGGACACAGAGCAGGACAGGCAGTGCTGGCTGAGGCCAGGCCACACTCTGCTCCCTGCACAGCAGGCACTGCACATGATTTACTGCAGAAAGCTCCTCTGAATCAGCAATCCATGCCTGGAATTGCTTTCCCATCGGTATTTTGGCTGGGGACTTGCACAGAGACTGAGAAGGGCAGTCACTCCATGCAGCACCATCTCCCTGGAAGGAAGGGCTGTGCTGCCTGTCAGTGCAGCCAGCTCAGGAAAACGAGGAAAAGAAAGCAATCCATCCACTCCTGCTGCCCACGGGCCTCTCTTTGCAGAGCCATTTGCAGGAGCTGCGAGTTCATCTCCTTTGCAATTCTATCAACGTGTTTCTGGTCTCTAATTACACCACCAGGCTGTCAAGATAGCCACTTCCTCCCTAATTACTCCACTTTGTAATTAAGATACAGCTAATAAACTCCTGTTATTAGTGATTGCTACCCATGAGCCCCGAGGAGCAGCAGCTCCTGCCTCGCACTGAGGTGCTCAGGCACCACTCCTGCACCACCAGAGCCCAGGCAGCACACCCAGAGTCACCGAATTTCTGGGGTTGCAAAAGGTCATGGAGTCCAACCATCAACCCAGCACTTCCAAGGCCATCACCAAACCATGTCCCCAAACCATTTCTACTGGCACTGGCACTGGCACATCCTCAGGGTGCATCCTCTCCCAGCTGAGCCACACATGCACGTGGGCAGGTACCCAACTCCATGACTGCTAAAAATGCAGGGGAACAGGACAGAGAGGGCATGGTTTGGAAAGAAAACAAACAGTCCCTGCCCTTGGCACAGGATCTGCTGCTCCACTGAGCACTGAGGGCTCCCTGCTGCGAGGGAGGCAGCCTGGCCAGCCCTGGTAGGACTGCCACGTTCCCTGAGTGCAGAGCAGGGCACTCACTGCCCTGAGAGCTCCTCCCAGCACAGCCTGGGGGGCTGCAGGGGCTGCCCAAACCACTGTGTGCCTGGCACAGAATGCTGCAATACCCTATGTTGGAAAGGACCCATCAGGATCATTGATCCAACTCCAGACCATGCACAGACACCCCAACAATCCCACCCTGTCCCTCAGAGCATTGTCCAAACCCTCCTGGAGCTCTGGCAGCCTTGGGGCTGTGCCCACTGCCCTGGGGAGCCTGCTCAGTGCCCACCACCCTCTGGGGGAAAAGCCTTTCCCTGAGATCCAACTCAAACCTCCCAACACAGCACAATGCACACAGACACGTGCACATCCACCTCCACTGGCCAGAGGGGTCCAGGGCAGCTGGAGGGGGCTCCTTCTGTCACTTCTGTCACTGAACATGCCAGCGCCCCTCCCTGAGGTCACAATGGTTAAAATCAGAGGATTCCACAACATGAAACATCTCCAAACATCCCCATGGAGACTCCTGCACCACTATTCCACCTGGTAAAACCATCCAGAGGAAAGAACGTGGGCAGGGCCCCATGTCAATGCCCCCCGTGTGATCCATGGGATAGATGGGGAGCATCCAGTCTTCATTTCCAAAAATATTACTCCAACAACCCTAACTACAGAGCTTTCACAAGGAAACCAGCAGCCATAACTGCTAAAGCCATAACTAAACACCTCCAGCTCCTCAGCAGCTCCAGCCCAAACTCCAGACAGCTCTTAACCCAGCAGCACATGGACCAGGGAACCAATGGATTCAGCATCTCCCTACGCTTTGGACCGTGGCAAGATGCCTTTCTGGCTGACTTGCTTTCCAGAGGAGCCACATCATGCAGGAGAACTGGCCCAGGACCCGCTGATGGGTGTCAGGGGACAGGGATCAGGTATTATCCTCCATTTTGGGCTTTCTCTGCTCATGGATGACCTTCTCTGCCATGCCAAGGAAGGAGCTGTCAAAACCATCAGGAGAGGGTCTCTCCTCAAGAAATTTCTGAATAAATCTGGAGAAAGGCTGAACCAGCACATCTGCTCTGGGAGCAGGCTCCAGAGTGTCCATCAGCAACGCTCCAGCAGCTCCATGTGCCTGACCCTCCTCCAGACGGACTCCAGTGCTCACTCCTGAGCAGAACTGAAACACTCATTTAAATCCCTCCCAGATGGGCTGTGAAATAAATACACACTGCATGTCTGCAGGCAGAGAAAGGTATTTCTGCATCTCTTTTACAGCCCAGGGTTCCACCCTGGCCCAGGGAGCCCTGGGAGCTGCCAGGTGACAGCCCAGGAGGTGACCTGCATTAGAGGATTATGCTCCATGTCACCATCCAATATTAATGACGCTGCATTTGCTGGGCTGGGGATGTGGTAAGAGAGCCAGGCCTGGCCCCAAACCAGGAAAGGGACACCACTGTAGGAAATGTCCTCTGCAAGCAGGAGCAGCATTGCTTCTACTGAAAAGAGCTTTGAGATCCTCAAAATTAACTAATGATCAGCTAATTATCTTTATCTGTTCATTACCCACAGACCTTTCCATGCACAGCAAGTGTGGTGTCTGCATTTCTCTTTCTCTAAAGAAAGAGTCCTTCCTTCTTAATTTGGTGAACATCCATCCAGGATGCCCTTGGCTCTACCAGCCTGGATCACACAAACACAGAACAAAACACCTCCATAAATCCATCTTCACCTCTGTTTGTCACTGTCTAATTAAAAGGACCCTGGCACAGGCTGGGCAGAGAAGCTGTGGTTGCCCCATCCCTGGAAGTGTCCAAGGCCAGGTTGGACAGGGCTTGGGGCAACCTGGGCTGGTGGGAGGTGTCCCTGCCCATGGCAGGGGGTGGGCCTGGATGGGCTTTAATGTCCCTTCCCATCCAACCCATTCCATGATTCTATGATTGTTTTTATCTTACAAGCACAAAAGAAAGCAGTAAAGCCACCCAAAGCCTCCAGGCTGAGCACTTCTCTTCCCAAGGAATCTCCTGCCAAGCAGAGCCAGGGCCAGGCTTTTCCCTGGGCTGCTCATTAAATCAGCATTTTAAACATACCTCAGACAGCTCCTTTTGGGGAGGTAAGTGGATTTAAGGACAAAATTTTGGTAAGGAAACAACTATTCCAGTGTGAGGATTTCTAAATGAAAAGCAAAGCCTCCTTGGGAAGTATTTTCCCTTCCAAAATATTGCATTTCCAATGGGGAATGTGCATACCAGAGGGACACAGTTTGCACATCACAGTTTTTACAGTAAATTGGTTTTAAAAGCCAATGTTCTCCCAGCTTTGGGGTTCAGTTTGTTGCTGAAACATGAAAAATATTTGCTTGTCACGTCCCAGGGCCAAGACCCTTCTGGGTTTGCCAAATTTGCTCCACGTTTGTCATATGGATGTGGTGCTGCCTTACAGGGAAAGCTTTATCCATGTCACTGCAAAGCTTCCCCAAAATACCACCATCAAATGAGGGAAAGATGCCTTTGGAGCAGAAAAAGACCAGCCCAGCCAGGAAAACAACCCTCAATCTCATCTCAGACACCCTTGGAGGCATCTCCACAGGTTCCTCCCTGCGGTTCCCTAAGCCCCTTCCCCATCTCCCACTGCTCACCACTCACCACCTTGTCTCCAATTTTCACACAAGGCTGGTTTCAGCTTTTTAGGAGAATAATTCTGGTTTGGGGCATTTTATTCTCCACTGAAGCCCAGTTATGTAAAGCTCTGTGCTGCTCTCCTGGTGCGTGGATGTCCTTACGTCACCCAGCTGGAAATGCAGCTCGAGAAGGGAACCAAAGCGAAGGGGCAATCTGGATCTGATAAAAAGGCTTTTTTCTTGCTCATCTGAAGCCAGCTGTAAATCCTCAACTGCTTCAGTTCTGATTTGACCTATTTGCATTCCTTCTTCCCTCGCCCTTTTCTGGAGGAAGGAAATTACATTGAGAAACAATAATTTATTGTGAAGTGATGCTTGAGAGCAGGACGGGCCCGTGGCCACGTGGAGCGCAGGGACACTCGGGCTCCATGGAATCATGGAATCATGGAATGGGTTGGGTTGGGAGGGACCTTAAAGCCCATCTCATGCATGGGCAGGGACACCTTCCACCAGCCCAGGTTGCTCCAAGCCCCGTCCAACCTGGCCTTGGACACTCCCAGGGATGGGGCAGCCACAGCTCCTCTGCCCAACCTGTGCCAGGGCCTGCCCACCCTCACAGGGAAAAATTCCTTCCCAACATCCCATCTAACCCTTTCCTCTGGCAGTGGGAAGCCATTCCTCTTGTCCTACCCCAAACAACACCAAAGGAGCAATGTCTGTATTTGACCCCACAAAGCCCTGGGGTGCATCCCACAGTGCTCCCAGCAGGCCCCGGCCCTCGGAGCACCACAGGGACAGGAATAAACGCCAGACAGGATGAGCTGGATCAGGGGAGCCCTCACTGGGCTGGAAGGGAAGCAAAGAGCATCCTGCAAATCCTCATTTCTCACCACTTACCCGTTGCCTTCGCTGTGAGACACTGATTTTGGTTGGCCCATCCACTGATAAATCATGGAATTATGGAGTGGTTTGGTTGGAAGGGACTTCAAAGCCCATCCAGTCCCACCCCCCACCATGGGCAGGGGTTGCTCCAAGCCCGGTCCAACCTGGCCTTGGACACTTCCATAAACTGTTGTGCTGCCGTGAAGCAACACAACAGTTGAACTGAAAGGCAGGACCCGCCAGCCCATCCCTGCTCCTTCCCATACAGGAGAAAACACACCACAGTTGTCCTGTAGAACTCAGAAATAGGGATTTCTGCCCCAGACCACTGCAGGTTTGAGCAGAACATCCCTTGCCCCATAAAGGACGGCACCCTTGCACACCAGCACTGAGCTCAGCTGGGACTGGCCATGGAAAACACCTGGAATAATGCAGGGAACAGTAACAGATGGAGATCACAGTGCACACCTTCAATCACAGCTCAGTGTTCCTGGAGAACATCTCTGCCTGCTGTCATGTGGGACCAAAGCGTGGGCAGGGAGCAGCACAGGACTGACACAGCAATGCTCTCATTCCATCTCAGCTCCAAAGGAATCTGGCTTAGAACTAAAAAAATACATCCCATTCCCTGACCCAAACACAGGTCCGACCAGGGGCTCATCACCCATTACACACCAATAATCCTGGGCGACATTAAAGGTGCCCGAAAAGAACAAATTACCATCAAATTTAACATTTTTCACATTAGAACTCTGCAAATCTGAGTTACTGGAGTTTAAGAACACCCAATAAGGCACAAAGACTTTGTCCCCTACAACCAAACCGAGCAGGGATGCGGCACGTGATGCCCGCGGGGCAGAGCCACGACAGAGCTGTCATATTCCTCCGTCTCCCAGGGCTCCGGCGTGGGGTCCAACACCCCCTCCCCACCCACTGGAGCAGCCCCTCCATCGCTCCCCAGCACACCCAGGGACCCCAGAGCACATGGATCCATCCAGCAGCAGGGAGGGCGCCGGGAAGGCACTAACCCGTGTGGAATTTATTCAGACAGCCGGCGTTGCAGAAGGCTCGGATGGATCCCGTCTCCCAGCAGCCCCTCCCCTTCATCCCCACCGCGGGATCGCTCCGGCCGAGGTGCTACATGGCTGGGAGCCTTAGGATGGAAAAACTGTACAGGCAGCAAGGAATCGAGGCAAAGGGCAGTGTCCTTATTCAGCAGCAGAGCTGCACTCCCAGCTCCACATCTCCCATCAGACATTCCCGGCACATGCTGGTGGCAGAGCAGCACCATCAAACCCCCTGGACCAGCATGCACCACGGAGCAGCCTTAACTCCATCCCTGCCACACACCTGCCAAACTCACTGGGAGAAGGGTGGCAGCAGCCCTGCCCTGGCAGGCTGCGCTGGGGCTGGTTCCGGAGCGGTGCCGTGGCATATTCAGCCCAAAAACCAAAGAGATGCTCATTTTCTTTTGGCAGGGGGAAGGATGGTATTTGGAAGCTTGTCCCTTTAAATGCTGCTGGAGGTTATTTTTAGGACATTTGCTTAAAATAAGTATCAGAATTTCTTTCTATCAGAAAGCCCATTATGGGTTTTACTTGTCGTGTTACGTTTCACATCCCAGCAGTTCCATTCCAAACCCTCGGAGGTTCCTCCACCCCCTGCCCTCCTGAAGTCCATTTTCTCACCCCTCTGTTGTGGAAGAATTGGATTTTCCCAGCCTTTAGTACTTTCCCAGCGTCAGGGGAATGAGTAATTCCAGAAGAAAAATGCGGCATAAATCACAATTCCCTCTGATCTCAGCACCTGCAGCGGGATCCACAGCACGGAGAGGGGATTGGGGATCCCCGGGATGCTGCCACGAATCCACAAGGATTAATGGTTTATATTGGATCTTTTTCTCCCACTTCAGCTGCACTACAAGGATTTTACAGCAAAAAGCTATTCCAAGCCTTTAAGTTGCACCCAGTCCCTGTGTATTTAAATAGAGGCAGGGACTGTGTAAGCATTCCGGGGGGAAAGGGCAAATTTGGGAAAACCAGGCTAACACCTGCACATTCAAGGCAGGGAAACTAATGCTGGCAAATGAATGTGCATACAAAGGTCATTAATACTAAATTATTTGCATATACTGATGCTTTGGGTAAGAACCAGCAGCTTTTAAGTGGAAAACGAACACCACAAGAAATGTGATTTCACTTGGAGGGAGGGGCCTTGATGGGACTGAGCTCAAAACGAGCATTTCCAGTTGTGATGTCAGATCCAAGATCTGGAAGCAGGATCTGTGTTGTGGCACTGAGACCAGAGGAGGTGCACACACAGCGCTGTGCAGCAGTGTGTGTGTAATACACACATCACACACATCACACACATCACACACACCTCACACACACACCACACACATCACACATCACACACATCACACATCACACACATCACACACACATCACACACATCACACACACATCACACACATCACACACATCACACACATCACACACACACCACACACACACCACACACATCACACATCACACACATCACACATCACACACATCACACACACATCACACACATCACACACACA
>VWZD01010961.1:293348-323524 GCA_013396695.1 Sakesphorus luctuosus
TCACACACACATCACACACACCACACGTCACACACACAACACACAGCACACACACACCACACACACATCACGCACACACACACCCCACACACCCCACACATCACATCACACACATCACACACCCCACACACACCACACACACATCACACACACTCCACACACATCACACACACACCACACACCACACACATCTCCTCAGTACCCAGCCCCTGGGGGTGCCTGGGATCAGCATAACTGTGATTTCCTACAGCCACTCGTTTTCCCTGAAAACCATGGAATCCCAGAATCATTAAGTCTGGAAAAGCCCTCTGAAATCAAGTCTAATCATTCCCTCAGCACTGCCAGGGCCACCACTGACCATGTCCCCAAGTGCCACATCCACATGGCTTTTAAACCCCTACAGGGATGGGGGCTCCACCACCTCCTTGGGCAGCTGTGCCAATGCTTGACCACCCTCTCCATGAACCAATTTTCCCTAATATACAACTCAAGCCTCCCCTGGCCCAGCCTGAGGCCGTGCCCTCTCCTCCTGTCCCTGTTCCCTGGAGCAGAGCCTGACCCTCCCCCCGGCTCCCCCCTCCTGGCAGGGAATGCAGAGCCAGAAGGTCCCCCCTGAGCCTCCTTTTCTCCAGGATGAGCCCCCCCAGCTCCCTCAGCCCCTCCTGCTGCTCCAGCCCCTTCCCAGCTCCGTTCCCTGCCCTGGACATGCTCCAGCCCCTCAGTGTCTCTCCTGTCTGAGGGGCCCAGAACTGCCCCAGGGCTGGAGGTGCCTCAGCAGTGCCAGCACAGGGACGGGCACTGCCCTGGTCAGTGATCCCCTCCAGTTTACTACAGGAAAACCCACTGGATGACTGTCTAAATCCTTAGGGAAGAGCTTTTCCACCAACATACTCTTTGCTTTGCTCTCCTAAGCAACTTCCCATTGCAGTGGTGGCTGAACACAGTTGGGCTGCACTCCTGTTGCAGCAACTCAAGGCAGGATCATGGAAAGCAAAACTCAGATCCTCTGCATCACGATAACACTCCCAACATGGAATCTCTTCTGCCAGCTGCCCCAACCTCCTCCTGCCAATATTTAAGGCACACCTGCAGTTGCTCATCTAAACACTTGTGAAGTAGTCCTGGTGTTCCCTGTTTAACAACAGATTCCAGGTTTATTCCTGAATTTAGCTCATTCTGCTCAAAACCAAGAATTCCCAGGTCCCAGCATCAGCAGAAGGTGCCTGGGAAGTGCTACCTGTTCTGTTGCTCTGTTAGGATGAGATCTCTCCTTGCTTGCTTTCCATGGGAAATACTGGAATCATAATGTTGCCTCTTGCTGAGCAACTGAAACCCAGGAGGTGGGTCAGGTGGGAATGGGATGGGGGGATTGGGACACCCTGGGCTGGTCAAGGGGCCAGGGAAAGGCTGGGATAAACATGGGGGGAACCAGAAGGAGACAATCCACCTCCCCATGGCACAGCCAGCATCCCACAGATATGTCCCAGACCACTGGCTCTCCCACCAATACCAACCACTCACCATCCAGGACACTATCACAATTTAAAAATACATTTAAAAATGTAATTTCTGCCTTCCCAATACTTTGCCTGGAGGAAAACAAGCTGGGTAGGTTGGAGGATGGCTGTAATCTGGGGTTAGTCCGACTTCTCTTCCAAGTTTCATGACATTCCCAAACAAAGTGGAAACACTCCAAGTGCTCCCTGTTTTCTCGTGCCTGAGTGTGCCAAACCCCCCCCCCCAGGGCTGCACACACATGCCTGACATCTCCTTATCTCCTCATTATCCAACCAATCTTGAAAGCATCCACAGTCTCTAATTTTCTAGGATCTTTACACCTCTGCCACATGCAAACCCAACTGATTAAAATATTAGATGACAGAAAAATCCAGAGCTCTGCCAGGATTAATGGTACCAAACCAACTCCAATTCCAGCTCAGCCATTAAAAACAAAACAGAAACACTTTATTTGGAGCAGCTGAAACAAATTCTGCCCAATTTGGACGTTTTCTCCAGTGTGTAGAAGGTTTGACTTGGAAGGGACCTTAAGGCTCATCTCATCCCACCCCTGCCAGGGGCAGGGACTCCTTACACTGTCCCAGGCTGCTCCAAGTCCTGTCCAGCCTGGCACTCGGGGAGGGTAGAAGGGCTGCCCCACAAAGGACCTGCTGTGACCCCTCACACATCAGGAGACACATCACTTTATCAACTCACACCTTAAGTGTCTCATGAACCTCAGGCTCCCTCCCAAACGCGGCCAAACCCGAAGGGAGCCCAACCCCACACGCTGCAGTGCCGGCACTCGGGAATTTCTGCTGGATTTGGGGGCTCACACCCCTGAGCTCAGCCCCCGTCCCTCCCCGGGGTGGATTCATGGATTACATACTGCGCTTCCCACAGCACCTCTTCCTCATCCACCGCTCCGGAGGGTTTGCGATCCGGGCCGGCTCCGGGCCCGGCACAGCCTTCCCACGGGACGCTCTCCGCAGGCTCCAGAGCTGCATCCCTTCTGTCTGCTCCACAGCTCCGAGCCCTGGGCTCAGAGGTGCCTCCTCCTCCTCCTCCTCCTCCTCCCCCTCCTCCTCCCTCTCCTGCTCCCCCTGGCCCTGCATCTCGCTCTTGCCACAGCACGGCAGGCACCGAACGGGCTCGGAGCAAAGAGAGACTTTGGAAGTGTCACCTTTGAAAAGTTTCCAAGCCTAAAAGCAGCCCCTTTTTGGGGATCTCCTCTGGAGCACATCAGGGCAGAGCTGCACGTCCAGAGCGACCACAGCTGAGCATCTCGATGAATTCCAAGTCCTTGGGAAAGGCAGGAGGATAAAACCACCAAAAAACAGTTCAGGGCACTTCTGCATTGAATTAATTCTATAATATACTAAACAGAAGGCATTAATTACAATAACTATAACAATTTACTGCATACTATAATAATGTCTTGAAATACTCTTTCCAGAAATGCCCAAATATTGCAAACACAGAAAAAAAATAAAATTAAATAGCTATGCTGATTCCAGGTGTTCCTGCTTTAGGATTCGTGTGTTTTGTAGTCAGAGTGTTACTCCGAACTCCCAAATTCTCTCTCTGCTCCAGATGCAGGGATTGCCTCTGCCCCCTGCAGACACAAGGGAGGAGTGGCCACTTCCCTCTGGAAAAACCTTCGGTGTTACTGGAAGACACACAGCACATCTTCATCCTCTGCTCCTTTTATTTTTTTTAAGAAAATTTTATTCCTTCGAGTCTTCCCTAAAGGGGTGGGTGTTCCTCAACTCTCCAAATTCCTGCTTTTTAAAGTAAGAGGCCCCCAAAAACATACATATTCACCTACACAGGCATGAACTGAACTTGTCTTAATTATCACAGAACCCCAGAATGGTTTGGGTTGGAAGGGTCTTAAAGCTCATCCCATCCCACCCCCTGCCATGGGCAGGGACACCTCCCACCAGCCCAGGTTGCTCCAAGCCCTGTCCAACCTGGCCTGGGACACTCCCAGGGATGGGGCAGCCACAGCTGCTCTGACCTCAGTCTTCTCCAAACCTTTTCCAGTCCTCTCCTCCCTCCCGGGGAGTCATTCTACCTGTGCTTACACTGCAAGAAAACTCTCCAGAGTTTAAAAAGTAAAACATATTCAGCATTTTAAACCTTCTCCAGCCAAGCAAGTTCAAACTGGACCTTCCCTCTTGCTCAGTGCATCAAAGGAAGAATTATCTACACGGTGAAAAATACAGAATAAAACGTAAAACATAATGGCACCTTTGTTCCTTTGGGGTTTAGACTTTCTCATTCCTCTTCTCCCTGCAAGGAATTACTTTCACTAGAAGTTTATTCTTAAAAACACTTAGACACAGGCAAAGCATCACACACCAAAACCCAACATCTCCAACCCTCTCTTAGTGTTCCCTCCTGGTTTTCCATCTCTGCATTCCACAGACACCTGTTTTTGTGAAGCAAATGCCCTCAGCCTCTTCTCATCCCATTCTCATCCCCCAAAGGGTGGATGGGCACTGAAAAGGCTCCCCAGGGCAGGATTCTCCAGCCTGGAAAAGAGAAGACTCTGCAATGACATAACTGTGGCCTTCCAGCCCCTGAAGGGATCCTGCAAGAAGGATGGAGAGACTGTTCACAAGGGCCTGGAGGGACAGGACACAGGGAATGGTTTCCCACTGCCAGAGGGCAGGGCTAGATGGGATATGGGGAAGGAATTCTTCCCTGTGAGGGTGGGCAGGCCCTGGCACAGGCTGGGCAGAGAAGCTGTGTCTGCCCCATCCCTGGAAGTGTCCAAGGCCAGGTTGGACAGGGCTTGGAGCAGCCTGGGCTGGTGGGAGGTGTCCCTGCCCATGGCAAGGGCTGGAACAAGATCTTTTAGGTCCCTTACAACCCAGGCCATTCCACAATTCCGTGATTCTATGATGTTCTTTCCTGACTGGGAAGATTTCACCCTCTGGATATCACCAGGAAACACCACGTGCAGGTTTAAGTCCTGTCTCACCATCTCCAGGCTGCAATCTCAAAGCAGGGATACCCAGAAGCCATTCTGGGCCAAGGTCAGACAGAGAGGTTGTGACCAGAGAAACAGCTCCCTGCAGGCTCTTCAGCAGCTTTGCCCAACAATTGGCTTTTTCTTCACAGTTTGCTCCTGCCTTCATGGATTTTATTGCTCTCAAAAAAGCTGCTGCAGTGACAGAAACCCCCACGGGCCCCACCCTGGTGACACTGAATGCCATGGTGGGTTTGTGTGCTATGGAAATCTTGGATTAATGGCTCTTTCATCATGCAATTCACCCTCGAGATGGAAATAAATGGAATAACCACAATAACCTTGGTTTAGTGTAAAAGGGCAGGTGGAGGAGCTTGCACTTGACATTTTCATTCCACACCCACAGTTCTGCTCATGGACAGCTCAACCACTGAAAGTGGTTCATCCAGGAGCTCATCCATCCTGCAGCCAGGGGCTGAAGAGCAGAGGCAAAATCCAGGAATAACTGGACTTTTTTAGTTCCCTTCGTTTTTTTAAAGCCAGACATGCATCCCCAGCACATTTTCTTTGCACTGGTTACTAACAAGATGCCAAGGAGGGAAACAGAGAAGGACAATGCTCCTCCAGGTCAAGGGTCTCTAGGATCACCCAGGGAAGAGAGAGGCCACTTGCTGAGCTGACTTAAAATGACAGAGCTACAGAAGGAGGAGGGAAAGAGAGGTGGCTTAGCTGGGAAATGAGTCAGGAAGATGCAGCACCACTTAAAGTGGAATTCTGGTTCTGTGGAGTCACAAGGGGTACCAGCAACCCCCTTTGGCTCCAGAGCCAGTCACACATGGGGGACACTGATCCTGCTGCTCTCCACGGAGTCCTCTGCTCCCTGCAGCCCTGAAGAGTTAAGATTTCAGCAGGAAACCTCTTCCAATTCTGCCCATGCAGCAGGATGCAGGTAACTGGGTGCCCTGGGATGGCAGGACTGCCTGCTCCATCTCCCTCTCCACGGGAATGAGCTGTACTGTTCCAGGAGGAATATCCTGCCAGGAATAGAGCACATCCTGCACCACTTCTGGGAAGGAGGAGCACTGCCCTGGCTGGCACACAGCCTGGCTGCAGGTCACAGCTCTCAACCTTGGCAGCAGCAGGACCAGCTGGGCCTGAGAGAACAACCAACCTCCTCAGAAGCACAGGATCACTGAGGGTGGAAAAGATCTCCAGCCTCCAAGATCATTGAGTCCAACCTGTGCTCGATCCCCACCTGGTCACCCAGCCCAGAGCACTGAGTGCCATATCCAGTTGTTTGTTGAACACCTCCAGGGACAGGGACTCCATCACCTCCCTGGGCAGCCCCTTCTGATGCCTGACAACCTTTTCCATGAAAAAACTGCTCCTGCTGTCCACCCTGAACCTCCTCTTTGCAGAGGAAGACAATAAACCCACTCCCATGACTGGGAAACCTCCTGCAGCATCCAGGAGTCCGTTTAAAAGTCTGAACAGCTTCTTTATTCCCTCCATCCCCTCCAAAGTCTGTGTCAGCACCTCATACCACCAGGTCCTTCTCCTGGAGGCTGCTGCCTGTGTCCAGGGGCTCTGCACAGCCCTCCCACCCTCCCTGCTGTCAGGAGCTGAGGGATCACCCAGAATGCTGTGTCACCACTGTGCTCCTAAATAGAACACCCACCACTCCCCTTGGAACACCTCTGTCAGCAATTTAAGCTCCTACCAGGACACTTGGGGGAGAGAATCATAAATTGGGTGTTTATCATCCTGTCATGCTTTCAATCCTCCTTGTTTTCCCTTCCCTTGTCCAGCTTTAGCTGTAAATGAATACTTGAGTTTCTGATGAATGAGTTACTGCCAGAGGGAGAGCTGCTCCCTGAGGAGACTCATTTTAAATTGGCAACACTACTTAAAGCTGAATTTTTAGTTGAAGCTACAAATCTAATAACTGAGGTCAAAACCCACTAGTTATCCACCTCCAGGAACAGCATCCCTGCCAACATAATGTTACAGTACCATAAGAAGTCATTTTACATGGAAAAAAGCAGGCTCCAGTGTGCCTGCATCCCTGCAGCAGTGCCTCTGCACCCCACACTAGGTTTGGGTCCCAGCACAGCTTCCCGGGAAAACCTGGAGCTGGATCCAAGCCCAACTGCTTCACACCCATCCCAGGACAGGGTCCTGCAGGAGAGGCTGGAGAGCCACTGGCAAGGTGCTCCCAATGACCCAGGAGGGTCAGGCAGAGCAGGGAGAGGGGAGCAGGGACCTGCAGGGACTTCAGACATTGAGGGTTCCCACCTCCTTTCACTGCAACATCCCTTCAGTGAGGAACAGCTGGACTCGATGGGACTTGAGGGCTTTTCCAATGTAAAGGATTCCATGATTCCCCTGGAGGCAGCTCCAGCACCCTCAGGGCAAATCCTGCCACAGGGAGTCAAAACTCAGTCAGGACTCCATGGAAGGAACGTGCCAGGAGAGGGCATCCTGCTCCTGCTGCATTGCCTGGGATGGGAGCAGGGAGCAAACCACCATGGGGCTGCAAAGTGCCCGGTGGGAAAGGCCCTGGGGGTGCTGGTGACAGTGCCTGGACACTATTTCAGGTGTACCCAGGTGGGCAAGAGGCCAGTGGTCCCAGGGCTGTGCCAGCCATGGTGTGTCACAGGGCCAGGGCAGTGCCTGTCCCTGTGCTGGCACTGCTGAGGCACCTCCTGCCATGTGCTTCAGGGTCCCTGGGTGTCCCTGGGGTGTCCACCCTGCACACCAGCTCAGGGTCCCACCTCCCCTCCCCAGTGTCCAGCTGGGTCAGTTTTTCCACTGTTGTCCATCTGTCTGTGGTCAGGCAACACCAAGACCAGGAGGGCACAGCCCCAGGGCCAGCTGTCACCTCCTGCCATCTCTGGCAGTAAAAGAAGTTTGTACAGCCTCTTGAATATACAGTTACTGAAAACACTCAGTATTTGACTATTCCAGAAACTTGGTTTTGATAAATCCCTTCTTTTTGCATTATTTAATTCCACGATGCTGAACTGAGGCAACAACGAATTTTCCTTTTATTCAATCCCATGATGACAAACATTATATAAACGTGGACATAAATATTTAAATACTGATGAATAACCATTGCAGTGGTGGAGACCACGAGCCCTTCCTGAGGGGGGAGATCAAACGTCCCCACCCCAGTGCAGCTGGGACCCCCAGCAGCAGCAGCATTCCATGCATCCCACCTCTCGCCAGCAGAGCCAACAGAAGAGGCTGCAAGTTATTATGCAACAGAGATTTTCATCAAATAAAATAAAAAGCCGAGCAGCATAAAAGTGGAATTACATTCTCTGGAAGTTGATCTTCACTCCCTGGAGTGACAATTTTAACTTATAGATCCCTAAACTCCACCAGCATCATAAATTTCCCAGGCAGGATCCAGGGAAATGCCTGAAGGATGAGGGGGGCTGATTTCAGCGCCAGGAGGAGCCCAAGGGCTGCAGGAGCAGAAGCGCCACAAGATGCCAGCACAGCCCAGCTGGATGAGCTGCTTCATCCTGGCAGGTGGGTGGGGAATGTCTGGGGGTCCCCACAGGACACCACATGCCATGAGCAGCCTGAGGGCTCTGCCTGGGGCTGGGAAGGACCTGAAATGCTGGGAGAGGAGCAGCAGCTCTTCCCCACCAGCCCCACCAGAGGAGTTGACTCTCTGCCCCACTAGAGATCATCCAAGCAGGGTCTGGCTGATAAATCCCTCTCTCCTACATCATCCTTTCTAAAGGCTGGTTACAAAGTCAACTACAGGAAGCAAATTCTGGTTGACAAGGAGGTGATCAGTGAAAGGCTGGACTCGATGATGTTGGAGCTGTTTTCAACCCCAAATAATTCAGTGGTTCTGTGAAATACCCCCAGCAACTTGGAGCCCAGGCTCTCTCCACAGGGCTATGGCTGGGGAGCACCAGGGCAAATCCTGCCGAGTGCCACAGGGAGTCAGAGCTCAGTCAGGACTCCATGGAAAGAACATGCCAAGAGAGGGCATCCTGCTCCTGCTGCATCGCCTGGGATGGGAGCAGGGAGCAAACCACCATGTGGCTGCAAAGCTGGGAAGGGGCTGGAGCAGCAGGAGGGGCTGAGGGAGCTGGGGAGGCTCAGCCTGGAGAAAAGGAGGCTCAGGGGGCACCTTCTGGCTCTGCAATCTCTGCTCTGCTCCAGAGCACAGGGACAGGAGGAGAGGGCACGGCCTCAGGCTGTGACATCACTTCCCACCCCACTTCAGAATTACAGAGTCATGGAATGGTTTGATTTGAAACAGACCTCAAAGCCCATCCAGTCCCATCCCCTGCCATGGGCAGGGACACCTCCCACCAGCCCAGGTTGCTCCAAGCCCTGTCCAACCTTCCTTGGACACTCCCAGGGATGGGGCAGCCACAGCTTCTCTGCCCAGCCTGTGCCAGGGCCTGCCCACCCTCACAGGGAAGAATTCCTTCCCAATATCCCACCTAACCCTTTCCTCTGGCAGTGGGAAGCCATTCCCTGTGCCCTGTCACTCCAAGCCCTTGTCCCAAGTCCTTCTCCATCTTCCTTGTAGGCTCCTTTCACGCAGTCCTGTCCTTTGGTTCCTCCACTGGATAAAGTTTTGCTTTATCTGTTTGTCCAGTCCCTTTTCATGTGTCATTTTTCCAGAAACCCAGGATTCTTAGTTTGGGAAGAAGGTTCTCCAGCATGTAAATATGCTGCATGCTCCCATTCCAGACAGCACTTGCAGCCTTTGAAAGCTTTGGTGTTATTTTTAGCACAAATATTTTTGAAAGCAATTTAGTCTTCCAGAACCAAACCTGGTGTGTCACTGGTACTTAAGGAAACCACATTCTTTGCCTGTTGTGAAAAATAACAACTCTGTAGTATATGAGAGTGTTTTCTTGCTCAAAGCCCATAGCCTTGTCACCAAGGGCGAGCCTCTCCTGGCTCTGTGCCAGCTGCACGGTGTGTATTCCCTGGGATCTCAAAAATCCCCACTCCTGCGTGGGTGCAGAAGTGGGAAGGATGATCCATGTCACTACTTCTCTGCTACACTTGCTAATATTAACTGGGTTTGTCATTTTGGTAAGTTGGAGCTGGAGTTGGGATGAATGTCAGTGCAGATGGTCCCTTCTCACTGAGCACCAGCAGGCACTGGGAACTGGGATGCTCCTCCTGGTTGGGATTAACGTGCTGTTGGACCTGTGGCTTGTGGACATGGAGCTGTGTAAGGTTGGGAGCAGCCAAAGGGGCAACCCCTCAGCCTCTCAGTTCCTGGCACCTCTCTGATGAGGAGCAGGATGCTCCCAAGTGACGACAGGGGGCACATCCTTACCCTTGTCACACCCAGTAAAGCCTCTGCTGGGATTTCCCAGAGCTGCCACTGTGCTGGCTGGGTGGCACCAGGGAATGGTGGGGAAGGAGGGGGAACTGCTTCCAGGGAGAAACAAGCAGGTGGAGAGGCTTGGCCTCCTCCTGCCTTGCTGTGGGTGCTGCTGCCCTGGGCCACAGGTGCCACTTACACCTGATCCTGGGCAGCCCCGAGCTGGGCTCAGTGTCAGAGAGCAGCTCATCCAGAGGCTGGAATCCACACCTTGGGACACAGGGTGAGACCCTGGCACAGGCTGGGCAGAGAAGCTGTGGCTGCCTCAACCCTGGAAGTGTCCAAGGCCAGGTTGGACAGGGCTTGGAGCAACCTGGGCTGGTGGGAGGTGTCCCTGCCCATGGCAGGGGGTGGAATGAAGAGAGCTTTATTATCACTTCTAACCCAAACCATTCCATGATTCTGTGACCACAGAAAAGCTGTTTCAATCCCTGGGCAATTCACAAAGTGCCCCTTGCAATTCCCCAAGGGCAATAATTAACCATTAGTTAGTGAACCATATGTGAACAGCTACCCAGGTGGTGGCTTTGCCAAGGGACCATGGGAAATTCTTTTGTCAAAAAGACGTGTGGAAGTGAGGAGATCAAATGGAAGCAACAAAAAAAGGCCATCAAGCATTAGAGAAAGGAAACATTGATTTACAATCAGCTGGAAAACATGGAATGGTGGAAATCGTCTTAGTCAAGCCAAGCACTCACACACAGTGTTTGTCCAGAGCACAGGGTGAGAGGGCTGTAAGTAACAAAAAGAGGGGAAACAGGTTTTAAAGAAACACTGAAGAGAAGCACAGGAGAAAAATAAACCAGTAACAACCCCCAGCACTTCTCAAAACAAGAACAGATTTGCTGTACCTACAAACATGGCACAGCAGAGACCACTCTGTCACCATTTCACCTTGGTACTTAGCAGCTCAAGGAACAGCACAATCCTCACTGTAGCAATTTATCCCTCTCCCATTTTTGCTGGTGAAACATTTGCTCTCCACCTTGTCAGGTGATGAACTGACCTGAACCCTCTGTCTGCAATGGGCTACTTTAGCTCCTGGATTATTCCCCAACCGCCCAGCTCCCACAGCCACGATGCAGGACTGAGCAAGGACTGAGGAGGGTTTCTCTTCCCTGCATACATGCACCAAACTTCTTCTGCATCAGCTCAGCCAAAAAAACCCCTTTTCCTTCACTGCAGCCATCCCAGGTCAGTCTGGTGAGGAAAGAAAACTTCCAGCAAACTTCCTGGAATCATGGAACCACTAAGGCTGTAAAAGCCCTCTGAGATCATCAAGTCCAATCATTCCCCAAGCACTGCCAAAGCCACCACTAACCCATGTCCCCAAGTGCCACATCCACACAGCTCCAAGGACAGGTACTTCATCACTGCCCTGGGCAGTCTGTGCCAGGGCTGGACAACCCCTTCCATAAAGGAATTTTCCGAATATCCAAGCTAGACCTCCTCCAGTATCCTCGTGTTGCACATCCCACCCCTCTCCTCCCGCAGGAGCATCTTCCCAAGCTCCAGCGTGAGCGCGGAGCATCCTGCCCACCCTGCTCTGCTGCTGCTGCTCTGCCAGCCCTGCCAGCCCCCCGCCCCCTCCACGCCTCTGCTCCGTCACGTTCCAGCATTCATTTCCAGGGGGTTATTAAAGCTGCCTCACCGGGAACACCGAGTACACAGGGGCCCACAATGCTCCAAGGAGGAACCGCACAGGCCAGGCAGCCAGCCCGGCTCACCTACAGCAGCTCCTCCTGATGGGTTTCAGGAGCCCCAAAACATGCCAAGAGGCTGCCAAGAGGGTAAAAGCACAGGGTGACTGCTCGGAGGGTGGAGCCCCAGGATGCCCTTGTCCTGCTGCGCCTTGGGCAGTGCACAGGGCAGTGCAGGCAGGGGCATGGGCTGGGGCTGTGGGGCAGGCACAGTGCGTGTCCTGCAGCAGCTGTGGACAGCTCCAGGAGCTGTGACATCACTTCCCACCCCACTTCAGAATTACAGAGTCATGGAATGGCTTCAGTTGGAAGGGATCTCAAAGGTCATATCCCCCCCCCTGCCATGGGCAGGGACACCTTCCACCAGGTTGCTCCAAGCCCTGTCCAACCTGGCCTTGGACATTCCCAGGGATGGGGCAGCCACAGCTTCTCTGCCCAACCTGTGCCAGGGCCTGCCCACCCCCACAGGGAAGAATTCCTTCCCAATATCCCACCTAACCCTTTCCTCTGGCAGTGGGAAGCCATTCCCCCTTGTCTGGTCACAGAATCCCAGAATGGTTTGGGTTGGAAGGGGCTTTAAAACTCAGCCCGTTCCACCCCTGCCATGGGCAGAGGACCTCCCACCAGAGCAGGGACAGCCCTGCAGGGATGACTGAGCAGCTCGTGGTCCCCCCACGCACTCCGAGGACGGGGCCGGAGCAGAGGAATGGCCTATTTACTGCTGCTCCCTGAGCTCCTGCCGGAATGGTTAATGCCTTGCTGTTATGTAAGCACCATTTTCCGTGTTCCTTCGCTAGGAATGATTATCAGGGATTACATCTGGGGAAGAATAACTGAGAGCGTGGTGTTGTACCTGGGAAACAGGAAGATCAGCAGCACAGCAAGGAGGGAAGCAGTCCTGGGGGTACTCCACCCTGACATGGAAGGGAAATGCAAACAAGCAGCAGGAGAACTAAAAACAGATTAGGGGGAAAAAAGAGGGGAGCTCTGGGGGAGGGGGGAAGCAGTTCCTGGGCTGTGGAATAGAAAATCCTCCAGATTCCTCTCATCCTTCACGTGTTTGCACGGCCAGGCAGCAGCCAGGAGAAGGGAACAGCTGGACACTGCAGATAAGACAATCCAACACTGGTTTGGGCTGCAAGGGACCTTAAACACCAGCCAGTTCCATCCCCTGCCATGGGAAGGAACACCTTCCACAAGGTTGCTCCAACTGGGCCTTGGACACTCCCAGGGATGAGGCAGCCACAGCTTCTCTGCCCAACCTGTGCCAGGGCCTGCCCACGCTCACAGCCAACAATTCCTTCCCAATAACCCATCTAAACCTACTCTCAGGTTAAAGGCATACTCCCTTGTCCTGTCACTCCATGCCCTGTGGAAGTCAGATGCTCACAGCCCATTTCAGCTCGATGCCCATCCATCACAATCAGATACTCAGACAACTTGACCAGCCACTCACCCCTCTGCCCCTCCCAGCTCTAGGCCTGCAAACTTCCACATCAAGGGAAAACTCCCAGGCTGAACAGACACACTCTAAAAGCAACAAAAATAGGAAACCACTTTTTTATTTTGTGTCACTTGAATTTCTTATGTCAGACATGTGTTCAGACCACTTATTTTAACCATCTGAGCCGAAAACCTCCATGATTAGGACTCTTGCCAACTGCTCCATCACCCGCGATTCCCCTGGCACTCAGCCACCTTTTTCCATTAAGAGATTTTCCCAATATCCAACCTGAACCTCCCCTGCCACAACCTGAGGCCATTTGTCCCTCTGGCTCCCCACTCCTGGAGAGCCAGAAGGTCCCCCCTGAGCCTCCTTTTCTCCAGGATGAGCCCCCCTCAGCTCCCTCAGCCCCTCCTGCTGCTCCAGCCCCTTCCCAGCTCCATTCCCTGCCCTGGACACGCTCCAGCCCCTCAGTGTCTCTCCTGTCTGAGGGGCCCAGAACTGCCCCAGGGCTGGAGGTGCCTCAGCAGTGCCAGCACAGGGACAGGCACTGCCCTGGCCCTGTGACACACCATGGCTGGCACAGCCCGGAGGCCACCGGCCTCTTGCCCACCTGGGCATACCTAGAACAGTGTCCAGCCACTGTCACCAGCACTCCCAGGGCCTTTTTCAGCTTTCCAGACACTTTGCCCCCAGCCTGGGGCATTCCATGGGGTTGTCATGACCCAAGGCCAGGACCTGACACTTGGCCTTGCTGTACCTCGCCCCACTGGCCTCAGTCCATGGATCAGCCTGTCCAGATCCCTCTGCAGAGCCTTCCTGCCCCTGGTCAGCCAGGAGGAGCCCAAGTGTTGGCTGCAGCTCACTGGGGATGGCTGAGGTGAGCAACCCATCCTGATGCAATGGAACAGGGAAACCAGAGGGGCAGAGCACTCTGCCCACTGCAGGACAGAACACAATGGAGTGCAGAAGGCACTGAGGGGAGACAGGAATCATTAGAAATGGCAAATCCAAATAAATGGCTCCATCTCAGCAGCACTGTCAATTCTATCTCCCATGGCAGCAGCTCCTGGCATAGTTAACAGCAGCCAGCTATCCTGGGAAAAAAAGACTCCAAGGATAAAGAGGCAATTAGAAGAGCCAGGTGACAGCACTGGCAGCCTCCAGACACGAGCTCTCCAGCAGAGGGAAAACAGCTCACAGGGATGCAGGAACTCACAGGAGGAGGGGACAAGGGAATGCTTTTGTCCAAAGAGCTGGAAATAGCAGGACTGTTACAGTCGGAGATGAGCTGGAGCTGAGGGCACAAGGACAACAATGACAGGGATTGTCCTGTCCTGCCACAGCCAAAGCAGAGGCACAAGCCAAGGCCACCTGGCCAGGAGCCTCTGGGAGGCCAGAGAGGAGCAACAAGGGGGTAATTCACAGAGCAGGGCAGGGAAGGTGGCAGATGCTTTGCAGTGTCACAGGCCCAAGTCAAAATGGCTTTTACAAACAAACCCCTGACTTGGAAAAAGAACAAAAACCAGCCAAGATAAATCAAGCAACAGAAGTGACATTATCACTAGAGACTTTAGAGGGAAAGCTGAGTAGTAATTAATTATGGCTATTTTTTAATGCCACCATAAAGGCTGGATCCAGGATGCTGAAGGAGAACCACTTGCTGGCTTGAGCTGCCCCTTGGGTCTCACCCACCCAACTGCACAACAACCCTCTACAGCTCCAGTGTTCCTCTCCAGAGCTGGATGCTCCCTTCCCACTCTGATGGAGCAGAAACTCATACCAGGACAGGGCAGAAGGCACCACCACCACCACCACCCAGCCTCCTCCTTCCCCTGGCAGAACTCAGAGCTCCGGCTCTCCTGCAGTCCAAAATGCTGCCTGAATCACTCCCTGTTTGCCAAGAAGAAAATAATGGATTAAGGCAGGAAGAATAACCAGATAACCCAAGCAGTCAACCCCCACCATCCCAAATGCCAGACCTACACCACAGGGGGTTTCCAAGTGAATCCTCCCCAGGACAGTTGAATGATGTCAGCCCAAACACTCTGGCAATTCCATCTCTTCCCTGGCAAGCAAACTGAACTAGTATTCTGGAAGCAGGATAAGGGGACAGGGCACAAGGCATTGCTCCTCCAATTCCAGAGTTGTGCTGCCTAAGGACCTCCTGGGTCACACTGTGTACACAGAGAGTTAGAGCTTGTATCTCAAGGGATGGAATTGTGCCCAAACCTGTTGAGTCTGGATTTTCTGGCTCCCTGCAGTGAGTGCCACCATTCAACTGGGTGTTGTACAAAATATTAATTATTCCTGCTCCATTTAAACCTATGATGTGATAATTTTCTCCTTCTTTTTGTTACAGGCACTTGCCCTCAACTTTTCACAGACTGAGCTACAGAATCATTCAGGTTGGAAAAGACCTTTAAGATCATCAAGTCCAACCCTCAACCCATCAGCACCACATTCACATCAATCAATGTCCCCAAGTGCCACATCCACATGGTTTTTGAACACTTCCAGGGATGGGGACTCCTCCACTGCCCTGGGCAGCTGTGCCAGTGTCTGACCAGCCTCTCCATGAAGAAATGTTCCCAATATTCAACCTGCCCTCCCCTGGCCCAGCCCGAGGCCGTGCCCTCTCCTCCTGTCCCTGTGCCCTGCAGCAAAGCCCGACCCGCCCCAGCTCCCCCCCTCCTGGCAGGGATTGCAGAGCCAGAAGGTCCCCCCTGAGCCTCCTTTTCTCCAGGCTGAGCCCCACCAGGCCCCTCAGCTGCTCATCATCAGACTTGTGGTCCAGCACACTTCCTGCAGCACTGACCATCTTCCACTGCCATTCCCCCAGATGGAAAATTCACATTCCATCATTCCCCTTCCCTTGGTGGACGAGGTTTCATTTGTCTGCTTAATCTTGTGCCTGTTTGGTTTTTTGGTTTGATTTTGGTTTTTTAAGTTCTGCTGAAAACTCTCTGAGCCAAGGTGGGGAAAGCCAAGGCCTCTCTAGGGACAAGATCCCAGCTGCACATGGAGCAAACCTACATTCTGTCTTTTCCACTTTTCTTATCAAATCCCAGTTTTTCTGCTGCACTGACTTCAGCCCCAGCCAAAGGAATCAGAAGCCTCTGAAGGTGGTTGGTAGGTGAGGTGGTGCTGGCAGAGATACCAGCACTGACCTCTCCAGCAAACTCCTGGATTTTAGTTCCATGAACACCAAAAGCACCTTCAGTCAGTTTGGAATCTGCTCCAGATCAGGAGAGCACCTGAATCCCAGTGGGGCTTTCACCCTCCTTCCAGGCACCCCCAAGCAGGAGGTCAGAACGAGTCACCATCTCCCTCACCAAGCAGCCCAAGTCCATTTTGGGGAGTTTTCTTAGTGTTTAAAATACCAGGGACAGATTCCTACCCTCCTCCTGCATCCTTTGCCAAGAAAACAATCCTCATATATTCACCATTCATATAATTCCTGTATCTCATGATACTGCACTAAAAAGAAAGGACAGTTTTTTATCTATTTTTGTATTTTTCTTTAAAGAAAGTCTACCAACCACAGTCAGCAAATACAGAGGGTGAGCTCACAAATCTGATTTTTCAGGACAGAGAACAGCACAGGGTCATACCCAGCAATGATGAAAACAGGTGATGGAATCTGTGGGCAGGTCAAGTTTATTACAACTTTACCAACATTCTGTAATCCCAGGCAAAAAGAGGAATGCCAGGTTTGGCTGAGCAGAGGCTCAAGGGGAGCTGTGCAGTCAGGTCTGGGCCTCTCCTGTGACACCTCATGTATTTCAGAGGAATTAAGCACACATGGTAACTGAGCAGAGAGCTAAGCCAGCAGCTCAGCTCCACTCTCACTTTCTGCCACTAATGCTGCTGGGATCCCCAGGCAGGTTTCTCTCCAGGCAGCAGGATGAAGACAGCCAGCCCAGGTCACATGTCTCAGCCCCAACGTCCCAGGTCACAGCTCGACACCAAAATAGTCACAGCTCTGCACTGGGCAGAGGGGAAACCAGAGCTGCTCCTGACACACAGCACAGGAACAGCAAAGTCTCCAATCTCATTCTTGCTTTGGGGACAGGGTTTGATGTTTCTTAAAAGAGATATGAGAATCAGACCTGTGAAATGGCCTCTGTGGGTGCACAGCTCCAGCCAGCAACTCAGTTAAAAACACTTCCACAGACTCTTTTCACCCACCCCAAAACAGTCTCCCAGTAGCCAAGATATGTGCAGAGTTATCCCACCTTGCCAGTCCTATACCCATCACATCTCAAATACCCTGAAGGCAGTGAGGGAGAACTGATTCCTGCAGAAACAAATCCATGGAGAATGCTGGATTACAGTCCAGCAGGTCTGTGGGTGACAGGAGGCTGTGCAGTGCAGTCGATGTGACAGGATGGGACAGCCCAAGGGATGGAGGGGCTGGAGGAGATGGACACGAGAACCTCATGAGGGTCACAAAGTCCAAGTTCAAGGAGCTGCACCTGGGTCAGGGCAAGCCAAAGCACAAATCCAGGCTGGGTGAAGAATGGACTGAGAGCAACTTCTCCTCGGGAGGATTTGGGGTGCTGGTGGGTGAGGCTGGACAAGCCCCAGCCCAGAACCCCCCGTGCCCTGGGCTGGTCCCACAGTGTGGGCAGCAGGGAGCGGGGGGGATCGTGCCCCTCTGCCCCCTCAGGTGAGACCCCACCTGCAGAGCTGCCCCAGCCCTGGGCCCAGCACAGGGAGGACATGGAGCTGCTGGAGAGTCCAGAGGAGGCCCCGGAGATGCTCCAGGGCTGGAGCCCCTCTGCTCTGGAGCCAGGCTGGGAGAGCTGGGGGGGCTCACCTGGAGAAGAGAAGGCTCCAGGGAGACCTGAGAGCCCCTTCCAGTGCCTAAAGGGGCTCCAGGAGAGCTGGAGAGGGACTTGGGACAAGGCATGGAGGGAGAATGGCTTCCCACTGCCAGAGGGCAGGGATAGATGGGATATTGGGAAGGAGTTCTTGGCTGTGAGGGTGGGGAGGCCCTGGCACAGGCAACAGGCCATGCCCATGAGCAGAGATGGCCATAAGGATGCTCCTTGTGTCCTTTCCCAGAAAGACAGGCAGTATGAGACACAAACCTGGTCCTCTGTCCTCCTCAGCTGCCCTCTGCAATCCTCTCCCCATCCTGGCCTCCCAGAGCCATTGATGTTCCTGTCAGCACAAATCCATATGGTTTTTCACCACCCTTTGTGCCCACTGGAGCCCACCTGGGAATCACAGGGGTTTTAGGGATAACTCAGGATAAGAGGAGCCAACTCAGACAGTTTCCCAAGTGAACAGACCTGAAGGACCCGAGGACTTCTACAGAAAATCCATAGTATCCTCCCTCCACCTGTAAATGCCCACCCCAGGGCTCACCCAGCACTCATAGGGACATAACACTAGGAATTTCAGTTTGAGTCAAGCAAAACAGTCAAACCTAACACACAAACTCTTTACCTTAATTAAAAGATCTCTAATTGTGACAAAGCACCATCAGCCAGGTGAATGTTAGAGCGTAAAGTGACATCCTCAGCAAAAACTCCACAGCACAAGGATTCAGCATCTATTCACAGAGTGTCTTATCCCTTCAGACCAGACCAGAAAAGCCTGGAACAAGAGGAGTGTGGTGGTTTTACTGTCGCCTGAGCTCCCTGGGCTGGATCACAGCTGAGTCAGCACAGCTGTGAGGCAGCACAGCCCCAGCTCTGCTGCACTGCCCTCAGCCCTGCGTGAGGAGCCCAGCACAGCCAGAGCCTCGGGACATGGAGTCTCTGCATCTGCTATTTTTATGGGAAGAGACAAACCAAAATAACTGTGCCTGACTGTGGGGCAGTGTGGCTGACTGTGGGGCAGTGTGGCTGACTGTGGGGCAGTGTGGCTGACTGTGGGCAGTGTGGCTGACTGTGGGGCAGTGTGGCTGACTCTGGGCAGTGTGCCTGACTGTGGGGCAGTGTGGCTGACTCTGGGTAGTGTGGCTGACTGTGGGGCAGTGTGGCTGACTGTGCCCAGAAACTTCCTCCTTCTCCCCATTTGCTGTGCTCTTTGTCAGTATTTGCATATTCCAGAGCTGGAATTTTAAGGGGCAGAGAGTTTACCGTACTTAAGACTCAGGGAACCATGGAATGGTTTGGGTTGGAAGAGATCTTACAGCTCTTCCAGTCCCACCCCTGCCATGGGCAGGGACACCTCCCACCAGCCCAGGTTGCTCCAAGCCCCATCCAGCCTGGCCTTGGACACTTCCAGGGATGGGGCAGCCACAGCTCCTCTGCCCAACCTGTGCCAGGGATTCACCACCACCACAGAGAACACCTTCTTCCCAGTATCCCATCTAACCCTGCCCTCTGGCAGTGGGAAGCCCTTCCCCCTTGTCCTGTCACTCCAGGCCCTTTTCCAAAGCCCCTCTCCAGCTCCCTGGAGCCCCTTTAGGCACTGGAAGGCTTCATGTAATTAAATCCATGGATGCCAGTGCCCCAGCACACACCATGCTTCAACAATCCTGGCCAACAGGTAGATGTCTCACATGTGAATCAACTTCTGCCTGACCTTGTATGACTACTAATTACACAGATGCCACCTCAGCCCAGGGCTGGGGGTTTGCTCCTGCTGCTTCAAACCATCACACCAGTGCCCTGGGCAGTTGGCCCCGCAAGGATAACCCCACTACTGCACAGCAAAATCCTTCCTCAGTGCCTTCCAAAGATGTGGTGACACTGGTTTTACTGGGCATTCCCAAAAGCCTCCGCTCGGCCCTGCTCTGTCAGAGCAGAGCAGAGACAGGGCAGCCACAGCTTCTCTGCCCAACCTGTGCCAGGGCGTGCCCATCCTCACAGGGAAGGATTTCTTCCCCACATCCCATCTATCCCTGCCCTCTGGCAGTGGGAAGCCATTCCCCCTTGTCCTGTCCCTCCATCCCTTGTCCCCAGTCCCTCTCCAGCTCTCCTGGAGCCTCTTTAGGCACTGGAAGGAGCTTTAACTTCTCCCTGGAGCCTTCTCTTCTTCATTCCTGAGATTTGTTTTCTGCAACTTGAAGCCGTGTTGGTTTGCAGAAGAAAAACCAATGTTAACCCCAAAAGAGTTATAAACACTGAAATATTTCTAAAATAGTCTGTTTGTTAACCAACCCATCCCACAGCAGAGCAGTAACAATGTCCCTCTGGGGAGGGGCTGTGACACAGGCACGGGGCTCTGACAGTTCCACACAACGCAGCACTGCCAAAGCTGCTCCAGTAAATACCACAATAAACACCACAGCACAGTATGGTGTGTGTAAGGGGGAGGAGGAGAGAGACACACAGACACAGCTCAACTAAACGCTGTCATCTACCAAACTGCCCTAAGCTGTGGGAACACCACCCCTGTGGTACATGGGCCACTGACCTCTGCATTGCAGCACTCCCTGTCCACACCGACCAGCACAGACTCCAGGAGAAAGGCACATCCTCCTGCCTTCAACAAGTGTCCTGAGCACATTTTTACTGGCTCTCCACAATTCACAGCCATCACCACAGCTCTAAAGACCCCCCAGAGCTGCCCAGCCAACCGAGATGATGAGTGGTGCCCACAGGATTGTGCCCAACCCTCTGTGTCCCTGTGAAATCACCAGCTCCACCTCCCTGTGTATGAAACCAGACTCCTGCAGGCTCTGCAGGACTGGCAGGCGGGGAGGAGAGGGGCAGGCAGGCACTGAGAGGGCTGCAGGAGCTCCCTACCTGACTGGTTGTTGCGCATGCGGATGGCCTTGGCCTTGGCCAGCTCCAGGGCCGTGACCCAGCGCTGCCGCTCCACCTCCGAGTTGGCCTTCAGGTGGTAGGTCCTGCCCCCGTTGGACAGCACGATGTTGCACGAGTCCTCCGTGTCGATGTGGGCCGTGGACAGGTTGATGGTCCCACGGCACGTGTGGGCCATCTCTGCTTGTGTCCTGCAGGGAACAGAGGGAAAAGGAAGCGTCAGTGGTCCTGTCACCAAACAAGGTGTAGTTCTTGAGGAGTCTTTGAAGCAGTGGGGCGGTCCCGTGGTGTAATGGAGAGCACTCCAGACTCTGAATCCCAAGGTCGTGAGTTCGAGTCTCAGTGGGGACCGTTCCCGGGCAGTTCAAGCCTCCCTGCCATCCCATCCCGTCAGATCTCGGATGCTCAGCAGGGTCAGCCCCGATCAGTACAGGGGGCTGTGACAGTCCCAAGGAGACTTCACTGTCACTGTCCAAGCTCGCTCAGCCGTGGCAAATGAACCTTAGGACTTAAACGATGGGGCCAGTTCTGTGCATGCTGTGGCTCACCTAAAAAATCCACTGCACAGGCTCAAAGGGCACACCTACGTGGGGTGAGACCTTCCCAAATCTGCGTTCGCCAAGTCTGGCCATACAAACACACTTTGAAGCAGTGGGGGAAGATGTTGCAAAGGTCTTTCAGCTTTGGCACAACAGTGTATGGTCCCCATATTGGTGGTTCATAGTTGGTTTTGTGCCATAGAGTGCTTAGTAGGAATACCAGAGATTAGTGTTAGCTCCCCATATCTGTGACTAGTAAGTCTTGTGCCGGCTAATGCTTCCTTATCTACTTATATCAGTGATTAATAGGTACTGTGCTTCCTTATTTACTTGTACTGGTGATTAACATATACTAGTAGATGTCTTAGTTTTGATAACATAGATAAGAGCGTGAAAGTAAAGAAGGAATAGAGAAGTGCATCATGACTTGACCAGACACCTGGTCAAGATTCAGCAGAAGGTCCAGGACCATAAAAGGGAATTCTGGGGAATGGGATGTTCCCAAACAACCAGCAAAGACCCTCAAAAGACCCCCTACTCATATCAAAATAAGTTCACGTAATTAATTAGCAAATATGCATCTATTCAGAAAATGCAGTGAATCTGTAACACGTTGAGTGTGTACCAGTCTCATGAATATAACCTGGTCTGTTGGGTTACTACTCATGCAAGCTTTGAGGAATAATTCCCATGTATCCAGCACTGCTGAAGAGGAATGTTGTTGGCTTTCTAACCCAGCAAATGGGTTGGAGAGTTTATTTCCTGGCTTTCAGTGACAGTCCCCAAACACCACCAGAGCACTCTCATCCAGCTTGTGGAGACATCCCACAGGCAGCACTCACATCCAAGGCACCACAGCTGGACAAGCTCCTCAAACAGAGACACAAGGACAGGCTGCAGTGTTTAGACAGAGCTTGTTCCCTTGCAGGAACATCCCCCATCATTCCAGCAGCTGGTTCACACCCCACTGTGCCCATTCCTTTTGGCTGCCCTAAAAGCAAAGTTACCACCTGCACACCACTGGCCTTTGTCTCATTTCCATTGCTGCTGTCCTCCCTTCCCTCTGCTATCTTGCATCCAGCATTTTGTGGCTCCTTATATCCTCTTGCATCATTGCTCTTTGGTTTTTTGTGCTCAGACCTTGCATGCAAAGCTCTCCTCCTGCGAGGCAAACAAAAGCAGCACGATGCTGTCAGAGCACCTTTGCTACTGGCACAATGGCTTCGTCCCTCCCCAGGCTCACCCAGATGAGCAGCAGGATTTCCTGGGGCTCACTTCCCAAAACCCAGACCTCCTTCCACACAGCTCAGCACAGCTGGGAGAGCCCGCCCTGCAGCAGCCTTAACCCAGCACCATCCCACTGCCAACAGCCACATCCAGGACTCCGTGTCCAGGGGCTAAATCCCCCCAGCCCGTAGGAGAGCACAGACCATCCCTGTACCACACCACAGCTCTGCTGGCCCAGGCAGTGACAGGCTGGATCCATGGACCGAGGCCAGCAGGGGGAGGGTCAACAGGCCAAGTGTCAGGTCCTGGCCTTGGGTCACCACAACTCCATGGGATGCTCCATGCTGGGGGCACAGTGGCTGGAAAGCTGGAAAAGAACTTGAGGGTGTTGGACACCTGGACACAAGTCCAGGTGTGCCCAGGTGGGTAAGAGGCCAATGGCCCCGGGGCTGTGCCAGCCATGGTGTGTCACAGGGCCAGGGCAGTGTCCGTCCCTGTGCTGGCACTGCTGGGGCACCTCCAGCCCTGGGGCAGTTCTGGGCCCCTCAGACAGGAGAGACACTGAGGGGCTGGAGCGTGTCCAGGGCAGGGAACGGAGCTGGGAAGGGGCTGGAGCAGCAGGAGGGGCTGAGGGAGCTGGGGGGGCTCAGCCTGAAGAAAAGGAGGCTCAGTGGGGACCTTCTGGCTCTCTGCAATCCCTGCCAGGAGTGGGGAGTCGGGGGGGGGGTGTCGGGCTCTGCTCCAGATGAGAAGCATTAGGACAAGGGAAAATGACCCCAAGCAGTGCCAGGGGAGTTTCAGGTGAGGTATCAGGAAAAACTTGTTCACTGTAAGAGTGGTTAAGCATTGGAATAGACTGCCCAGGGCAGTGGTGGAGTCCCCATCCCTGGAAATGTTAAACAAGGTGTAGATGGCACTTGGAGACATGGGTTAGTGGTGGCCTTGGCAGTGGTGGGTTAATGGCTGACCTCGATGACCTCAGAGAGCTTTTCCAACCTGAATGACTCTGTATCTCCATAAGATCACAGCACAGGGGTCTGTAGGTCTCTTGAGGGAGGTTTTACAGGCACAGCACAGAGCAGCTCTCAGAAAGTGTCAGCCAACGAGTCCTTTGTGGGATGGAGATCCAGTCCCTCCCAGGGAAGGACAGGCAGCAATCCAGAGCTCTCTGCCAACCTTATGCCTGGGGTTGCTTGTAGGCAGAAGGAAGCCACTCTGGCTGAGCAGGAAGACAAATCCCCAAACCCCCAAGCCTACCTACAGCATCCCAGTGACATCTCTGGCCTGCTCAGCCCTGACACTGCAGAACAGATTTATCCCAGGGCCACATCCAAGCTCAACATGCAGATATGAAATCCTCATGAAGCCTCCTAGAGATTTATGGTTCATGTGTCTCAGCACCACAGGTCAAGTCTGGGCCCAGTGCACAGTGTGGTTATGCTTTTTTGCAGGGGGTAAATTGGCCCCAGACAAACCAAGCCCTGATTTTTACTCCCAAGTCATCCCTTCAAGCTGCTGCAGTTCCCAGGAGGGATCTCTTCCCACCTTCAGAGAGATGCTAAAATGATTTTCTCTTCTACCCACAACAAAGGTCTCCAAGGTGACTGCACTAAACCAGCTGCAGTCCCATTGAACAGCCTCGCTCTCCTGCCCAAGGAAACTGGGAGTTTGCTCTCTGAGCTCCCTTCCCAAGCCAATCTGCATGGGAAATCAACTGCCATCCATCAGCACCCACACACGAGGCAGGCACCTGACCCAGCCCGGAGCCAGCAGCCTCCTCGGGGTGCACACAGGGAGAAGCAGAGGTGCCCTTCACTGCCCTCACAGGATCTGCTTGTTCACCGCCGGCAGCTCAGCCATTGCATAACGTGATCCCGGCAGATTTCCTGGCTCCCCTTCCTGCTGTAATCCCAGCCGTGCACATATGGAGCACCTGGGCAGGGAGCTGAGGGGGTTAAACATGGCCACAGAGCACACAGAGGTGCAGGCAGCCGAGTCTTTGCGAGGGAGCAATGATGGGATTCGCCCTCGGAGATACAAAATCAGAGCTGTGCATGGGAGGCAGGAAGGGCACTGGCAGCCTTGCACAGAGTCCTGGCCAGGACACAGCAACAGGAAAAAAGTACCCCAGGATATCACAGGGAGGACCAAAGCACCCACCCAGCCAGGGGAGAGCTCATGTCATGGGTAAACAGAATCCCTTTTCCCAGCAGCAAGATCCGCCAAGCTCCAGGACATGCTCCATGGAATCCCTGAGCCATTACCCAAGGCACAGAGACACTGCCCAGCCTGGGCACTCGGCTCCAAACAGAGCAGGCCAGGAATCATGGGCACAATGCCATGGCTTGGCCCCAAAATCATTCCTGTGGCAAGAACAGTGCTGCATATGGGTACATCAAGGTCATCAGAGGGGACATTCCTTGCTCTAAAAGCAGGAATATCCTTTACCACAACACCAGCAGGCCCCTATTCCAGCTGTCAAAACTCCCATGGCTGCACAGGTCACAGTTCCTGCAAGGATTCTGTGCAAGCCATCAGATGCTGCTGCTCTGAATACAACCACATTTGGGGTTTTTTTATGCTGACACAGTAACAGCCATTTCAGACTGGCCCCACCACCACCCTCTGCCCCCAGCAGCCCAGCACAGCTCTGCTATCCCAGGCACCACAACGACAGATTTTGCAAAAACCTTCAAACATCTTCTTGTGAAAATATTATGTGCAGCATTCCTCCCTTTTTCTTTTGACTGGAAAAGCTGCTTCAGCTCCTTAACACCACAAATCTAAACACGCCAAGCTTGACAAGACAATTTACAGCATCAGTTCCTTAAAAAGGCTTCACTAAAAAACTCCTGGAGTCTAAATTTCAGCAACTCGTATTACACAGCCTGGCAGAGCATCTACACACTGCAGTGCCATAAAAGAGCAGCAAATCCTGATTTAAAGACCTGCTTCCCAGTTCTGAAGGGACACTTGAGCTCCAGGAGACTGCCCAGTTTTAACAACTGTACCAATATCACTGTATACAAATGGTAAAACTCCTTTGCAGGAGTTCACAAGACAGATCTATCAACAGAGCAAAACCCCCCAGCGCCACAGCTGTGGTTCTGGTGATACCCCAACAGCCAAAGGTTGAGCTTTGTATGCTGGCAGGATGCTGCTTACACAGAATGTGGGATTGTAACTGTGGCTCTGCTGGAAGTTAACGGGACACAGCAAGGAATGAACAGCCCCCCACTCACACCCTGCTCCCAACACTTATGGAAGCATGAGGGATGCCAAGGGAATTTCTCTGACTCCTAGCAAAGCTCAGCACCATTCTGGGGAGTCTTGCTCCTCCTAAAATTTGACTTCTTTTCTCGCAGCTCCAACAGGATCAGGCAGAGAACTCCAGCAGGGAACCAAGCCTGGTCTGCACAGCACCCATGTCCCAGGCACAGCACAATCCCAGCCTGGGCTCTGGTCAGGAGGTCAGGGAGCTCCCAGCAGCCCAACTTTGGGATCAGAGTATGCACCTGCACCTCTGGCAGCTCAACATGCACCTCAGTTCAGCCAAGCAGAGCAGGTATGACACATGCAGGGACCTTGGGAGGTGCCATCCTGCCTAGGAGCATCCAGCTTCCTGAGGGAGCCAGAAATGCCCAGGGTGGTGATGCTCCAGAACCAAATCTCCACAGCTCCAGAACCAACTCTCTCCAGGGAGCTCCACAAACACTGCCCTGCAGCTTTGCCCCAAAGCTGGAAGGCCACTTTCCAGCATCACCCATACTGCTAAGGCAGCTCCACAGAGAAACACAGTTTAAGTTATACCTAGAAAAGTGACCTCATGTTCTCATCCTACAGATCTTGCCCCTTTCCTGGAGAGTTCAAGGCCAGTGTTCAAGGGGCTTGGAGCAACCTGGTCTAATGGGAGGTGTCCCTGCCCTGGGATGGGGTGGAATGAGATGATCTTTAAGGTCCTTTTCCACCCAAACCATTCCATGATTCTACAACAGCCTCGTTGCTTCTTACACCACTGACCTCTCCTGACTCAAGAGATTAAGAGCTACTTTTCTCACTGTTTCTTTCATGGATTAAGTTCAAACCAGTTTATTAAGTTCATTTTGTCCATCAGACTGGAAAATATCATAACATTAAGGTCTCCAAAGCCATAAAGAAATATTGATATCCACAGCATAACTGGGAAATGCCCTTTGGAGTCAGGTGCAGGGACTGCTGCAGGCAGAGGCAGGAACAGGAATCGAGGACAAGGAACAAACCAGGCAGACCTGGGCAATGCCGTAGCTGGGGACAGACAGGACACACCAGCTGGATTCACACTGCCTGCCCACGGTAAGGCACTGAAAGGCTTTCAGCACCGTTTTTACATTGAAGATGATGCTGAACAATCACCATGGCCCTCAGAGGAATCAGGCTGAGCCTTTTCTTAATTAACAGAGATGGAAATTCCTCTCGGGGTATTTTGTTTCCTTACCAAAATGAGTGGGGGGCAGCACAAAAGACAACTCAGCCCCGAGACCCCACAGTGCCAGGAAGGCCCTTTGTGCCCACTTGGCTCTTCCCATGGGATGCTGTTTCACAACAAGGCATGAGGATTTCCATGCAGGATCCATAGTCCATCAAGGCTCTGTGCATTAGGCTGAGCTCTGCCATCCTTGTGACCCCAGCATTCCCACAGGGAGCAGGGACAGGAGCCATGCTCCCTGTTTCTCACTGCCAACAAAAGGCTGTTGTGCCACCACCTTCTCCCCAGCACCTCCCTCCTGCCCTGGCACCAGCTCCCAGTGCATCCATGCTCACATCTGCAGCTGGAATTCGCTGTCATGCTCACCTCATCCTCAACATCTGAACCACTGGATGCAGTGCAGCCCCTTGGCTGGTTACAGGAACCCACTGCAAAGTGCTTCATGGCACATTTACCAATAAAATGAGATTTTGCATGTCCTTTCTTGGGAGTAATTTGGGATATAAAGCCACTGAAATCTCAGCAGTCCCTTTCAGGCATGAGAAATCCCCCCAAAAAGCACTTTAAAACTGGTTTTGTTTGAGGCCAGGAGCTCAGAGGGGATGGACCATGGACACCAAACCCCTTGGGGTTGTTCCCCTCCCTGGGTTCAAGGAAAAAAGGTTTTCATGATGCCTCAATCCCAGAGCTGAAATGCCCAAGAGGCAGCAGGTGTGTGGCTCCAGAGGTGTTTCCCAGAGAGCACTATCCATGCTCAGCACAGCTGGTTCAGTTCAGCAGGGCTCTCACAAACCACAAGCTCTGCCTGACAAACAGCTCAGATTTTCTCTTTCCTTCCCCTTTTTGCCTTTCCCAAACCCACCCAAGCACAAACCACCCCCAAACAGGCACACGGCAAGTGCAGGACTGACAGTGCTGTGAAAACACACGATTTAGTTCTATTTAAAGGCTGATTAATCTGCAACTGGCCACAGTCAGGATGGGCACAGATTAGGAAGGATCAGGTTTAAGGGAAAGCCAGCAATCCAGGCTGCAATTCCTGCCAGCCAGAGGGATGCAATCCAGGCTGCAATTCTCACCAGCCAGAGGGATGCAATCCAGGCTGCAATTCCTGCCAGCCAGAGGGATGCAATCCAGGCTGACATCCTCACCAGCCAGAGGGATGCTCTGCAGCTCAGGTACTCACCAGCTCCACAAATCATGGGAATATTCCCCTCCAACCCATTCAGCAGCTTCCCAGGCCAGTTTCTGGGACTCAACACCCAGGACCCAACACTGATGAGCCTCAGCACCACCACCCAAGCACAGACTGGGGGAAGACTTGGCCATACACCTCTCCTGTCAGTGAGCAACAAGCACAGCAATCTGGATTTCACCNAGGCTGACATCCTCACCAGCCAGAGGGATGCAATCCAGGCTGCAATTCCCACCAGCCAGAGGGATGCAATCCAGGCTGCAATTCCTGCCAGCCAGAGGGATGCAATCCAGGCTGACATCCTCACCAGCCAGAGGGATGCTCTGCAGCTCAGGTACTCACCAGCTCCACAAATCATGGGAATATTCCCCTCCAACCCATTCAGCAGCTTCCCAGGCCAGTTTCTGGGACTCAACACCCAGGACCCAACACTGATGAGCCTCAGCACCACCACCCAAGCACAGACTGGGGGAAGACTTGGCCATACACCTCTCCTGTCAGTGAGCAACAAGCACAGCAATCTGGATTTCACCCTCCTTTCTCCAGAGCTTTTCCACTTTAGTTTGGGTGCAACACCCACCCCAGTGAAGGGCAAGCTTTTCACAAGATAAAACCTGGAAGACACCTTCTGCTCCACATCATTTACACACAGCCCTTGCCTCTCTGTGCTTGAGAGAGAAGGAAAAACCTCCAGAGGAGCTCAGGGCAGGGGATTTGCCAGACAAATTCCCCCCGTGGCAGGGCAGGACACAGCACTGCACTCAGCCCTGGCTCTGCCTGGCAGGAACATCCCAGGGGCACTTTGTGCCAACGTCAGCACTTTATGGTCAGAGTCATCTCGGGTGTGAGTGAGTTCCATCAGAGCACCCACTGCTGAGAAAACATCCGGGTGTGAGAGATGGTCAGGGCATGAAAACCAACACTGCCAAGCTGAGAGGGCTCTGAAACAACACCCTGGCTTCCTCTCATTTCTTTTCCTAACTAAAAGAGTGGCAGAGCTGCTGGGTGGGTGGCTGAGCAGCACAAGCTGTGCCACTGGGCAATCTCCTCCCAGTGTGTAACATATCCAAGCAGAGTGCCAAGTGTAGAGTCTTGTTTCCCAAGCTGGTAGTGTGTAAAGCCAGTTCAAATGCACACAAACCTATAAATGCTCTTCCTGCCAAAATGAGCATCACAGTAAAAGGCACAGATAAGCTCCAGTGCCTTTCTCTTCACTCCCCAAAGAGGGATGTTCTGTTCCTGCAGTATTCCCATCGACAAGACTCCTGCCCCAAATACAAGGATTCCCTAAAAGCAACCCATCCAGTTGCAACACCTACAGGATTAGCTTTTATACTCCATTTCTGCCTCTCACATGCATGGAGCAGGTTTTCTGTGAGGAAACCTCAGCAGCAGGCAAGAGATAAACAAAGAAACTAAAACAAATCCTAAAACAATTCCTCCCACTCCTCCCACCAAGCCATGTGATCTCCTCTGGACAGGCCAACAGCCCGGGGTGGCCCTGGCTGGTATCACAGATATCAGCCCTGCAAACACAGGCACCCAAACAGCTCCCTGCGTGCTCTGGGTGACCCTCATGCAGTGACCCATCACCCTGGTCTGCAGCAGGAGCAGCTCCCTGTGCTGGTGGGACTCAGGACAACTCCAGCCTCGCTCCAATCCAACACTGCTGCATCCCCAGAAAGGGTTTTTGCTTCTTCCCTTCCAGCAAGAGCAGAATTGAAGGAACTCAGCACTGGGAAAGGATTGGAAAAATTTTAGTATATGGCCAGAAGGAAACACCATTAGGAGTGTTCAGAGTCCCAGGTGTCCTCTCTGACACAGCACAGGGACACTGCTGTCCATCCCTGTGGAGACACCAAACCATGGGGTCAGCAGCTTCCAGAAATCCACGGCTGCCTGGGATGGGAATGGCTGCAGGGAGCTGGGATCTGCACTGGAGCTGGGAATGGCTGTGGGGAGCTGGGATCTGCACTGGAACTGGGAATGGCTGTGGGGAGCTGGGATCTGCACTGGAACTGGGAATGG
>VWZD01010961.1:324073-344712 GCA_013396695.1 Sakesphorus luctuosus
TGGTCAGAGTCATCTCGGGTGTGAGTGAGTTCCATCAGAGCACCCACTGCTGAGAAAACATCCGGGTGTGAGAGATGGTCAGGGCATGAAAACCAACACTGCCAAGCTGAGAGGGCTCTGAAACAACACCCTGGCTTCCTCTCATTTCTTTTCCTAACTAAAAGAGTGGCAGAGCTGCTGGGTGGGTGGCTGAGCAGCACAAGCTGTGCCACTGGGCAATCTCCTCCCAGTGTGTAACATATCCAAGCAGAGTGCCAAGTGTAGAGTCTTGTTTCCCAAGCTGGTAGTGTGTAAAGCCAGTTCAAATGCACACAAACCTATAAATGCTCTTCCTGCCAAAATGAGCATCACAGTAAAAGGCACAGATAAGCTCCAGTGCCTTTCTCTTCACTCCCCAAAGAGGGATGTTCTGTTCCTGCAGTATTCCCACCGACAAGACTCCTGCCCCAAATACAAGGATTCCCTAAAAGCAACCCATCCAGTTGCAACACCTACAGGATTAGCTTTTATACTCCATTTCTGCCTCTCACATGCATGGAGCAGGTTTTCTGTGAGGAAACCTCAGCAGCAGGCAAGAGATAAACAAAGAAACTAAAACAAATCCTAAAACAATTCCTCCCACTCCTCCCACCAAGCCATGTGATCTCCTCTGGACAGGCCAACAGCCCGGGGTGGCCCTGGCTGGTATCACAGATATCAGCCCTGCAAACACAGGCACCCAAACAGCTCCCTGCGTGCTCTGGGTGACCCTCATGCAGTGACCCATCACCCTGGTCTGCAGCAGGAGCAGCTCCCTGTGCTGGTGGGACTCAGGACAACTCCAGCCTCGCTCCAATCCAACACTGCTGCATCCCCAGAAAGGGTTTTTGCTTCTTCCCTTCCAGCAAGAGCAGAATTGAAGGAACTCAGCACTGGGAAAGGATTGGAAAAATTTTAGTATATGGCCAGAAGGAAACACCATTAGGAGTGTTCAGAGTCCCAGGTGTCCTCTCTGACACAGCACAGGGACACTGCTGTCCATCCCTGTGGAGACACCAAACCATGGGGTCAGCAGCTTCCAGAAATCCATGGCTGCCTGGGATGGGAATGGCTGCAGGGAGCTGGGATCTGCACTGGAGCTGGGAATGGCTGTGGGGAGCTGGGATCTGCACTGGAACTGGGAATGGCTGTGGGGAGCTGGGATCTGCACTGGAACTGGGAATGGCTGTGGGGAGCTGGGATCTGCACTGGAACTGGGAATGGGCTCTGCACTGGATCTGCATCTCCTGCAATGCCACTGGTGGTGGCTGTAACATAACTGGGCACCAAGACAAAGTTTCTGGGGAGGACAGAGCTGTCTGCAGCACTGCATTCCCTCACCTGTACAATGAATGCACTGGATTTCCTCCCCTTCAGGCTCTTCACAGAATCCCAGAATGGTTTGGGCTGGAAGGGACCTCAAAGCCCATCCAGTCCCACTCCCTGCCATGGGCAGGGACACCTCCCACCAGTCCAGGTTGCTCCAAGCCCTGTCCAACCTGGCCTTGGACACTCCCAGGGATGGGGCAGCCACAGCTTCTCTGCCCAACCTGTCCCAGGGCCTGCCCACCCTCCTCTCTGACTCTTTGCCCAGATGCAGCTCCCAAAGATAAATCCTCAGTTCAGGGGGATGTTCTGGCAGCCACAAACACGTCTGAGCCAGTGTCAAACTGCCAGGAGAGCCCCGAGCTCACACCCAGCCCAGCAGGGACACTGGCAGCTGCACAGGAGGCTGGTGCACACTCAGAGGTCCAGAGAACCTCATCAGAAACCCTCCTCACCTTCTTCCAAAAACACCAGAGGAAGCCCCCAGTCACCCCAGTTTGCTGTTTTCATTACTCTCCAAGCACAATCGCCAAAGATCCAGAGCAGAAAAGCCCCACCAAGACTCGTGGGCTGTGCTGCTGCCGAAATAACCACAGTGTGTGAAGGTCTGATCCAGATCCCACCATTGCCACAGCCATCAGGACCATCCAGCACCTGAGCCAGGTCTGACTCACCTTGGTGGCTCATTTTAAAGCAAGAACAAACGACAAGTGACCACACACAAGGTTCACTTGACAAATGTTCTTCCTGCTCAAGGAATAAATGCACTGCAGCAGATGAGAGCCTCAAGCAGTCACTTTTCTCATTACAGCCTCTGATTTCAAGTTTTTGCTGGTCCTTCTGCCCTTGGCAATTGCATGAAATGATCAGAATAAAGATCAACCACAGTCAGCTCATGTTGGTATATCCTCACCACCGTGGCCAAGGACATGAGAGCACACAGAGCAGAGCACAGCCAACATTAAGCACTACTTTGATTCCTATCCCACTTACAATATTCGGATTGGTCAAAAAAAACCCCCTTGTTTTTCCGGACTACAGAGTTCAGGGATGTATTTGCTTTGAGTACAAGACTCATCCCATCTTTCCAAGACCAAGTGTGGATAGAGGAGCTCGCTTCCAAGAATTTTTCCATGCTGCAAGCAGCTCTCTGTGCAAGCCATTAACAATGTTAATGCTTTCAGCACCAAATTTCCCTCACAGACACCACATGAATTATGGCCTGTGACCTCAAACATCAGTCTAAAGTCATCACTCTCCTGACTTCTTTCCAGCTTTCAAACAACACCCAATTATAGCACAGGATCTCTCTCTGGATGAAATATTCCTTAGAGACAGATACCTAGATGCAGCATCTCTTGCTGGGTGAAATATTCCTTAAGGATTGATATCCGGATGCAAAGCCCACACTGTTGCACGGATTTTTTTCCTCTATTTTAAGGCACAAGAAGAAAGATAAAATTTCACATTTAAAATCCTAACTGTTGCTTCTCAGACCTTGACTCTGAAATCCTCAGCAACTACTTTACTATAGGTTTACGTGCTGCAGGGTGTGGGGGCTGGTGTGGGGGGTGTGCCCAGCGCAGATGTGGGGAGAGTTTCCTTCAGATCCATCTCCTCCCTGAGCAGGCCACGCAGCTGCCTCTGCCCAACACCCAACCCCAGGGCAGACCTTGCATCCAAGGTGCCTCCACGACCTTCATTACCCAGAAATGATCAGCTGATCCTTGGAGGATGAGCTCCTGAGGAGTGAGGAGGTCAGCAATCCCGGGAACAGCAGGTTTTTCCCAGAGGGGAAATGAAAGCAGCACAGTAAATTACACCAGCAGTGTGAGTGCAAGGGGCAGTGTGGCACAGTGTAAGACCTTTCCCACTCCTTAAGACACAAGCCAACAAATAAAAAGGCATTGGCAGCTGGCATTCCAGCCACTGGAGATGCCAAGAGTTTTATTTAAAACACAAATCAGGAGTTAACCACTTACTGGGCCGTGACTGGGACTGATGGTGCTCCTGGATCAAATCCTGCAGATGCCCAAGTGACCCTGGCCCACAACTTCAGAACAGACGTGGCGCAACTCAGCTGCTTCAGTGAGAGACCAAGTGTCCTTCAGCATTAAATCTCAGTGACAGGCCAAGGGGAGTGACTTCCCACTACCAGAGAGCAGGGACAGATGGGATATTGCGATAAAATTGTTCCCTTTGAGGGTGGGCAGGCCCTGGCACAGGTTGGGCAGTGGAGCTGAGGCTGCCCCATCCCTGGATGTGCCCAAGGTTGGACAGGGCTTGGAGTGACCTGGGCTGGTGGAAGGTGTCCTGCCCATGGCAGGGGTGGGACTGGATGGGCTTTGAGGTCCCTTCCCACCCAAACCATTCCATGGTTTTATAACCCAAAACAAGCCAATACTCTGCACTGGGATCAGTGTTCAGGGGCTGTAGGTTCCTACAGACTGTGGGTTCCCACAGCCCAGAGGTAAAGCAAAGTCAGTGACCTCCAACCAGGGTCAGCTCTCACATGCAGACAAGGAAGAGTTACAGCTTTAACAAAACTTCCCAAGTGCTCAGACCAGACTCTGGGTGTTATTTCAGAGCACTGTGTTGCAAGACAACGTGTGTGGTGCAATAAGATGCTCAGAGGTTTTAGAGCAGAAACATTCCAGCTGTTTCAGCACAGTCCAAGTCCTGCCCTTTGCTCACCCCTCTGTGCTCTTCAGGCTGCAGCCAAGCCCTTGTGCTCCCAGGCAGCCCTTTACAGGACACCTCCAAACCTGCTCAAGACCAACCAGCTGCCATCCCAGCCCTCTCCTCTATGCAGGAAAGGTTCACATCCACAAAGGCAGCATCAGCTTTATCCAAAGTCACTGCCCTCCATTCCAGCAGCCACTCTGGGAAGCCAATGGGCTTCCAGAGCAGTCTCCTGTACATGTACCACAAAAGCAAACAAGAAGTCACAGAACCACGGAATGGTTTGGGTTGGGAAGGACATCAAAGCCCATGAGCAGGGACACCTTCCACTAGACCAGGCTGCTCCAACCTGGCCTTGGACTCTTCCAGGGATGGGGCAGCCACAGCTTCTCTGCCCAACCTGAGCCACGGTCTCACAGGGAGCAATTTCTTCCCAATATCCCATCTAACCTTGCCCTCTGTCATTCCCCTTTGCCCTGTCACTCCAGGACCTTGCCCAAGGTCCCTCTCCAGACCTGCTGTAAGCCTCCTTTAGTTTGGGGGGTTTTCATAAGCAAAACCCCCTTTTGCACGTTGCCTGTCCAGACAACCCCCCCAGCCCACCCTGCTGGGGCTCCTGGAGAGCAAAAGGATTCACCAGCAGGTCCCAAAGCCCCACTGCAGGTCCAGGCCCTGGTGCTTCCCAAAGGACATGAGAACCCTGGATCCCTGACTGCCCAAAGGCTCGTGTCCAGCAGTTCCCATCACAGGGACAGGGCTGGGAAGGGTTTATTTTTAGCCCTTGGCCTCAGCCATTTCCGCAGGAGCCGCTTCCAACGCTCCCCTTCTCCCAACGCCGCCTCCTCCTCCTCTGCCTCCACAACAACTGCAAACCCAGAGTGCTGGACAGAATACAGGGGTTTGGTGGCTCCTCAGGACAAATTCCACAGGAGGAAGAAGCAGAGAGGTCACAAGAGAGCAAACACACACGTTGGGTGCTTTGCCAGTGCAGAAGGACAGCAGGGAACCAGGGAAAGCAGGAGCCCCTGGGCGTGTGCCTGAGCAGCAATCCCTGCAGAGCTCCACACTCCCAGTGCAGCCCCAGACAGGGACACATCCACAGACACAACAAACACCACAACTACAGCCAGGACCAGAAGGAAAACAGCTCTCCAGAGCTTCTCCACAGCTTTACATTTTCTCCAGCCAACAGCAGGGAGATGAACGCTGGTCCCCATCTTTAAACTCTTGTATATTATAGAGAAAACATTGTACAAACATTTCTACACACAAAAAAGGCCAAGCTGGGCCTAGAAGCTGCCCATGTGCTCCTCCAAGTGACTCCAAAAAGTGGCTCCTCTCCCCTCTCTCCAGCAGCCTCCAGAAAGGACCCCAAGCCCTGGGGGTCTCACCCCAGCAGGTGCACTCACAGGAGGAATTGCACCAAAGGAACAACAGGATGAACATGGGAAGAACAGCAGGATGGACATGGAAAGTGTTCCCAGGGGAGGAGGAAAAGCCCAGCTGGGCTGCAGAGGAACACAGCCCAGTGCTCAGTGGTTTTCAGAGCAGAACTTCATGCAGGTGACAAATAAAGCTGTCCTCATCCTCCTCCTTTCTTCCCAGGATCCACCAAACTGCTTTGAAGCACAAAAACTCATTTTTCTTATGTTCTCTACCCATTTTTATTTCTTTATCCTTCTGCAGGAAGAAAAGCAGGTTCAAACCTTCAGTTTTTATATATTTTTATTTTACAGAGGTAAAAGGCAATGCTGTAAGAGGGGACAGACATCAGGTCACTGTATGGAATCATATGGTCCCAATCAACATATCAACATATTCAACAGCCCAGTGCCAGCCACCAGCCAGGCCTGAGCCCTCCTGGGCAGGACACTTGAGGTAGCAAGCACGAACTCTCATCTCCCACTCTTAATTTGTGGTATTGGGTTACTTCTGTCTTGCAGAGAACTCCTTCTTCCCCTTTTTTCATGATGATTCACAAATCTCACCAGTTCCTCTGAAAAGCATAACTTTCCTCCCTGGGAGGGCAAGTCTAGCTCCATCCCAGGGCAATCCTGTGCCAAGAACCCAATCTCTGCCTTTAAACTGGGCAATGTGTTCATCACTACCCAGACTCTCAGCATCCCTGGGATTACAGTGGGAATATAAACCACAGCATTGCCATTCGCATCTTGCCCCAAAGGGATCCTCAAATCTGGATCCCAGCAAAGAGATGAGCCAGAATGAGGCCAGTGCTTCCTGCCCCATGGTTGGCCCCTTCCAATGGGGGCTGAGGCCTTGGGCCCTGAGGACAGGGACCCAGGGAAGCTCTCTTGCTATTATTTTTTTTTCCAGGGGAGGTTTAGGCTGGATATCAGAAAGAAATTCTTTGCAGAGAGAGTGCTCAGGCATTGGAATGGCCTGCCCAGAGAAGGGATGGATTCATCATCCCTGGAGGTTTTTAAGGTCAGACTGGATGTGGCACTGAGTGCCATGACCTGGTGATCAAAGTGTGGTTGGATCAAGGGTTGGATTTGATGATCTCAGAGATGTTTTCCAACTCAACTGATTCTAGGATTCTAGGATTCTGTGATTCCATGAGCTGTTCTTCCATGATCCTTGTGGGTCCCTTCCCACTCAGGATACTCAGTGATTCTGTGATTTGAGGAGCACCCAGCAGTGGAAAGCAGCACAGTGCCCTTTCCCCAGGGAAGTCAGAGGGATCACATCATATCCACACTCACTCACACTGAGCTGTTCCCACCACAACACTTGCACATGGGAGCAGATTCTTTTTATAGAGACCTGGTGCAGCACAAACCCTTCTCGTGATGTTGGATTGAAGGGATGAAGGTGCCCATTACACCAGGCAGCAGGACGTGCCCTCACAAAGTGCCACCACTGAACCCAGACACGGATTTTAAGCACAGGTTTTACATCCAACCAGCAGTTCCATAAATAAACCACGATTTGTAAATTAAAAATACACCTAATGGGATATTATATGGTGTAATGGTAATGGTGCATTTTGAATTTGTAAATTAAAAATACAGCTCATGGTAACAGTGGACTTTGCATACAAGCCACATGGGACAAAGGGCTCACTGGATTTAACTTATTCCCTTTACAAGGCAAATGGAAAACAGACGGAGTATTTAAAGGATGGTATTTGGAAGGTGAAACAAAACTCTAGCTCTCTCCATACCCATGAGGATGTTTCACTTCAGGACAATGCCTGTGGGATTAAAGGCTACTTATTATTGGTGTTTTGGCTACTTCCTAAAATTAGAGAAATTGTAAATCTTCCTGGAAACACCTTGGACGAAGTTCCCAACATTAAACCACACTAAACTAAGGCTGAGAGAGTTGGGATTGTTCTAACTGGAGAAAGGAAGGCTCCAGGGAGACCTGAGAGTCCTTCCAGTGCCTAAAGGGGCTCCAGAAGAGCTGGAGAGGGACTGGGGACAAGGGATGGAGGGACAGGACAAGGGGAATGGCTTCCCACTGCCAGAGGGCAGGGATAGATGGGATATCGGGAAGGAATCCTTCCCTGTGAGGGTGGGCAGGCCCTGGCACAGGTTGGGCAGAGAAGCTGTGGCTGCCCCATCCCTGGGAGTGTCCAAGGCCAGGTTGGACAGGGCTTGGAGCAATCTGGGCTGGTGGAAGGTGTCCCTGCCCATGGCAGGGGGTGGGACTGGATGGGCTTTAAGATCCCTTCCAATCCAAACCATTCCAGGATTCCATGATTAAAGGTTATGCAGCTCCTCCTGCTGTTCCCACCCCCAGCCCGACCCTGTGAAACCCCAGGCACAGCAGCCACTGACAGAGGAAAACCATAATCCCAGTGCTCCCTAAAAGTGCATCACTGCCTCCCTGCAGCATCCACAGGGATTTCCCAGGCACTCAGCAATAGGACAAGGGGGCACGGGGGGCTCAAGCTCTGCCAGGGGAAATTGAAGTTGGAGATCAGGAAAAAATTCTTTGCAGAGAGAGTGCTCAGGCATTGGAATGGGCTGCCCAGAGAGGGGGTGGATTCCCCATCCCTGGAGGTTTTTAAGGGGAGCTTGGCCGTGGCACTGAGTGCCATGATCTGGTAAAGGGAGTGGAGTTGGCCCAAGGGTTGGACTTGATGATCTCAGAGGTCTTTTCCAACCCAATCCATTCTATGATTCTCCCTTAAGCTCTCAGTCTCCACTGCCTGCAGAATGTCACTCTCAGAACCATTCAGCCTGGTCAGATATTGTGCACTTAGAAATCAAATGTACAAATCATGATGGAATCAGTCCCATTCCCAGGGCTTGTGCTTCATGCTTAAAGCAGGGAGTGGCAAGTAATAAATTAACCTGTAACATCCCAAAAATGGAGAGTATCAGCTATGGGCAGCCAGAGGTTTCATTCCTGCACTGCAAAGAGAGTTCAGGGCTGCAGATGTGCAGCAGAATACAATTGAATCCAGCAATTCCAAACCTTATCTGTGCTGGGATACACAGCTGCAGCCTCTGCAGGTACTTACAAGTGACAGTTCCTGGCTGGATGTTTTCAGGCTGGAAGGAGGGGAAAAGGGGCTTGTTACAGGGCAAAAAGGATGAATTTCTAGACCTCTGCAAGTCAAGTTCAAATTTAAAAGTAAACCTCCAAGGAGCTTACATCCATAGGTTTTTCCATGTTGAAGCAGAAGTCTTTACTGCTTTCCTTGTGGTGTAAAGGACAGAAACAGGGAGCAAGAAGCAGATGCCTCATCCAGTGCATACTCCTGTGTTTACTTACACAAAAATGCAGGTTCCTGGGAAAACAGCTCCAGGGCAGCACCCAGCTGGGACATCCTAGAGACTGCACAGGGAAAAAAATGGGAAAATTCCTATCCTTTAGCTCCTAAACTAATCCCACTCCTAAAGGGATCAGAAACCCAACTGGGTCTTTGCCTCCTCAAGTGTTCCAGCAAAACACTGCATTTATTATAAGCTTTAACAGATAAAACCATGATAAAACAGCAAAGCGCAGCTTAATCCCATCCCACGTTTGTCTTGCCAATCCTCAGCATCAGGCAGAAGTCCATCCCTCAGCTCAGGGTGCCATGGAAGTGGGGGAGTCTGTGAGCACACACAGCAAACCCCGAGGCTCCAGGACAAGCCACAGACATGACAAGGCTTTTCTTCACCCCCATCAGCACCTGGAGAGCTGAAGGCAACCTAAGTTTTACATGTCAGAAACCAAAGTATCATAGAATGGTACATGAAACATGTCTGGAAAGCACCTCTGGTGCAGCCTCCTGCCCTGAGCATCTGCACCCAGATCAGGTTGCTCAGGACCCAGTTGGAATAGTCAAGAGGTCCCTTCACCCCTCCAGACCCCATCACCTCAGTATTCAGCCCTCACTCCCAGTTCAGGGTTTCTGAGTGTCCATGCAGGATTTCCCACTGCCTCATCCTGAGAGAGCAGAGCTGTGTGCTGTGGTCTCACAGCCTCCATCACAGAGCTGTGGGTCTCTCCTCTCCTCCTGTGCTCCAGGCTGAGCATTCCCACATCCCTTCACCACTCCAGCCTCATCCTGGGACCCCCAAACCAGACCCACACCCCAGATAGGGCACCCAGTACTGACCAAAGGGGACAGTCCCTTCCTTCCACACGCTGCACTTCTGCTAATGCAGCCAAAGCCACCACTGACCTCTGGTAACTCTTGGTCACCTTGTTGTCCCCAGGGCTCTCCTGCAAAGCTGCTTTGAGCCAGCAACCCAGGGCAGGGCTGGTGTTTGCCTCTGCTGAACATCACAGAGCTCCCATCATCCTGTTTCCCCAGCCTGTCATGGTGCCTCTGGAATCCAGACTTGTGACCTCTCTGCTCCACTTGGCATCACACCCAGTCTGGCTGGGAGGGCACTCACCCGTCAGTAACGACATTACACAGCAAATACTGCGGCTAATGGAGTGTAATCTCACCACGTCTACCAAAAACCAATCAAGTTCTATGTACTCCAAATCAATCCCTGAGAGGAAATGGCTACTTGGAGCACCACCACCACACCAGCCTCCAAAGGGAGTCTCACAGCGTGTGGCAAGACGATGAAAGGCCAGTTCTGAGTGGCAGCTCACAGTGCTGTGCAGGATCAATACAAATTACACAGAATTGCAATGACTGTCACCTTTTATACCCTCACAAAAAGACTTTTGCTTTGAGCACCCTCTTCCTCCTGCTTATAAAAATTCCATTCCAGAATGGAAAATGCAGAACCAGGGAGCCCATGTCAGTCTGTCCTCAACACAGACCACAGTGACCCAGCAGATGAGGCATGGAAAACACTGCTGGGATAAAATAAAGCCAGGGATTAGTCTCACCTCACCACGCACTATAAACCTGCAGTGCCTTTTGCTCCACAGGCTCTGCTGGGAAGCACCTCAGCGATAACTTGGGAATAATAAACAAGGGATAGAGAGCACTCAGCGTCAGTCACAGTAACCTGCATGTCTGGAAACAGCAAAGCTGCGAGGTCTCGGTCTTCCAAAAATACAGGATGGGGCTGTTGAACAACACAGCCCTGGCACTGGGCACAGCGGGCACAGCAGGCACAGCAGGTACACCGGGCACACAGCACAGCGGGCATACTGAGCACACAGGGCACACCGGGCACACTGACCACACCAGGCACATTGGGCACACTGGGCACACCGGGCATACCGGGGCACACCGGGCACACTGACCACACCAGGCACACCGGGCACACTGACCACACCAGGCACATTGGGCACACTGGGCACATCGGGCACATGGCACAGCTGGCACACTGACCACACCGGGCACACCGGGCACATTGGGCATACCGGGCACACCCGGCACACCGGGGCACACTGGGCACATGGCACACTGGGGCACACCGGGCACACTGACCACACCGGGCACACCGGGGCACACCGGGCACACCGGGGCACACCGGGCACACCGGGGCACACCGGGCACACCGGGGCACACTGGGCACATCGGGCACATGGCACAGCTGGCACACTGACCACATCGGGCACACGGGGCACATTGGGCACACTGGGCACATCGGGCACATGGCACAGCTGGCACACTGACCACATCGGGCACACGGGGCACATTGGGCACACTGGGCACACCGGGCACACCGCACCATCCCAGTGCTCCCAGCCAGAGCCTCCAGAAAGGGCTTCAAACCAAAGACTGAAACTTAACATGGAGTCACAGAATCTCCTGAACTGGGAGGGACCCGCAGGGATCATCCAGTCCAACTCCTGGCCCTGCACAGGCACCCCAACAATCCCATCCTGAGCATTGTCCAAACACTCCTGGAGCTCTGGCAGCCTTGGGGCTGTGCCCACTGCCCTGGGGAGCCTGCTCAGTGCCCATCACCCTCTGGGGGAAGAACCTTTCCCTGAGATCCAACCTGACCCTGCCCTGGCACAACACCACTGACTCCTCATGAGCTGAGGGCACAGGTGACACCCCCACCTGGTGCACAGCAACCCTCTATTTCTACAGCAAAAAGGGGCTTCTTTAATCCTGTGGTCTCCGCTCCTGCACAGCCCTGGAAAGGAGAGGCATGTCCCAGTCACCCACGTCCACACTGCAGCCAAATCCACTCAAACTCACCCCATCTTCCGAACTGGGACCAGTGTACTTTTCATGCGCTTCCAAGAAGAGCCACGACTCCTGACAGTTGCAGAAGACCTGAAAAAAAAAGTTTGTGGAACCACCCCTGTGCATTTCACAGGAAAAGAGAAACTTCAAAAATCATGAAGATTCCCAGAACTGGGGAATTAGTTGCCATGGATATTTGCTGCTGTGACAAATAACTCTAATTCTGTGCTTGGGTGAGTGACAGGCACAAAGCTCCAAGTCAGCTGGGAACACCAACACGGAATAGCTGAAAACACAGTGGCACTCACAGCCCCATGTCACTGGGAGCATCCCTGAGGAAACAAAGCAATGGACCTGAAAACATCACCAGCACCAGCAGGCCAAGGGACCTCCCAAAGGAGCTTTGCTCCCATCCAGGTCCCCACTGTCACCCCTCGTGTCACATCTGTGGCTGTGCCACAGGAAGGAGTTTGCTGTTCTTTAGGAGCCCACTCAGCCACAGGGTTTAGGTGTCTGTGCCCACCACTGAGCCTGAAGTGAGAGGATCTCACACACACCAGCAGGTGACAAGGACAACATTCTTTTCCTCTGTTCCTAGAGAGACCTGCTCGAGCTATTAGTAACAGCTTAAGAATCACTGCTTTGTGTCAAAGAAGGTAAAGGCACAGACTCCACCATATTTACCCCCACATGCATTGCAGAAGCTGCTTTAACCAGCCACAGATGCCCAGACAGTGCTCTCATCCAGAAAGATTGGGAGAATTAAGACTATTTTTAGGGAATGAAGGACCTCCCCCTGAGTCACTGCAGGGACATACATCTATCCAGTCGTGATTCAAAACAGAAATAGCCTTGAAGAGTTAGATAAAGGCAAAATAATCAGGAAAGTGGATAGAAACACAGTTTGGCCCAGCAGGGTGTGAAAGGAAGGGCAGCTGGATGCAGGGCAAACACAGGTGACACGGAGTTGGTGACACGGGGTTGGTGCTGACACAGCAGCAGCTCCATCAGAGGCTGTGTCAGCACCCAGAGCTGTACCCTGGGAGCAGCTCCGAGCCCCCACAGATGTCACACAGGGAGCAGCATCACCTGGGGCCAGCAGGAGGCTGGGCTGGGGCACAGCACGGGCCAGGTAAAACCCAGCACTGCCAGGAGCGCCGGGAAGCCCATGCCAAGTGCCTGGAACTGGCCCAGGGAGGAGATTTGCTCTGCTTTGCTCTGCTCTCACGCAGCCCTACGCTGCCCATCTGCAGGTCTGCGGCCGCCACTGATCCACTGGCAGCCCGAGGGCTCCGCTGGCCCCGCGGGTGAGTCAGCAATGACTGCCCAGCAGCACTGGGCTCCTCCAGCTCCAGCCCCAGCCCCAGCTCCAGCTCCAGCTCCAGCTCCAGCCCCAGCTCCAGCCCCAGCTCCAGCCCCAGCCCCAGCTCCAGCTCCAGCTCCAGCTCCAGCTCCAGCTCCAGCCCCAGCCCCAGCTCCAGCTCCAGCTCCAGCTCCAGCCCCAGCCCCAGCTCCAGCTCCAGCTCCAGCTCCAGCTCCAGCTCCAGCCCCAGCCCCAGCTCCAGCTCCAGCCCCAGCTCCAGCCCCAGCTCCAGCCCCAGCCCCAGCTCCAGCCCCAGCTCCAGCTCTGCCTGCACAGCCACACGGCAGCGTTATGGCATTAATTATTAAACAAGCTGCTTCATCCAAACCAAACAAAGGCTGGTGTGAGGTGTAGCAAAGATCCCTGACGACATGCCACAAGAATGATTACAACAATGATTATAATTAAATGAACGGCATAAAGAGGGTCTGAAGGGATATTTAACACCTCCAGTTAGCTCAGGTTTGGAAGCACTATCCTATTTAGGGATAAATCCCCAGGATGCTGCCTGCCCTCCTGCCAGCAGGCTGGGACAACTCACATTTCAAGGTGAGCTGTGGGCCATCTGCACTAGAGCTCAACAGACCCATAGGGAGAAAGGGCTCTGATATCAATGATAACACTCCAGTTACCTAAAATTACCAGGGTGAGTTACCCAGCTACAACAATTGATACACAAGCACAAAACAATACACAGAAGCTCAACAGTCTGACTTGCTACAGCATAAATAAACCTACAGGTAATGTTGTTCAGAGATGAGTTACACAGCTCATTGCACTGATTGAAAACTCCTTTCTGGGAAGAAATGAGGCAGGATACAAAGGATACTGCAGGGAAAAGCACAGCAGGTTCCTCACATTACTCCTGACAAGAAAAATCAGTTCCTTCCCCAGTGACTCACTGTGGGCACAGAGGATGACAGGCCAAGCAAGCATCAACTTAAACCTGTAACTGGAGCAGGTCAAGTCAGAGCTGAATAAATATTTCCCTGGGAAAAGACAGGCAGAAGAGCTACAGGCAAGAGGCAGGAGATGTCAGTCACCCCTAAGCTCCTGGAGCACCCAGTAGCACTGCCAGCAGCACATGGAGCGAGGGCTGGACATGCTGCCCCAGGGGTGAGCACAGCCTTGGGTGTCCTGGAGCACAGACAGCCACTCCAGCCTCTGCTCCTGAAGGTCAGCATGGCCCTGGATGTCCTGGAGCACAGACAGCCACTCCAGCCTCTGCTCCTGAAGGTCAGCATGGCCCTGGATGTCCCAGAGCAGGAGCCAGCCCACTCCAACCTGTGCTGAAAAAGGCAGAGCTGAGGCAGCTTCAGCACCCTGTGGGAGGGACACAGGGCTGGGCAGTGACCCCCCTGCCCTCGACAGGGACAGCAAAGGAGCACCCACCCCCACGTGTGCTCCAGCAATGGAAGCTGGGACAGCTGAGGCAGAACTGGGTACCAGGCACCTCACCCTGGCAAGGACTGGAGCAGCTGAGCCCATAAACACACTTCATGCCTGCAAATTCCCCCAGGAGGGAAAACGGCAGTGTGAGTGATGCTACCTGAGGGGTCCCCACACAATCTACCTTGAGACAGCAACGCAGGCTGCTGCTGTGCCACAGGAATCCAGAGTGCTCTGCCCTTCTCAAAGTTTCGTTCTGCACAAGACAAGCCAGTTACTTCTGTTAAAATTTCATCAAATTAAGTATTTTGGCCAGTATAGAATCACAGTCTGGTTTGGGTTGGAAGGGACCTCAAAGCCAACCTCATTCCTGGGCATGGGCAGGGACACCTTCCACTATCTCAGGTTGCTCCAAGCCCCATCCAACATGGCCTTGGACACTTCCAGGGATGGGGTGAGGGATGATATCACATATTGATGATGGTATCACTGATGGAAGATGATGTGGGTAGAAACAAAGCATCAACACAGTCCACAGCTCTCGCTGCAGTTTGCAGCCAGCAAACAGAACCAGGCAGCAGGTGTAAAACCCCTGGCACAGCACCAACTAATAACCAGGAGGTGATGGAAACATCCTTAAGGATAAGATCCCTCTTGCAGTGTCAGCAGCAGTTGCTGTTGGGACTCAACTAAGCCTGACCCTCTCCAAGCACCACCCTGGTGGAGCAGAGCAATCGAGGCTGGAACCAGCAGCATCCAGAGCATCACCCCCCTCGCCCCACAGCACCCCCTGAATGCCCCGTGGACGTGCCATGTCTCCACAGAGCTGTGCCAGCACCGTGTCCCCACAGACACAGCACAGGGAGGAGCTGCCTCCAACACGGGCAAATAATGAACAAGGAGCAACAGCAAAGCACCATATGGATGCAGGACGTGTCATGGGAAAACAAGCTTGACTGGGAACACCAATTACTAATCACTGTTTAAAAACAAGTGCTCGAAGTCACCAGGAGCTCCAGGGCTCTCCTGGAAACCCGCCTGCTCCAGCAGCCGGGGTGACAAACGCTCCAGGACCTGTTTACAGAGGGACAAGGTGTTATAAAAGTCATTCTAGGACAGTGTATTGCCTCATTTGATTATGTACAAGCTAAATATAAGGAAATACTTTTCCCCCAAGGTGGTCCAACACTGGAAGAGGGACATGGAGAGGCTCTGCAGTCTCATACCTTGGGAGATTTCAGGGGCTGGAGCAGCAGGAGCAGCTGAGGGAGCTGGGGGGGCTCAGCCTGGAGAAAATGAGGCTCAGGGGGGGACCTTCTGGCTCTGCAATCCCTGCCAGGAGGGGCGAGCCAGGGAGGGGTCGGGCTCTGCTCCAGGGAACAGGGACAGGATGTAAGGAAATGTCTTCAAGTTATGGCAGGGAAGGGTCAGGTTGGAGAGAGGGAAAAATTCTTCACAGAAAAGTTGTCCAGCCCTGTCACAGACTGCCCAAAGCAGTGGAGGAGTCCCTGTCCTTGGAGGGATTTAAAAGCCATGTGGATGTGGCACTTGGGGACATGGGTTAGTGTGGCTTGGCAGGGCTGAGGGATGGTAGAAGTCGATGATCTCAGAAGGCTTTGCCAACCTAAAAGATTGTCATTCTGTGACATCCAAACCTCAGCAGCTCAAGGTCCTGAGTAACCTCACTGGGAGGCCCCACGTGGAACAGGCTCTGAGTGAGAGGCTCCAGGTCTCTTCTGGAAGCTCCCAGTTCCACCATGTCTCTTCCATCAGCAGCAGTTTTCAAGCTGAACCCCTCACCTCCACTTTCTGTGGAGTCTTAGCACGAGAAGCAGGAAAAACCCCTCCAGACTGTGCTCAAACCCTTACAATGCCAGCTGAGAGTTAACTGCTGGATAAACAGAGCTGGTGAAGAATGCTGCTCTGGGAAACAGCTTTTCCAGAGAAATGAGCTGCAGGATAACCCAGACAAGACAGCTGCACTGCCCCAGGCAGCCATCACCGCTGTAAGAGCAGAGCCATGAGGGGAGTTAATGCTGCTGGGGAGAGAAGCCTTTCACTTCACAGCAATGACCACATCACACAGAGCACTATATGGTTTTCCCCTCTCCATTTGTCACTGCGTTTGTTGTCACATCCTGAGCCCACACAAAGCACTGCTGGAGGCTCTTCACACACCCAGCCCACAGGCAACCAGCTCCAGAGCAACCCAGAGAGGAGCCAACAGGAAACCCGAGCTCTGGGAAGGTGAGAAAGCTGCTGGGAGAGCACGACACTCATCGGAGGGATGATCACATGAGCCAATCCTTGACGAATTAATACTCACCTGAAGATCCTCTCTAATCTCCTTGCAAACACTTATCTGCTCAAGGTGATTAGATTGTCCCGTACAGAGCCGCTAATTATAGGTAATGATAAATCTGAGGGGCAGAGGAGTTCAGAGAGAGAGTTTGGATGATTAGCAAGTCAAGCAGACGAGTCGTGCCATCCCCAAACTGCCTCCACACGCTGCAGATTTCCAAATCAGCCAGAAAACTTGGTCAAAAATCAATCTAAGAGGGACAATCACCGGCAATTAAAAGGGTCCAACCATCTTGCTGGGGGTTTAGGGAGCTCCTAAATCCACACACCTCACTCCAGAGGCGGGTACTGCACAGGGAATCTGCAAGAATTCCTCAGTTGTTATTTTCCACAGGTTCAGAGAAGGCAACACGAAGCAAAAGCACAGGAAGTTTTGCTGGCAGCAAGACCTGATGTCTTCATCAGCTCAGCAAAGCTGCTGGAGTCTGTAAACACTCCTTTGGGGGGAAATACTCGAATTAGAAGCTTTAATTCAGCAAACTGTCCCTGTGAAACCAACCAGGCAGCAAACAGGTACCACACCACACCTGGAACCTGGAGCAAACCCCACGGGCAGCAAACAGGCACCACACCACACCTGGCACCTGGAGCAAACCCCATGGGCAGCAAACAGGCACCACATCACACCTGGCACCTGGAGCAAACCCCATGGGCAGCAAACAGGCACCACACCACCCCTGGAGCAAACCCCATGGGCAGCAAACAGGCACCACATCACCCCTGGCTGTGGGAGCAAACCCCATGGGCAGCAAACAGGTACCACACCACACCTGGCACCTGGAGCAAACCCCATGGGCAGCAAACAGGCACCACACCTGGCACCTGGAGCAAACCCCATGGGCAGCAAACAGGCACCACACCACACCTGGCACCTGGAGCAAACCCCACGGGCAGCAAACAGGTACCACATCACACCTGGAGCAAACCCCACAGGCAGCAAACAGGCACCACACCACACCTGGCTGTGGGAGCAAACAGGCACCACATCACCCCTGGCAGCTACAGCAAACCCCAGGGAGCAGCTCCCCATGGGTGGCACAGAGCCCACCCACACACAGGCACCACCAGAGATCCCAGGGGGACACCCAGGATTGCTAGAGCTCCATTCTACAAACAAAAGTCCTGCCTGGCAACGTGACAGGTTTAAAGCTAAAGAGGGAACAGCAGGAAACCCAAATGGAACAAAAAGCTTCCATCTGGAATGAAATCAATTCAGACAGGAGGCAGCTTCCCCGATTTAGGTGATTATAGAGCATAAGCAAAATGAAGTTTCTGTGAAGCTGCTCCTGAGCAGCCAACACATAAATCAGGTGGGTTGTGTAGCCAAACTCCAGCTACAAAGGGGACAAACCAAGGAGAGTGCAGCAGTTCACATGCAAGGGCAGAAAAGGACACTTCTGGCATGGGCCTGCTGAGCTGGGATGGACACAACGAGCCAGCAGAAAGGAAGACCTGTGGCTCACAGCGTCAGAGGCCTTTATAGAATATAGATAGAGATATAGAGATATAGATATAGAGATATCATCTCTGTACCAGTGAAACAGGCAACAGTCCCAGCACCGCCCTGAGCTAAGGTCAGTGAAAACACACAGCCCAATGCCTGGAGCTGCCTCAGTCCTGACAGTGACCTGGAAGTCATATCAGAACCAAACTGCCAGATTTTACCCCAGATTGTCTCCCAGGAGCGCTCCCAGATGAGCAATCCCAGCTGACATAGCCACTGATTCACAGTGCTGGTTTTGAAGAGTATCATGGAGGCTTTTCTCCATTTAAGAAAGATTTTACCACGTGTTCTGCACTGTATTTTTGTACTCCTGACTCATAACCAAATTAATTCAGTTGTCATCAAGCCCAGTGATGAAAAGAAGCACAAAACCCTCCAGCATCCCTGGAGCAGCTGCTGCAGGTCTGCCCTGCCTGAAAGCTCCACAAAGTTTCAACTCCTTCACAAGCTGCTCAGAATAATTTCCTTGGGTGTTTCTGTTTGTTGTTTCAGCCTAAAACAGATCAAACTGCCTTAAAATAAACCCGGTTGTTCCCATCTAAAATAATTGTTGAAGAAAACCACTTGTTTGCACATGACAGACTTGGCATCAAAACAGAAAAATAATATTCTGACATGGTTATAAGTGGAGAATTAACTCCAACAACCTTTTCAAGCCAACAGCTCTGGGGGGCAGATCCGGGGCAGAGTTAAAACATTCCAGAAAGGATTACAAGTAAATTAGCTGAGGTAACTTCATTCTTGTGGAAGTGTTTTTGTTTGGCTTAAGTTCTTGGGGGGGTTAAACAATCCCAAGTAGACAAACACATCACTGAATTTCTGTCCTGTTACCTGCTGTGGTCTGACCCCAGGACCCACTCTCCAGATCTGTCTTAGAGCTGGAGGAGTTTATATTCCCACCTGACAGGGAGGTGAAGCTCTGGGATCTGCTTCAAGCTACGTGTCAGCAGCTGGAGTGAAGAGGAAATCAGCTGCTGAACTTTGTGTCAGGAGGAAAAACAGCTTTGGCGTAGCCTTGGCAGAGAATTCCTCTCTCAGGGGCTTTGGCACTTCTAAAGACTTACTATTTTATAAAGCTCAACCATCTTCAATATCCAGGACTGCTTCTGTGTCCTGAAGCACAGCCAACATCTGCTCCACAACACCGAAGGTGACAGAGCATTTGTGTTCCAAGTGACAAAACAAACACGCCCCAAATCACAGGACAGTTTGGGTTGGAAGGGACCTTTAGCTCACCTCATTCCACCCCTGCCACAGGCACAGACACCTTCCTGAAGGATAAAAACCCCAACACCCACGTTTGTATTTGCAGCACTCAGCTGAGACACAAAGCACAAGAGAACCTCCAGGGATGACATCACTTTGGATCCGAGCTCGGGGTGTCTGACACGCTCCTCGCCGAGCCCACAGCCCGTCTGCACAAAGCACCGCGGGAGACACACACAGAGCCAGGCTGGAATCTCTGCCCAGCGCTGGAGCCTCGCTCCTTCCTCCGGGAACACAGCCCGAACCTGGGCTGCCTTCCCAGCACAGCAACATCCCAGGCACAGCAACATCCCGGCACAGGCACAGCAACATCACAGCCCAGAAACAGCATTCCTAGCCCAGGCACAACATCCCTGGCACAGCATCCCTGGCACAACAACATCCCACCCCAGGCACAACATCCCTGGCACAACAACATCCCAGCCCAGGCACAACATCCCTGGCACAGCAACATCCCAGCCCAGGCACAACATCCCAGTCCAGGCACAACATCCCAGCCCCGGCACAGCGATATCCCACCCCAGGCACAACACCCCAGCCCTGGCACAGCGTCCCATCCCTGGCACAGCATCTTATCCCAGGTACAACATCCCATCCTAGGCACCACACCCCATCCCAGGCAGAACATCCGATCCTAGGCACAACATCCCATCCCAGGCCCTCCTTCCCGCAGCGCTGGCAGCCACAGGCACGGCTGGGGGAAGTATTCCCAGGCTCTGGCACCACAGCAGGAGCAGGTTGTTGCCCAGCAGAGGACGATGGTTTCGGGTTGTTTCGTTGCGGCAGCTGGAGCCGCTGCGAGAGGAGGGCAGGGCTGGACAGACACTCGGGCGGCGCTGCGGGCCCTGCACTGTCCCAGGCTCCGGGAGACCGTTCCCGGCCTGGGCCGTGCCGAGTTACACCAGCCGAGCCGCGCAGCAGCCCCGGGGCCCCGCGCCGGTACCTGTAGTAGCTGAGCAGCCCGTTGCTGAGCACGAACCAGCGGCGCTGGTAGCCCTTCAGGTAGTTGGTCCACTTGAAGAGCCANGGCCACGCCCTCGCCCTGCCCCCGGACCCGGTCACGCCCCCGGCATCGGCCACGCCCCTGCCCCGGGGCGGTGCCAAACACGTGATCTCGGGGGCGCCCCCTGGCGGCGGGGCGGGAACAGCGCTCCCCC
>VWZD01010961.1:350656-371321 GCA_013396695.1 Sakesphorus luctuosus
CAGGCCTGGAGTTGCCAGGGTCAGCCTTGCAGCCCTTTTTGTGGATTGGGGTGACATTGGCCAACTTCCAATCATCTGGGACCTCCCCAGAGAGCCAGGACTGTTGGAAGATGATGGAGAGTGGTTTGGCAAGTTCTACTGCCAGTTCCCTCGTCACCCTGGGATGGATCCCATCTGGTCCCATAGACTTGTTAGGATCCAGCTGGCTCAGTATATCGCTAACTATATCCTCATGGAATACAGGAGGGCTATTCAGCCCCCTCTCTCTGTCTACCAGCTCCAGGGACAAGGGATGGAGGGACAGGACAAGGGGAATGGCTTCCCACTGCCAGAGGGCAGGGATAGATGGGATATTGGGAAAGAATTGTTCCCTGTGAGGGTGGGCAGGCCCTGGCACAGGTTGGGCAGAGAAGCTGTGGCTGCCCCATCCCTGGGAGTGTCCAAGGCCAGGCTGGACAGGGCTTGGAGCACCCTGGGCTGGTGGAAGGTGTCCCTGTCCATGGCAGGGGGTGGGAATAGATGAGCTTTAAGGTCTCTTCCAACCCAAACCATTCTGGGATGATTTCCCCCTCGGTCAACCCAACCCAAGTCCTTGGTTTGTCTATTCAGCAAAGTGCCAAGCAGAACAGGAACTGCTGAGCTCTCAACCTGTGCCATGTCCCACCTTGAACACTCAATCAGCTCTAAAAGGTGCCTTCCTATCAATCCAACATTGTGTTTGCTCTGCTCACCTGTTTCTCCACCATCCCTCACCTGCTCTGCTCCAGCCTTGCTGCCCTGCACTCTGCCCAGCCACGGCCTCTCCCGTGCCATGTCCCAGCGCCGTGGGAAGGTGTTCCCAGTGCCGAGGCAAGAGCAGGACCTGGGACAGGCTCCATCCCTGCTGTCACTGCAGGGCTGCTTCCCACTGGAATCAGCAGAGCATGAGGACAGAGCGGGTGTACTCTGACAAACACCATGTGCATCCTGCCAGGAACCAGCAGGGAGCAAGGAATCCCTCACAGCAGGCAGCAGCCAGAGCTGACAGCTCTGCAAACAGGCCTAAAGCTCCTGTCCCACAACTCTGCTCCCCTTTACCTTCCTGAGAACCAGCTCTGAGGCTCGATGCTCCTGTACCAGTGCAGAGAACTGTGCTCGCAGGCACTGAACCTCCTCTTGCAGCCTGGCACACCTGTCCTGGGAGGCTTCCACCTCTTTTTTTTGCTGTTTCTCCCCTTTCTGCTTCATCTTCTGGATGTCAGCTTTGCAGTCCTTGGCCAGATTTTCCATGGTGGTTTTGAGGTCTTCAATCATTTTGTCCTTCTTGTCAACCTAGTGCCAGAAAATAAGAGGAATATCATTGGGAAATGCCAGTGAGGCATAAGGTGGGCAGGGGAAGAAAGATCCTGGTAAAGGTGGAGGAGACTCAAGAAGAGGCCCTTAGGTGCCTGCTCAGGTAGCACCAAGGACCTGCCACTGCTGGCTGAGGGAAGAGTTAGATTTCCACAGGAGCTTTGGAAACCTCTCCTGTTGTTCCTCTGGGATCCTGTTAATAAACAGGGAGTGAACCAACCACTCAGAGCCCCACTGGCTCTGCCACCTGAGGAACAGCCAGAACCAGATTCCCTGGAGTGAGCCCTGGGCTCCCTTGACAGCTGGATCAGGCTCTGAGTGACTGTCTGGGGAAATCCTCAGCTGGGATCAGTGAAGCACATTTATTCATAATGCCCTGGCCAAGCTGCCAAATTGCACATAAAAATCTCAAGAGTCTCAATTCCCAGATCTCCAAGAAGCAGAAGGAAGAATGGGGAAAGCAGGCCCTCGGCTCTGCCAGCACCATCCAGTGCAGTGGGCACAGGATAGAACCTCCCTGGCCGGCCCTTCTTGCAGAGAGGAGAAGGAGAAGCACAGGTAGAAAACAAAGGATTGTTGTCAGGAGCTCAGGGCTTGGATGCTTGGCACAGTCCAAAGGCTTGGAAAGCCCCTGAGAAGTGCCCAGTCATTTATCTGCACCTCAGCTGCAGATAAAATTAAAAATTCATGTAATTCATATAATCACTGATTAATCACAAATGCTCCAAGGCAGCTATTAGAGTCGAGAGTCACAGAAATGTTGGTTTTAAGCAAGAGTGAAGACAGAACAGACATTAAATATGGATTTTAATCAGAGCAATCTCTCCCTCGAACAACTTTTCATTGTTTCATCAGCAGGGAATGAAGCAGCTGGCACTGTCACCCTGCCAGGACACCAGCACAGCAATTTGTGTCTGTCCTGCAGCTCCTCTGGAACTCAGGGGCTTGTCTGTTCGAGTTGGCTGGTGAGAACAGGTTCAAAACATGCCAAATTCAAGTTTTAAGAAAAATCAACTGTGCAAGAAGCATATTTCATTATATTTCACAACAAAAAAAGCATCATTACGTTTAGGATCTGGTTTAGAAATTACTTCTGGAACTTGCTCTTTAGGAACTGCAATAAAGTTTTTAGTTACCAAAGTTTTGCCCCAGTAACAGTTTGTTGGAAAACATCCCCACAAGACCATACCTCCTCCTTTTGGGTCTGGATTGCTGCTGCCAGCTCTGCCCGCAGAGCCGCAATGGCCTCAGTGTTTTGCTCAACCCTGAGGGACGTTTCTTCCATGAACTGAATCTTTTCTTCCTCTTCTGCAGGACTGGTCAGGAGCTTCTCCAGCGTGAAATCCCTGAACTTCACAAAGGCTCTGATAAACACATCAGCTGGTGATGGTCTCACCCGGACTTCGTATTTCAGTCCCTGGCAAAGCAAAGGGTTGGCCAGGAAGAGCCTCAGGATGTGTCTAAGAGAGCGTTTCAGGTGTTGCTCCTTTGCTCTCTTGGTCTCCTCTTCTCCAGGGCTGGTGAGCAGGTGCTGCATTTCATTTGAAAGCTTTTGGTGCTCCAACAAGCTGGATGTGATCTCAGGTCCCAGCATCCTAGCAAGCCTCTCCAGAGAGCCAGTAATCCGTGGGATCAACCTGGTCATCTGCAGCTTGGTAATGGTCTCATCCAGGACAGTCAGGATTCTTTCTGTCTCCCTGCTATCAGGCTTTAACTGGCACGGCTCCAACATCCTCATGGCACCTCCTGGGGTCGCTGCCTTCCCTGGAGTTGCCATGGCCCTCACCAAGGTTCTTTGCTTCATCAGGATGCTTGGAATGCAGCCGGATGCCCTGTTGCCATGGATTCAGTTAAACACCTGTGGGTTGAGTGGGTTGAGGTCTAGAAAGGACACGACAGCTCTTGCACAAGATGAGACTCTCCAAGAACAGCGAGGTGCCTGTGCTGCCGCTGTCACACAACCTTCCTTCTGGGATTTTCCACCTAAAAGGAAACCATGGGGACAGCCTTAGAGAAACAATGTCATGTGGCAAAATGTGGGAGTTTCAGATTACGCTGGTGCTCTCCCTGGGTCTGGGCACAGGGTCAGAGCTGGTCTCTGTCCCAGAAAAGCTGCTGAATACCCATGGTAAGGAAATAATATTCCCTTAATAATGATTTCCTGGTCTTGAAGGGTAGTGGGGGCAAAGCTCCCAAGTGCCTGAGGCGGAGCAGCAGCGACTGCAGCTCTGCAGCCCCAGAGGGTGTGGAGGGCGGATGGCAGGACCCTGTGCCCACCTGGGAAGGAAGGGCAGGGGTCCCAGTGGGAAACCTCTACCCTTCCCAGCCTGCCACTGCCAGAGGGACGAGGTGGGAGAGGGAATTGGGCAGGGCCGGAGGGAAGAGAGGCCAGAAGAGGGGCAGGGGGCAGCTGAGCGTGGGAGGAAAGAAGGGTGCCCTGGGTGTGGTGTGTGGCAGCAGCGGGACCCAGGGACAGCCAGCGCTGGGCAGGGAGGGATTCCTGGAGAGGGGCCGGGCCGGGAGGACCGGGCGAGACTGCGGGACCAGCGGCCCTGGGGCAGCGCGGGGCCGGGAAGGCGTGTGTCGGGGAGTGCCTGTCCCAGGCAGCCTCCAGCCCCCGCAGCGCACTCGGTACCGCTCCCCATGCCCATTCCCATCCCCATCCCGATCCCCATCCAGATCCCCATCCCCATCCCCATCCCCATCCCCATCCCCATCCCCATCCTCATCCTCATCCCCATCCCGATCCCCATCCCGATCCCCATCCCGATTCCGCTCCCAGTCCCACCCGCCGCCTTCAGCGTGGCCGTTGCCAGGCGACCCAAGGGGCGGGGGATCTTGCGACAGCCTATGGCGAATGGCACTTTCCCCGCCCATGACTCGATTGACAGCGGCGCTGTCCAATGAGCAGTCCCGATGCAGGACCCTGCCGGGGGGGGCGTGTCATGGCGGCCGCGGGCGCCGTGAGCGGAGCGGGATGGGAGACTCGGCTTCGCCCGTCCGCGCTACCGGGCCTGCCCCAGAGCACGGCACACAACCCGAGGAATGAACTTCATGCCCCCGGGGCCGAGTCTGCCAGGCCTGGGGCAGCTCAGTGGGTGTCCGGGAGCCCAGAGAGGGCTGTGTTGCCACGGGCAGCCCCTTGTCCCGCGGCTCGGCTTCCGCCGGCCTAGCAGCCCCTCCATTGGTTCGCAGAGCCCCGGTGGCACCGCTCGGCACGGCACAGCCCGCCGCTGTGTCCTGTGCAGTGTGACCACCGCCCTGGGATTGCTGACCGGGCACTGCTGAGGAGGGAGGGAGGGATGGATGGATGGATGGATGGATGGATGGATGGATGGATGGATGGAAGGGAGGACATCCACAGACAGGCAGGGCTTGCCCCAGTCTGTGCCTTTCCAGACCTCCTAGGCCATGGGTGTGGAGGACACCCAGGATGGGGGCAGAGCTGCAGAGGGCAGGGAGGGGGCAGGCCTGTGTTGGCTCTGGGTTGCTGGGCTAGGCATAGAATCCCAGAATTATTAAACCTGGAAAAGCTCTCTGAGATCATGACGTCCAACCACTCCCCAGCACTGCCAGGGCCACCTCTAACCCAAGTGCCACCTCCACACGGCTTTTAAATCCCTATAGAGATGGGGACTCCACCACTGCTCTGGCCAGCTGGACAGACCTCTCAGTGAAGGAATTTTCCCAGTGTCCAACCTGAACCTCCCCTGGCACCAACTGAGGCCGTTTCCTCTTGTCCTGTTCTTGTCCCAAAATAGGTTCTTTTACCCTGTGTGCAAGAGACTGTGCCCTAAAGGCTTTCTGGCAGTTAAATCCATCACGAAAAGAATGTCTTTTTCTTTCCAGAGTTGAGAAGTGTCCTGATTGCTTTGTTTGAAATGGGCCACTGCTCTCCACGAAATGCAGACTTTGACTTCCTTACAGCCACAACCTGGAGAGGGATTCAATTGCCCAGTGATGTCACCAGAGTCCCCCATGTCCTGGTGCACACAGCCTGCTTGAAGGGACAGCAAGTCCTTGGGACAGACAGGGAGAGAGGAGGGAAAAGGTGGAGCAACCAAACCTCCTCTGAAGTAGGGAAGACTGTGGATCACTGCTGCTCCCTTCTGGAGCTGGGTAATTACAGACAATCTCATCCTCCAGGCAGAGATGGAGGTGATGACACATGTCCAGAACAGCCTGACTTGCCCTGCAGCTTCACACACCACTCCAGGCCAGCAGGAGCTCTGGTGCCAGGAAGGAAACCAGGTCGATTTGGGAACTGGTTGAAACATCACTGAATCTTCATCAATCCCACCTCATCCAGGATGTAGGAAAGGCTCAGATCCATCCTCAACTCCCTGCACCCAAACCCACCAGACTGCATCACCACCCTGAGCCAGAGGTGCCCAGGAATCCACATTACCTGGGACATGTCCGAGCGAGGAAGGGAGAGCCGGGAGACTCCGGGTGCGGGTACAGCCCGGGCACACCCTCCACCCCCCGTGGTTTGAGTCTGGCTTTGCTCCGACACCAGGGCCTTGTGACAGACACCTGACAACCAGAGAACTCCCTGGCCCACCATCCAAACCCCTCTCCAGGTGCTGGATCCTGCTCCTCTGTGGCAAAGGGAAGCACGGAGTGGGACCCAGCCTGCTCAGCCAATCAGCTTGGAAGGCCCTGATCCAGCCCAGCTGGGTTTGCCCAAATAATCTCCCTGTTCCTGCTGCCACCCACCCATGTGTGGGACAGGGGAAGGGACAGCAGGGAGGGGATGATTTAAACCTACTGTGCAGTGATGGTGAAAGAGCAGAAGCACACAATGAAGCCTTGCTGCAGTCAACAGCACCCCAACCTGTCACTGCAGGGACAGTCCCCTCCTGCCACCGTCCTTTGGCTGCAGCATTGCATCATGCTCTGCTGGGAATGTGGAGCTGTGCCATCACACCAAGCCCTGGAGAAATCCACAGGGCTGACTGATCCCAGACCACATTCCACCTGCTGTTCACTCATTCCCATGTCGTGCTGTCAGTGGCATGGCATGTTCCTCATCCATACTGTGAGCAGGTGGGAAGGAGTCTTCACTTCCCTGGCCCCCAGACCCTGAGAAAAAGGCTCAGGAAGGGCCCAGAGAATCCAGGCAGTCCCTGCAGTACAGAACTTGCTGAAGAGGCAAGTGTAGTGGGGTTTTAGTGTAAGCTCTGAGCAAATGGACCTAAAAAGGGGAAGGTTGGAGGGCTGGAGGTGCTAGGCTGGCTGTGAGAGCATGTGGCTGGAGCTGGGTGGCAGGAGCAGGAGTGCAGAAGGACATGGGCTCAGCCAGCAGCATCTTTCCAGCCAACTGCAGGCAGCTCTGGGAGAGGAGAATCTCGCTGGGGTGTCAGAGCACTGAGCCCAGAGTGTGTGAGCTTGGTCAGGCCAAACCCCCAGCCCTGGGGCAGCTCTGGGTCACTCACAACAAGAAAGACATGGAGAGGCTGGAGCGTGTCCAGGGCAGGGAACAGAGCTGAGGAAGGGGCTGGAGCAGCAGGAACAGCTGAGAGAGCTGGGACGGCTCAGCATGGAAAAAAGGAGGTTCGGAGGGGACCTTCTGGTTCTCTGTAACCCCCTGAGAGTGAAGACTGGTGGGGATTGGGCTCTGCTCCGGAGAACAGGGGACAGGACAAGAGGAAATGGCCTCAAGTGACCTTGAGGGGTAGTTCAGGATGAATATTTGGGAAAATTTCTTCAGGGAAGGGATGGCCAAGCCCTGGCACAGCTGCCCAGGGCAGTGGCAGAGTCCCCATACCTGGAGGGATTTAAAAGCCATGTGGATGTGGCACTTGGGGACACAAGTCAGTCACGGCAGAACAGTTGGACCTGATGAGCTCAGAGGGCTTTCTCAGCCTTAACAGTTCTGTAATTCTGTGGTTCTGTTTAAGTTACAAACTCCAGTCTCCCAGAAAAATTCCAGCTGTTTCCTTGGTCTGTCAAGCGAGAGCATCCAGGGCTGGATCAGCATGGACACCCAGCCCCTGCAGAGCCAGGTCCAGGGACCTGCCAACCTCCTCAGCCTGTCCTGGGGAACAGTTCAGCTCCAACAGCTCCAGGGGCTTCCAGGCCATGGGGCTGGGGAGGTGGTGAGGAGGGGGCAAAGGGGGCAAGGCATCACCCCAGGCCTGGGGTTCTTTGTGCCACAGGTGCTGCTGCGTGCCAGGGCTGACTCCTGCCAAGGGAACACTGGGATCAGGGACAGCACCGAGCTGGGGGACTGGAGAAACTGGTGACTGGCTTCTCCCAGCACGGGGAGAACAGGAGGGGCCCACAGGGGCTGAGCTCTGCAACCTCCACACAGAGGAGCACTGTTAGCGCCCCACAGGCCCTCTGCTCCCATGGCAAGGAGAGGGACACATCCCCCACTCCCTCCAGGGTGCTGCTGCATCCCAGGAACCACCTGGGGACCTCCACAGTGCTCAGGGTGCCTTTTGGGAGGTGGATGGATGGATGGATGGATGGATGGATGAATGGATGAATGGATGAATGGATGATGGATGGATGGATGGATGGATGGATGGATGGATGGATGGATGGATGGATGGATAGATGGATGGATGGATGGATGACAGATGGATGGATGGATGGATGACAGATGGATGGATGGATGGATGGATGACAGATGGATGGATGACAGATGGATGGATGTTGTTCCCATAGCAATGAGGATGAACTGCACAGCAGAGCCCAGCTGAAGCCACCCCAGATGAAAGGTTGATTGAGAGGCAATAAAGCCAAGGACTCTGGAATCAGAAAATGCAAAAACAAGGAATGAGCAGTCAGCCTCTGCTTCTCACAGCACAAGAACTGAAGCACACAGGGCATTTGCCTGGACTGTAGGTTTGCAACAACCTAAGGCTGCTGGTTTTTCACATTCCATTATTAAACACCACGACTTTGCTCAAGGATGCTGTGGAGGTTGGATACATTCAGGAGAGTCCAAAGGCCATGGAGGGCAGGTCAGCCCAGGCTGGTGAGAGCTAGAGGGGAATAGATGGGCTGGGGGACTCTGGTGGGCTTTTGGCTGGATGAGCAGAGCAGTATTCAAGCAGCTCTGAAGTGCTGTGTGGTAGCACATGAATGGCCACCAAATCCACTCTCTCACTTGGTTTTAAACCAGACCTTTTCTCACAGCATCTTCCCTCCAGGAGTGGCCAGCACAGGTCACCCCTGGGGTGCAGCCTCCAGCTCCTCTCTAAAGCTCATGGCAGTATTTGTTTGTTGGCATTTCTTTGTTAGTCACCTCAACACAGCTCTGTCTGGGTTCCAGTGCTGCTCAAAAACTGGTATAGGTGGACACCAGCCCGTCACTGGTGCCAGCATGACCACAGATGTTCCCTGTCTGTCCTGTCCAGCAGCTGTCACAATGAATCACAGAATGGTTTGTGTTGGAAAGACCTTAAAGATCATCCAGTTCATCGTGGTGAACAGCAGATCCCCATTTTCCTGGACAAACGCAGGAGGCAAAAGCCAAGGTCAAGAAGGAAGGGTCTATCCATGGAGAGGACAGTGTGCAGGGCAGATTTATCACAGGTGGGAGGAGGAAAGACAACAAGAATGTACCTTAAATACTTTAAAAAAAAGAAGACTTGGTGGACCTGAGGTTTGAAGCAAATTTAGATGCCAAATCTCATTTTCTATGCAGTACTTTTAGAGCCTTTCAGCACCTGAATCATTCCTGTGGAGAGGTTAGGGAAAAATTTTCTTTGAAAAAATAGAATAAATGAAGAATTCATTGTCAAGGCCTGATAGCTCCCAATTTTTGAGCACTGGAGTATGACTTGCCCCTGCTGTCCTGGTGTCTGAGCTATGCCTTTCCCATTAGTCATGAGAACTCCCTTCAGATATCCAGCCAAGGGACACAGCTGGAAGGTGCTGAGCATTTTCAATCCAGTGAAGAAAAGACTTGATTGAGGATGTGGCAGCAATCTTCCAAGATCCAATTATTCCCTTAAGGCCACTGGGAATCATAAAAATGAGCAAGCTGAAAAGGTTTATGTTATGAAACCCCAACACTGTGATGGTGACTGGAAAATCAGGCCACAGAATCGTGGGATATCCTGAGTGGGATCATCCAGTCCAACGCCTGGCCCTGCACAGACACCCCAACAATCCCACCCTGTCCCTCAGAGCCTTGTCCCAACTCTCCTGGAGTTCTGGCAGCCTTGGGGCTGTGCCCACTGCGCTGGGGAGCCTGATCAGTGCCCACCAGGCACGAGCCAAGGAAAAACTCCATCCCTTTCACATCACTTTCCCACTCCTTCCACGGAAAACAGTCTTTGAAGAGCTGTTTCCATCCTGCAACTGCCACTGCTCTTGCCCCAGCCCAGGGCTCTGGACCAGCACATCCCCCCCGATTTACAAGGGCAGCAGCTCCGGAGAGGGGGAGGGATTGTGCTGGTTTATTGCTGTTAACAGGAGCGTTAACTCCATAAAATTGGCGTTGGCAGCCGCGGCCGGAGCAGGGCACAGCCTGCAGGAGGAGCTCTCTAGACGCGTCTCTCGGTCCCTTTTTTGCCCGCAGCACCCGCCGCTTTCGAGGGCTTCGCTTCAGCCGCGGGCACAGCGCGGGCGGGACTGGCGGGCACCTTCCCACTCCTGCGATCGAACACTTCCAGGGATTTTTTAAACTGCTCGGCTGTCTTCTTCCTCCACGCCATCTTTCTCTCTTGATCTTTCAAAAACTGCCTCTGTAACCGTTTGTGGAGATGTGCAGTCTTCTTTTTCGCCTCTTCACATGCTTTTACCTTTGTGAGAGCAAATGGAAGACCTTACAGCCACTCTCTCACCTTGAAGTAAAGAATTCCAACGTGATGCACGTCTTTTGGAAGAGACACATCCCACCACATTCCTCACTATGGCCAAGGTGACCTCCAATCAAAAAGTCACAGTATGCTTAATCACAGAATCCCAGAATGGTTTGGGTTGGAAGGGACTTTAAAGCTCACTTTGTCCCACCGCCTGCCATGGGCAGGGACACCTCCCACCAGCCCAGGGTGCTCCAAGCCCTGTCCAACCTGGCCTTGACACTCCCAGGGATGGGGCAGCCACAGCTTCTCTGCCCAACCTGTGCCATGGCCTGCCCACCCTCACAGGGAAGGATTTCTTCCCAACATCCAATCTAAACTTACTCTCTTCCAGCATATCGTAGCAACAACATCTGGGTCCAGGTTAAGTCCATGGCAAACAATTCCTGTAGCTTATTCAAACCACAGGTATAGAATAGGATATGGCAGCTGTGTCCACAGGTCAGGGTGGAGGCTCAACCATTCATGTCAAAGGTGGCCCAAATCCAACAGCTGCCTCTCCCTGACCATTGGAGGGAGCCCTGGCACCCCACCCAATCCAGCAGGCTGAGGACCTAAAGGGCCCCTTGTGCCAGAGGGGGCTGTGACCCCCACTCTGGGGCCTGGAGGGGCCAGGGGCAGAGGAGACCCTCACCTTCTCCTCCAGGAGCAGCTGGTCATGGTCAGTGGCTCTGCTGGAGCTGGTCAGGGAATCCAGGTCAAGGTCCCAGTCTGCAGGGCTGCTCGGGGTGGGAAAGGGCTTCGTGTCAGAGAGCAGGGGGTGCGGTGGGGGCTCAGCCACAGCCCATGGACCTGCTCCCACAGCCCCAGAATGGGGGGACCCTCAGCCCAGAGTGAGGGTTCTCCAGCCCCAGGATAGTGTGAGGGTCCCCCAGTCCCACATGAGGGTCTNTGGGAGGCTCCCCCAGTCCCACATGAGGGTCCCTCAGTCCCACAGGAGGGTCCCCCAGCCCCAGGATGGTGTGAGGACTCCCAGTCCCACATGAGGGTCCCTCAGTCCCACATGAGGGTCCCCCAGCCCCAGGATAGTGTGAGGGTCCCCCAGTCCCATATGACAGTCTCTCAGTCCCACAGGAGGGTCCCCCAGCCCCAGGATGGTGTGAGGACTCCCAGTGCCACACCAGGGCCTCTCAGACTGCCGGCTCTGGGGCGGTGGGAAGAAGGTCATGCGAGGCCGTGTCCGGCCCTGCTCCTCCATGACCCGCTGTCCTGGCCGTTGGTGGTTGGTGGTTGTTGTGGTGACAGTGGCACCCACCAGACCAGCCCCACCATCAACGGCTGCCTGGAGGTGGTGACCCCCTCTGTGCCAACATGGAGCACCTGTGTGTCCCTGTGTGATGGACACGCCCAGCACCCTCCACCTGTTGGGCTGCAGGACAGGTGGGATCCACAGCGTGGGGACACACAGGAGTGACCAGGTCCCCACTGGCTGGTTGGCCTGATGGTCCTTGTCCCCAGCAGGAACAGGATCAAAGGGTCATGGAATGGTTTGTGTTGGAAGACACCTTAAAGCTCATCCCATCTCACCCCCTGCCATGGGCAGGGGCATCTTCCATCAGCCCAGGTTGCTCCAAGCCCCATCCAACCTGGCCTGGGACACTTCCACAGATGGAGCAGCCACAGCTTCTCTGCCCAACCTGTGCCAGGGCCTGCCCACCCTCCCAGGGAAGAATTTCTTCCCAATATCTAATCCAAACCTGCTTTCCTCCAGTTTGAAGCCAATCCCGCTTGTCACTCCAGGCCCTTGAAATAGTCTCTCTCCATCTTTCTTGTTGACTCCCTTCAGGTACTGGAAGGCCACAAAAAGGTCTCCCTGGAGCCTTCTCTTCTCCAGACTGAACAATCCCAATTCTCTCAGCCTATCCACATAGCAGAGATGCCCCACTCCTCTAATCATCTTGGTGCCTCCTCTGGACTCTCTCCAGCAGCTCCACATCCTTCCTGTGCTGGGCCCCAGGGCTGGGGCAGCTCTGCAGGTGGGGTCTCACCTGAGGGGGCAGAGGGGCACAGTCCCCCCCTGCCCTGCTGCCCATGCTGTGGGATGAGCACAGGACATGGTTGGTTTTCTCCAAAGTCAAATCCTGCCATCCCATGATAGAGCCCCAAACAGCTCCTGGCATGGGGACACAGCCAGCATGACCCTCAGTGCCCTCGGGGTGCTCAGTGCTCCAGCAGGATGGGACCCCACGTTTATGGAAATGGAACAAGAGTAATGCTGCTGCTCCAAGCTGATACGACCTCTTGGCAAAAAATCCAGGGAAAACCAGCAACAGTTCTTCCAGGTCCACACCAGAACACTGAAAATAAACTCTTCTGAGAGGTTGGAGCATGAAGTCTGTGCTGCTGAAGTGCAGGGCATTTGAGATACACCAGCAAGCAGTGAATTATACTATAAGTAAAACCAGCACAGTTCTCCCATCTCATTTGTTCCAGGGCCCTGACAGTGACTCCGAGACCACCAGGTGCTCAGGGAGTGTTGTTTTATTCCAGAACAAACTGTGCTGCTGAGGCAGGACAGCAACTTGCTGTGAGTCAGGAAACTTGGAGTGTCACCAACACTTGTTTTTCCTAACTGGGATAGAGCTTTGAGTTTTGAGACAGCAACCCAAAGACTCGTCATCTGCTGCATTCCAGAGAGGGAAGGGAGAGCACAGGCTCCAGTGTCTCTAGTTGGGACAGACCAAAGATGTCCTGACCATTTCTCTTCCCTAACTTGATTGCCCAAATCCTATTTCAGGAGATGCCTTGGCCTGCCTTGGGAGATCCATGGTTATTGCCCCTTGCCCATGGCAGGATGTTGGAATGAGATGATTACTAAGGTTCTTCCAACCCAAACCATTCCATGATTCTATGATTTGGGTGTGCAGATCCTGAAGAAGCCCATTCCCTGGTGGGCTGGGAAGCCAAGGTAAGAGCAGTCCAAGGAAGTGCACTGGCAGTGGCAATCCTTGCACGAGATCATCATGTCACTATAAACCAGAAGCCTCCTCTGGGCACACTTTGGCATCGCTCACACCAAACCATCTGTTAATTCTGCTTTCAGCTTGAGGGGGTCCCACTGCCCCAGCTGAGGTGAGAGGATGGAGCCAGGGGGGTTGGGCTCTGCCTCCAGGGAAAAAGAGCCAAGATGAGAGAAAATAGCCTCAAGTTGTACCAGAGGAAGTTTAGATTGAATATTAAGGAAAATTTGTCCCCAGAAAGGCTGATCAGGCATTGGAACAGGCTGCCCAGGGCAGAGGTCGATCCCTGTCCCTGGAGGGATTTAAAAGCCCTGTGGATGTGGCATTTGGGGACATGGGTTAGTGGTGGCCTTGGCAGTGCTGGGGGAACAGTTGAACTCAATGGTCTTACACTGCTTTTCCAACCTTAACAATTCCATGCTGCTGTGACTTTAAAAATGTCTTTAAGGTCCTGTGATTTCATCTTTTAAAAACTCAGCTACTGAGCCAACAGCCTGCTCAGTGCAGGGCAGGAGATGTAGAGAGTGAGCAGTGAAGCCACCAGTGAAGCCACCAAATGGTTAAGGGCAACATCCAGAGGAGACTTTTTGGTGCTGGAGCAGAGAACATGGGGCTGGAAGGGAGTCTGAGGGCTCATCCTGTCCACCTCCTGGCCTCCAGCTGGGCTTAGGCTGCTCCAACATCCTCTGATCTTTGTCCCTGGGCCGGGCTGTCCTGCCAGGACAGACACAATCTTCTATCTGCTCTGAAAAAGGCTTTGCCACAATTTCATCTTCAGACCCACGACAGTCCCTGACACAGTTTGAGGACTGTGGTGTGGTAGGTTTATGAGCACAGCCCAGCATATCCAGAAGGATATAATTTCCTGGCTCAGGCTCCCCAGCTTAGCAAGTGTTTGTCCCTTCTGCCTCCCCCTGCAGATCCCAAATCCCTCCCTGCCAATGCAGTGAGCTCCCAACAGGCCTCAGGGCAGCAGTTAATCCCGGTCCTGAAACAGAGAATTTCCACCCTGCGCTCCCAGGCACACAGTAAATCCACCTGGATTTCCTCTCCCCTGCAGGGGACATGCTGCTCCTGCCCCAAGGGCTCACAGCACATCCCAGCACGTTCCATTCCTGCCTCCAAGCAAGGTTCAGAGGTGGTTCACAGCAGATCCAGGAGAAACTGTCCAGCCAGATTTCATCACTACACCGAACCATTGGACACACTTTATGTTCTCCAACCTCAGACTTCCACACTTCACCTGGAGCTCCTTGCTGGAGAGGAACCTGGAGCAAGGGCCTGGAGGGACAGGCCAAAGAGGAATGGCTTCCCACTGTCAGTGGGCAGGGATAGATGGGATATGGGGAAGGAATTGTTCCCTGTGAGGGTGGGCAGGCCCTGGCACAGGTTGGGCAGAGAAGCTGTGGCTGCCCCATCCCTGGGAGTGTCCAAGGCCAGGTTGGACAGGGCTTGGAGCACCCTGGGACAGTGGGAGGTGTCCCTGCCCATGGCAGGGGTGGGACTGGATGAGCTTTAAGGTACCTTCCCACCCAAACCATCCTGAGATTCCATGATTTCTTGCCAGCAGGTGTGCCCAAGCATTACAGAGGTGCCACCCATCCCTGCTGCCACTGCTCAGAGCTGTCACCCCTCCTAAAGAGGGTCACCCCCATGCCCATGTAAGGACTGTGCCCTGGGCTGCTCCTGCCCCGTGCAGGGGCTGTTCCCCAGAAAGGGGTCCCATGTGCTCCCCTTCCATGGAGCCCCCAGGGCTGGGATGCCTTTCCCTCATCCAGCTTGGCCAGAGCAGCACCGGACTCAGCACATGGGCAGCTGCTGCCCATGGGAAACCCAATCCTTCCCAGAGCCTGGCCGGAGCACAGGGATGGCACTGGGCTGAGATCACCACCTGAAATACCCAGAGAGAGGGTCACCTCACCCACCCAAGCCCTCCTGCCACTGCCAGGCCCTCCAGGGACAGCACAACCCCCATCCCAGCAGGAATGCTGCCCAGCTCCCTGGAGCTGTAGGGCACCAGGGGCACCATGAGGTGCTGAATCCAAGGTGGAAAAGCAGCTGGAATCTGGGCAGACTCAGCCCCAGTGAATGAGTCCAGGGACTGGGAAGGGCAGGCATTCCATTGGGAAGGGCTCCTGAGCCAGCCATGGTGCAGGTGGCAGGTTTGCAAGTCTCAGTTCTCCTGGAAAACCAAATGGGCTTCCAACCCTCCCAGATATGAAAAAGCCTCTGGAATGTGAGCCCAGAAAATAAACAAGATTCCTGGCCAGCGCAGGGGCTCTTGACTGATAACTGGGGGCCGTTTGTGTCCTTTTTGGGATAGGCACCACTGCAGCCACACCTGGGGCACCTGCCAAAGGTAGCAGGGGCTGTGGCACTCCGGCACACCCTGGCACACCCCGGCACACCCCAGCAGTGTGTGCTGGGCAGGAGCCATTCCCCAGGAGCTGCTGGAAGCGGCCTCAAAACTCCTGCACTGATAATGGAAAAAAATCGCTGTTTGGGAAGGAGGGCGGGAGCGAGCAGGGATTTTCCAGGGGCGGAGGGTTGTGCTTGTGTGGTGCTGTGAGTCACCCGGCTGGAGGGGCCGCACTGGGGTGATTTTTGGGTCAATACTGAGCCGGGCTAGGAGTTGGATTCGATGATCCTTGTGGGTCCCTTCCAACTTCAGGATATTCCGGGATTCCATGACTCAGGGGACAGGACGCTCCAGTGTCACGCTGCCCCAGGGCAGGGCGAAGCTCCCAGCAGGACCGGCCCTGCTCCGGACATACGCGGTCAGTGACTGGTCAGTGACTCCTCTCCGTGCCACCACACCCCGCCCTCTGCGGGGTCCCAGTGCCAGCTGTGGGGCTGCCAACCCACGGCTGTCCCTGCACCGGAGCACAGACATGGGACACGGCGCCCGCGGGGAGCTGGCACATCCCGAGGCATTTCCATGCCCGCTTCCCTTCCCTACACTGAGTGGTTCCTCCCTTCCTTTCCTCTTCGGCAGGAGATCACCGGGAGCCGAGGGTGGAGTACGACAAAAATAGAGCTTTATTTTGGGACAAGTGCAATCGGAGCTGGGTCCTTCGGCCCCGGCGCGGAGACACGAGTGTGGCAATGGCCACCACGCACCCGGCGGTGCCAGGGCACTCACGCTGGGCTGTCCCTTTGCCATGGTGAGTGTGTGCTGTCAAAGCCCAGCACCATTCTATGCCACAGCCCGGCACCATCCTGGAGCACTGGCAGGTGGTCTGGGCTGTCCCTGTCTCTCAGCTGGGCTCTCGCCATCACTGCCACGGATAACAGTCTGTGCCAGCCACAGCACGCTGGGAGGGATGGGGACAGGGTCGGAGCTGTGGAGGCTGGAAGGGCACAGTTGGGACAAAGGTGACAATGGCAGCACCACCGGCAGCCCCATGGGATTGTCACAACACGGTGGGGATGGGGACAGGGGAGGGGACACACACCCGCCCTGTCCTGGGCATCCTGTCTGGCCATAATGAGTGTACACACAGCCAGGGCGACTCCAGCCAGCAGAGCTCAGCAGTGACACACACATGTGAACACACACACACACGTGAACACACACGCAAATGTGAACACACACAGAGTTCAGTGTTTCCCAGATGGGACCGCAGCCGGATGCACCAAGTCCTTTATCCCAAGTTGTGTATCCACAGCCACGTCCCTGACTATTCCCAGCCTGTGTGTGCACACGGGAACACACTTGTAGAGCCGACGTGCACCTGTCTGACCCCACACACACAGGGCTATGCACACCAGCACACTTGTCACACACAGAGCTGTGCATAGACACTCATATATGAACAGTCTGTACCAATGCACACACGCACAAGACCTGTGTGCACATGCAGAGCCTTCACACAACACACGTGTGCACATCAACACGTGTGCACACAGAGCTGTGCACACCAGCACACACCTGTGCAGTGCCTTGCACACCAGCAATGCGTGCAGAGCTCTCCACACCGGCACACAAGCACAGTGTCATACACAGCAGCACACACAGAGCTGTGCACACCATCACACGTGTGCACACACAGCTGTGCAAACCAGGACATGTACACACAGATCTGTGCACACCCAAAAACACATGTACACACAGAGCCATGCACACTGACACACACGTGTGCACAGCACTGTGCACCTCGAGACATCTGTGTGCACACAGAACAGTGCAGAGTGGGACACACATGGTACCACACACCTCAGCACACGTGTACACAGAGAGACCCAGGGACATGGTACCGTGTACCTCAGAACACACGTGCACACAGAGCTGTGCACACCAGCACAGCCACGTGCACAGTGTCACACTCACTGGCACACAGAGCTGTGCACAGCATTGCATACATGAGCACACACCTGTGCAGAGTCACACTCGCTGGCACACACGTGCACAGCAGCAAACATAAGTGCTCACAGAGCTGTGCAAACTGCCACAGGCGTGCACACAGCTGTGCACACCAGCAAACACATGAGCACAGAGCCACACACACTGGCACACCCACGTGCACAGTCACATCCATGCACACAGCACTGTGCATCTTGGCACACCTGTGGGCACACAGAGCCAGGCACACTGGCACACACACATGTGCAGTGGCACACACATGCACAGTGGCACACACACACACATGCAGTGGCACACACATGGCCAGTGGCACACACATGGCCAGTGGCACACACACACATGGCCAGTGGCACACACACGTGCAGTGGCACACGTGCTGGCACACCCACGTGCTCAGCACCACAGCCCTGAGCTCACACAGGTGCACGCTGAGCCGAGCTCTGCAGCTCCTCTGCCCTCACACAGAGCCACTCCCGCCCCAGCCCCCGCAGGTCCCTACTGGTGGCGCGAGGGCCGCCGCGGTGCCCGCAGGGGCCAGCACGCAGCCAGGAGCCGGGGCTGGTGGTACAGCACCATCCCGGCCAGCGTCAGCGCCACGCCGGCGTAGCCCAGCGCGCCCAGCCGCGTGCCGAACAGCAGGCGCGACAGCAGCAGGTTGCCCACCACGGTGAGGCTGCCCAGCAGGTGCAGCGTGAGGGCCGAGGTGAGGGACAGCAGGCAGGACGTGGCCAGGTTGTAGAGGACGGAGCCGAGGCAGCTGAGCAGGACGCAGCCCCAGAGCGCGGCGTCGGGGCGCAGCACTCCCTGCCACGAGGGGCCCAGCTCCAGCGCCACGGCCGCGCCAAACAGCAGCACGAAGCTGGGCAGGGATGTCAGGCCGAGCAGGGACAGCGCGTCCAGATGGTCCTCCTGCAGCAGCACACCTGGGGACACGGGGGACAGTCAGAGGGACACACCAGGGGGACATCCAGCATCCCCAGGGGCACCCACCTACAGCAGCACCCACCCAGCAGGGACACTCAGCACCTACAGGGCCCCCCCCCAAATGGGAACACCCACCAACATGGGTCGCTGCAAACTGCCCAAGTGTTTACGAAATCCCAAATGTCCTTGGGAAAGGGGGAATGGAGGGGACAGTCCCCTCCATGGACTGGAGGTGTCCTGCTTTAGGGGGTGTCCCCACTTTGGGGGTTCTGTTTGGAACTGCCTTGGTTCAGGAGATGCCCCAGTTCAGAACTCCTTTTTGGGATTCCCTGGTTTGGGGGTACCCTGGTGGTTCACACGGGGTCTGGGTTCAGGGGTGCCCTGGCTCGGGGGTTAGGGTGCCACAGGGCAGGGCTGGACAGGGCAGCTCCTCAGCCTGGTTTGGAGCATTTGTCCCCACATCACCCCTCTGGGTCATCTGGGGACAGCAGGGACAACACGGACAGCAGGAACAACAGGGCTGGCTGCCACACACAGACAAGCACAGGGGGCACATGCTGTGTCCCAGGGGAACAGAACAGCCCCCAGCCTCTGCAGGGCCACTGTCCATGTCCCACCGGGGTGACGAGGGGACAGGGCAGCAGGACAATGTGCACTGGTGTCCCCTGGGGGGCCACAGCACCTCAGTACAGCCATGGGAACCTCGGGGAGGGCACAGGGCCCCACACCAGAGCCTGTCCCTGCAGTGCCCCGAGTCACGGGCTCCAGAGGAAACGCTCCCCTCCCAGCCAAAAACATCCTGGCCAGCTCCTCGCTGCCCCTTGCCAAGGACACCATGGCCTGGGTGGCACCATGGCCACCGGAGTCCCCAGGAATGGGGGACACACAGGGGTCCAGACCCCACAGTGCTGGCAGGGAGCCCGTGGGGTGGGGTGGGCTGGGTGTCCCTGTGCCAGACTAGGGCACTGTCACCCCTCACGGCCCCAAGTCGTGGGACAGTGTCACCAGGAGCCAGCAGTTCCCAGACACTACAGGGACACCAGTGGTGTCATCACTGACAAACTGAGATCACATCACCTCAGGGCCAGGAGCATGACACAGCCCCAAGGTGGGCAAGGGTGGCACTGGAGAAGCACTGGGGTGACACCAGGGACAGAGTGGGCAAGGGTTGGTGCTGGGGTGACAGTAGGGTGGCACCAAGACCAAGAAGAACAGCAGGTCGCACTGGGACTGGGATGGCATGGGACTGACACTGACAGAGTGCCACCAGGGCTGGGGTGACAATGGAGTGGCACTGAAGCCAGGGTGGGCAGGGAGTGTCAGCAGCACCAGTGACAGGGTGGGCAAGGGGTGGCACTGGGATAGCACCAGGGAAAGGGTGGGGATGGGGTGGCACCGGGGCTGGGGTGATACCAGGGTGACATCTAGTACAGGGTGGGGAGGAAGTGGCACTGAGACTGGGGTGACGCCAGAGCCAGGGTGGGCAACGGGTGGCAGCAGTGCCAGGGCAAGCAGGGAGTGTCCCCAGCACCACGGTGACACCGGGGTGACACTAATGACAGAGGGGCGACGGGTGGCACTGGGATAGCACCAGGGACAGGGTGGGCAGCAGGTGGCACTGGGGCTGGGGTGCCACCAGAGCCAGGGTGGGCAGTGGGAGCGGGCAGGGAACGTCCCCAGCCCCGGGGGCCGTACCAGAGGAGGCCGCGCATGCAGGACGGCGACAGGGACAGGCGGCACTTACTCTGCTGGATGGACTTGAGTGCGCGGAGCACGGTGGCGGCCAGCAGAAAACCGCAGCCGGGCTGGGACAAGCGGAGCCCGCCGGCGATGCTGCAGGCGGCCCCGGCACACACCGGGCCCATCGCCCAGCACTGCAGCGGGCGCGGCCGCCGCCCCCCGAGCGCGCCCAGCGCCATCGTCACCAGCGGCGTGGTGGTGGCCACGGCCTGCGCCACGTCCAGCTGAGCGTAGCTCAGGCCCAGGTTGCCCAGGGCGACGCTGCTGCAGAAGGTGAGGCTGAGCAGGTAGATGCGGGCGCGGGGCCGCGGGGCGGGCGGGGCCGGTGCCCTCGCCCAGCGCAGCGGGTACCCCACGGCCACCCCCGACAGCATGTGCAGCGCCGAGAGCAGCAGCGGGTAGCGGAACCCGTGAGCCGCGAAGATCCACTTGTTGAGGCCGGCCATGGTGGTGCCGGTGCCCAGCCAGGCCAGCACGCTGAGGGTGAGCGGCAGCGCCGGCCGCCCCCGGCCCGGCTCGGCCTT
>VWZD01010961.1:389487-400879 GCA_013396695.1 Sakesphorus luctuosus
CTCCGGACCGGGGACTCTGCCCGCAGCCCCCACATCGGGGGCCGCCGTCACGGGTGGCGTGTCCCGGTGTCCCCGTGTCCTGCCGCAGGGGACGGCTCTGCTGCAATGCGGTGTCACAGCTGACGGTGACCCCCAGTGTACCCGCCTGTGGTGCCGGAGGGGGACGGGGGAGAGCGCTGGTGCTGGGGCGGCCTGTGGGGGGACCTGTGTGTGTGTGTGTGAACATGTATTGGGGGCTCTGTGTGTGTGTGAACATGTAAGGGGGCTCTGTGTGTGTGTGAACATGTATTGGGGGCTCTGTGTGTGTGTGAACACGTATTGGGGGCTCTGTGTGTGCGTGTGTGTGAACATGTATTGGGGCTCTGTGTGTGTGAGAACATACGTTGGTGTGTGTGCATGTGTGTGTGTGTGAATGTGCATTGATGTGTGTGTGTCCTCGTGCATATGTGAACACACATGAGGCTTGTGGTGTATGTGTGCCCCTGTGTGTGCACCAGTGTGCACGTGTGTGTGTGAGTCTCTGTGGGATTCATGGGTTCATCCATGTGTGTGTGTCTGTGTGTGCATCTGGATACATGAACAGGCACGTGTTTGCTGCTCTGTGTGCCTGCACACGCAGGAATATTGATTTCAGCTGAGACAGAGTTAATTTCTTCTCAGTAGCTAGCCCCAGCGCAGAGCTGTGTCTATGTCTGTGTGTCCTTGTGTGCACGCTCAGGTGTGTCCCTGTGTGCACACGCGTGTCCCAGTGTGTCCGTGCACATACGTGGTGGATGTCTGTGCAGGTGTGTGCTCTTGCCTGCTGGTCCCTGTGTGTGTGTGTGTGTGCTGTTTGGGGGGTGCCATCCTGCCCCACACCCCTCTGTCCCCAGCTCCGTGTCCCCAGCCCCACCCGGGCCAGCGTGGGGGGCGATGCCGTGGCCAGAGGGCCCCCCTGAGCCCCCTGTTGGTGCCAGAGAGGCTGCACAGCTGCTCTGTGTGGGTACGGCGGCACCCAAAACATCCTCCTACAGCAGCTCCTGCTCCAGCCGGGACATTTTCCTGGGAGAATGGATCCCAGCACCCTTGGGAAGCTCCTGCCCGTGCTGGTGGTATCCCAGCCAAGGATCCCACTCTGCCCCCGGGCTGCCCCATGGCACAGCTCCCCCTTTCCCCAGTCCCAGCACTGCAGCCTCTCCCACTGCTTCAGCATCAGGCCTGGGAGTCACTCAAGGTTTTCCCAGAGTGGGCAAAGGTCAGCTGGGCAGAGCTGCTGGGTCCGGGCCACGGATTCGCTGTGCCTGTGGCAGGAACAGACCTGGTGCTGGTGAATTGCCATGCCCGTGAGATTCCCACGTGCCTCTGCACACACCGCCCAGTCTCTGTGTCCCCATCCCCAGTCCCCAACGTTGCTTCTTTCCATCTGCAGGTGACCAGGATGCTGTGCCATGGGAAGCCCTGGAGGTCCATGTGCAAAGGGCTGGTCCTGGGGACCCTCCTGACCAGCTTCATGTTGCTGCTCTACTCCTACTCCGGCCCCCCGCTGCAAGTCAGCGTGACTGAGTGAGTCTGGGGTCCCCACGTGTCCCCCCACAGCCCGGGAACCCCCAGCTGGAGACGGTCCAGGCTCTGGTGGCTTCACACCAGGATGTCCCTTTCCTGCTGGAGGCTGCATCGTGTCCCAGGGGCTGCAGGGGAGGTGGATCTCAACTCCTGGGGGCACTGGGGCCTGGGGGCACTCATTCCAGGAGCACTCGCTGCTCCTGGGTGAAAAGAGAGGGGAAGAGAAGAGGGAAGGGAGAAGAAAAGGGATGATGATGAGGGATGGGGAGGAAAGAAGAGGAGAAGAGAGGAGGGGAGAGGAGTCAAGTCTTAGGTTCTTTCACTGCTGATGCTCTGCAGAGCTCAGCTCCCGTGACTCATGAAATTCATCTCAAGGTTATAAACAAGATCCACGTGCCTCACGAGCACTATCGCATGGGATCGTTATCAAGATCACTCAGTTCGTTAAGGGCATCCAAAGTCTCCCAAGATTGTGCACTCTATTCCCTGCCCTGGACAGCTCAGATAACACCTCTCATGTCCTCCTGTATTTCTTGGGAACCTGTGAGCTCATCTGTGGGGCCAGGCTCCAGAATTATTTCTCTTTGGATCCCTCCATGGATCCCACAAGGGGCTCATGACTGCTACAAGGGCTTGAGAGCTCCCAGACCTCTTCCATGGATCCCACGAGGGGTTGAGAGCTCCCAAACCTCACACATGGATCCTATAAGGGCTTGATAGCTCTCAGACCCTATAAGAATGTTATCAGCTCCTCTCCATGGAGTTATAGCCATGGAAAGCTCCCTTTGATGCACTTCTCAGCACCAGGACTACTATGGCTGTGCCCATGAGAGGTGGGGGGGGGCCCTGCTCATGTTGCACTGGTGCTGGTGGGGACTGACTGCTGTGAAGACCCCATAGCAGCATATCCTTGGTGGCTGGGGTTGTCCAGGAGTGAGTGAGCATAGTTTGGTGGCTTGGAGATGCATCTGATGGTCAGAAGATTCATAGGGGTGGGGAGCTCTGCCCTGCTCAACAAGGGGCTCCTGGTGGGTGGGTGCCCTGGTCCCACTGCTCTGCCCCAAGCTGGGCTCATCTCCAATGGAGAGCCTGGGGGTACTGGGGATGAGCACCCCTCTCCAGCACCTGTTCCCTAGTCCAACACCCATCCTCAGGTCCAGCATTTATTCCCATTTCCAGCACACATCTCCAGGTCCAGCACCTTTCCCTAGTCCAAAACCTACTCCCAGGTCTGAAACCTATTCCCAGGTCCAGCAGCCATTCCACGTCCAGCACCTATTTCCAAGTTCCAAAACCTATTCCTATTTGCAGCACCCATTCCCATTTCCAGCACCCATTCCCATTTCCAGCACCCATTCCCACCTCCAGCACCCATTCCCATTTCCAGCACCCATTCCCATTTCCAGCACGCATTCCCATTTCCAGCACCCATTCCCATTTCCAGCACCCATTCCCATCTCCAGCACTCATTCTCATTTCCAGCATCCATTCTCATTTCCAGCATGCATTCCCATTTCCAGCACCCATTCCCACCTCCAGCATGCATTCCCATCTCCAGCATGCATTCCCATCTCCAGCACCCATTCCCACCTCCAGCACCCATTCCCATTTCCAGCAGCCATCTCCACACCCAGCTTCTCCAGGACAGAATAAGCCCAAGCCTTCACATTGGCTCAGCTGCCCACAGCCCTGTCTTTTCTCCCCACCAGGATCCCCATCCACTTCTCCTGCTCCTCCCGCCCATCCCTCGCCAAGGCTCCAGCCGTGTCCAACGGCACAGGTGGCCCCTCGGGACGGAGCTGCCCGCCCAAGCTCAATGTCATGTTCATGAAGACCCACAAGACCGCCAGCAGCACCATCCTCAACATCCTCTTCCGCTTCGGGGAGAAGCATCATTTGAAATTCGCCTTCCCCAATGGCCGCAACGACTTCTTCTACCCATCGTTCTTTGAGCGCAGCCAAGTGCAGCACTACCAGCCCGGGCTGTGCTTCAACATCATCTGCAACCACATGCGCTTCCACTACGAGGAGGTGCGCAAGCTCCTGCCGCCCGACGCCACCTTCGTCACGGTGCTGCGGGACCCCGCCTACCTCTTCGAGTCCTCCTTCCACTACTTTGGGCCCGTCATCCCCCTCACCTGGAAGATAATGGGGGAGGACAAGCTGGCCGAGTTCCTGCGGGACCCCCGGCAGTACTACGACCCCAACGGGTTCAACGCTCACTACCTCCAAAACCTGCTCTTCTTCGACTTCGGCTATGACAACGCCATGGACGCGGGCAGCCCGCTGGTGGAGGAGCACATCCGCGAGATCGACCGCCGCTTCCACCTCGTCATGCTGCTCGAGTACTTCGACGAGTCGCTGGTGCTGCTGAAGGACCTGCTGTGCTGGCAGCTGGAGGATGTCCTCTACTTCAAGCTCAATGCCCGGAAGGGCTCCCCCGCGTCCCGGCTGACCCCCCAGCTCTACGAGCAGGCGACCGCCTGGAACCTCATCGACGCCAAGCTCTACCGCTATTTCAATGCCACCTTCTGGCGTAAGGTGGAGGCCTACGGGAGGGAGAGGATGGCCAAGGATGTGGCCGAGCTGCAGAGGGAGAATGAGAAGATGACGAGCATCTGCATCGACGGGGGACATGCCGTGGACGCCAGCGCCATCCAAGAGTCCTCCATGCAGCCCTGGCAGCCCCTGGGGGAGAAGACCATCCTGGGCTACAACTTGAAGAAGAAGATCAACAAGAAGCACCAGAAGCTGTGCCGCAAGATGCTGACCCCCGAAATCCAGTACCTGACTGACCTGGGGGCCAACCTCTGGATCACCAAGCTATGGAGTTACGTGCGGGACTTCCTCAAGTGGTAGGGGCTGGCAGGTGCCCTGTGCCCCCCCGGGAAGAACCAGGTGCTTTAGTTTTTCTTACTCATGGTTCTTATGGTTTGGAACTGGATGGAGGCTCTGGCGCCCAGGAACTCTTGGGGAGACCCTCCATCACCTTCCTGCAGGGCCCCAGCTTGGGCAGGAGAGCAGAGACTCCGCCTCCACCTGCAGGGTCAAGGAGTGAGGGTTCAGGGGTGGTGTTTTCCTGCAGGATCCACTTCTTTGTTCCCCACAGAAAGACTGGAGAAAGCATTTGTGAAGGACGTGGCCCCAACATGGTGGGAGCAGGACATCCATCCATCACCACGTTGCTGGGGGCACCCCAGTGTGGGACTGGCAGGGACATGCCGGGACAGCAGTGGCAGAGGGTCCCCCTTGCCTGGGATGGGCAGAGCTGCCCGTGGGGAACCCGGCCCTCCAGGGCCTCCTCAAATCACCCTTAAATGCCCTGGTTTTGGGGTGTTGGAATGTCAGAGCCTGCTGCACCATGCCAGCCCATGGGTGTGATGAGTGCAGCACGTTCTCAGCCCACCCACAGCCATCACTCCATGGCAGGCTATGACCCAGAGAAAGCTCTTTGGAGACTGGAAAACCCACCCCAAAAGCCCTGGCATTTATCAACAGCTCCCTGTGGGCAAAGGGCACCCCCTCCCTGCCCCCCGTCATCCCAGTTAGAGGGCCCTGTGGCCCTGGACTCCCCAGGGGACATCCCAGATGGCCAACGGGGTCTGGTGAGAACTGGCATGGGGAGGAGATGGGGAGTGGGGTGTGGTGGGCACTGTCCCTGTGATGCCATCCCAGGTATGGTGGGGAGGCCGAGGGCAGGGTCCATCCCACCCTGCCTTGGGGACAGACCTTGAGTGTCCCAGCTGGGCTGGATGACACCGGTGACACCATGTCCTGCCAAGAGTGGCCCTGTCTGGGCACGGAGGTGGCACCAGTGGCTGAGACTCCCCTGCAGCAAAGGGATTGCCCCAGCCCCCTGCCCATGTTTGACTCCTGTAAAGACCAGGAATAAAAAACCAATTCTACTTTTGTAAGATAATTGTGTCTTTGGCAGTTTTTAATGTAGGGATGGGCCAGCCAGTCTCCAGCCATCTCATGGGATGGGATGGGATGGGATGGGATGGGATGGGATGGGATGGGATGGGATGGGATGGGATGGGATGGGATGGGATGGGATGGGATAGGATGTATGGGGTGGGGATGGCCCAGTGTGAGGCTGTGTGGCCACAACAGGATGTTCTGCCAATGCCTGCTCCTCCTGGAGGGGGCTGTCCTGGCTCCCATCAGTCCTGGGAATGGGGAGACCTGTGTCCCCCAGGCAGTGTTGAGGAACGAGACCCCCAGAGCAAGGGGGGCACCTGGGTCTGTCCCCATTGTCCCTGCCGGGTGCAGGGGCATTGCCATGGTGTGCAGGTGCCACCAGGAAGGTCAGCTGGCTTCACGGGGACACTGGAACCATGGGACAGCCATCATGGGTGACACAAGTCACTCGTGCCACTGTGACTCAGCTCTGCTGCTGGTGGGTGCACCCCATTTCAGGGGTGGCCACGGGGTTCTTCAGCTGGAACAGCAGCACCAGCAGTGCCAGGGTGGACACATGTCCCAGTGGCTGGACTGGAGCCACCACTGATGCCACCAACTCAACTCTGTGTGACACTGCCCACAGACACTGGGATAGGCACTGGGGACACCTCCCAGAGGTCCACAGGTGCCTCCCATGACATACTGAGGCACCAGGGACCAAGTCCCACCTTGGCCATTGGTTGCCCCTGCAGAGCTGGGATGGAAAATGCCCTTCCCAGGCAGGATGGCTGCAGAGCCCAGCTAGGGTGATGTGCCCATGGGGACATGCTCCCTGTCCCTCTGCACTCAGGCCACCAGGTCAGCCCACACAGAGGGGGCTGTGGTGGGGTGTGTGGGACACCTGAGACAGGCAGGACCCAGGGACACGTGTGTCTGTCCTGATTGTGCCCAAACTGCTGCTCCCTGACAGGCTCCCTGTCCTGGAAAGCTGAAAGCGGGACCATGATGGGACAAGGATGGGGCACAGGGGACTGGGGCTCTGTAGTGGGACTGGGACCACCCATAGGATCATGACAATGGTGGGATCAAAACTGTGGTGGGCCTAAGACCATATGGAGGACCATGGACATCCATGGGACCAAGACTGAGTGGTGGGACCAGACCATGTGATGAACTAGGACCAGGGCAAACTGGTTGGACCAGTTTCATGTCCAGGACTAAAACTACATGGTGGGACCAGCACCATGCACAGGGCAGGACTAACTGGGGATGGCTCAGTGTGGTGGGACTTGGACCTTACTGAGGACCAGGACCACAACTCCACAGTGGAACCTGCACCATGCACAGGAATGGGACTAACTGGTGGATACAGGACCAGGACTAACTGGTTGATAGGGGGCCATGCTTGGGACCACGTGCAGGATCAGTTTGAGTGCTGGAAATGGGGCTGGAGGATGGAACAGGAACTGGACAATGGGCACAGACCCTTGTGATGGGACTGGGATGGTGTGAGGGGTGGGACCATCTCCAGGTGTGGGGCTGCTGCTGATTGGAGAGAAGGTGGAACAAAGCCCCCAAATCCACCAGTGCCAGCTGGGGCCCATTGGCACCCAGCCCTGGTCCTTAAAGAACCCCAGGTGGTGGAGTGGGAGTGCTGCTCCGTGGGGATGGAGCTGTGCTGGTTGGTGCTGGTGTGTGGGGCTGTGCTGGGGATGGCAGGTGAGTGGGGCTGGGAATTCTCAGTCCCCCAGTGGTTGTATGGGAGAAGGTGGGTGGGGGGTGCCCTTGGCTTTGCCCTGTGCTGCTCACCTGGACCTGCTGGTGCAGGTTGTCTTGTATAGAGGAGCCTTCCTAAAATGACCCCAAGCTCTGGGGACACCCAGCTGGGGAAAGGGGGTTGGAGCTCCCTCAAGTCCCAGCAGGTCTGGGAGGACCTGGTTTGGGGGGTAGCAGAGACACTGGTGGTGTCTGTGGCTGCTGGCAGTGGTTTCCCACCCCAAGAGCAGCTCCTGGTCTGTTCCCACCCCTGGCCAGGTGCTGGGAATGCTCCTGGTGCAGCAGGTCCTGGCTGGGGATGGAGCAGCCCCCAGTGTGCCTGTGGGTGCTCTGCCCACCTTTGTGCTGCTGTCACCTGCCCACCACGAGTCCTGGGGACCCCTGAGGACCTGGATGTCCCTGCTGTGTCTGGGACATGCTGCTGCTGGCTCAGCCCTCCCCTTGCTGCAGGGACCACCACAGCTCCAGCTGCCTCAGAGGCCCCCAGTCACATGGTGACAGCTCCAGTGGTGTTCTCTGACATGGGGACAGGGGAGGTTCCTGCTCACCCCTGCTCTGAGGAGCCCACCATGAACTTCACCCTGAGGCTTCTGGATGGTGAGTGCTCTGGGGGTGTTGGGGGACAATTTTCAGGGGAGATCATGGGATGGGTCCAGCTGAGACCCCTGAGCATAACCAGCAGCACCCAGTGGGTTCTCCTGGCTGGCCCAAACAGTAGCCACCAGAAGGTGGCTGTCCCTGCAGGAGCTCCCTTTGGTCATGTGGAGGCTGTAGGGCTTTGGATGGTGGGGATCAGATGTTCCCAGTCCTGGGCCTGATGCCAGGATGGAATTTTGGTGGTTAGCTCTGTTGGTGGCAAGGGGAGGGTTCCAGGAAGGGGTTGTAGCTCTGGAGAGCAGGGGAGCCAGGCTTGGGGCACGGAGCCAGGCTTGGGGCACAGAGCCAGGACAGCTCTTGGCTTCCAGGGATGGGGTGGGCTCTGAAATGGGGGAGCTGCAGGGATGAAGGCCTAGACACTGGTGGGTCAGGCTTGGGGGTAGCACACTGAACCCCCACATTCCCTCAGGGGATCCCAGTGCCACGGGACAGCCACCGGTACTCAGCTCTGGCTCTGCCATCCATCTGGAAGCCAGTGTCCACTTCAGTCCCAGCTTCTCCATGAAGATCCATGTGGACCAGTGCTATGGGACCATCATGGAGCAGTCGGGACACTCCAGGAGAGTCTTCATGGTGGTGAACAGCCGTGGGTCAGTGCTGGTGGGGTGGAAAGTGGGGACTGTTTCTCCAGGTACCCTGTGGTCCTGCAGGACCTCCTGATGAAGAGGGTTGTCCAGGGCCTGGAGACAGCCCAGGAATGTCCCTGTGTCACTCTCCTGCCACAGGTGCCTGCATGGGGACAAGCTGGGGAGCATGTCTGTCCAGCACCAGAGAGGGGGCTCTGCCCTCCAACTCTCCATCCTGGCCCCCACGCCGGAGGGTGAGCTCAAGCAGGAGGAGGTGAGGTCAGGGAGGTGCCCTTGGTGGTGGAATGGAGGTCCCATGGAGGGGGATGATCTGGGACTCCCAAAGTACAGTCCTGCCTGGAGCACTGGGGTGGTCTCAGCCCTGCAGGGTCAGGTGGAAGGAGAGCAGGGTCCCTGAGGAAGGAAGGATGTGGTAGGATGTAGGTCCCATGGAGGAAGATGACCTGGGGATCCCAAAGCACTGTCCCTCACGGGGCCTCCTGCTCCCTGCTGGGCTGGTTTTGGAGGAAGGTTGGGTGGGAAGAGCATGAAGTCCTTGAGGAAGGACATGGTGGGTTGGTGGTCCCATGGAGGGGTATTATCTGGGACTCCCAAAGCACTGTCCCTCATGGGACATTCTGCTCCCTGCTGGGGTGGTCTCAGCCCCACAGGGTTGGGGGGGGAGGAGAGCAGGGTCTCCAAGGAGGGACACAGCAAGGGGGTTGTCCTGGCAGGTCTATGTGCACTGCCTGCTGACAGTGTGGGGACAAGGACATGCCACCAGGTCCTGCTTCTACAGCCACGCCACAGCCAGGTATGCTGGGTGCTGATGCCAGGGGACACAAGCAGTCATGGGTGTGTTGGGAGCAGGACCCACCTGGGGGAACCAGGTCACCCCACTGTGGGCTGGATGCCACCTTTTCTCCGATGGCAGCTGGTGGCATCACCACAGGTCCAAGCACCCTTACAATGCAGATGAATTTTGGAGGTGTTTAGAGTCACCTCGAGGACATCTCCTCTAGGGTGGCACCACGTGGGTCTTGTGGTGGAGTCTGGGGACCCCTAGACCACCCCCTCAGCTCTGTTCTCTCCTCTCCCAGCTGGCACAATGCAGAGGACCCTTCACAGAGTGCCCTGTGCCACTGCTGTGACACCAGCTGTCCCACTGGTGACACCGTCCCAGGACACCTGCCAGGTACCAGGGGTGGGACATGGTGGCCCCATGTTGTTTTGGGGTCTTGGGAGCTGCTCCTGGGCCTGGGATGGGCTGTATTGGCCATGTCCTTCCATAGCATTCCCAGGTGAGGGGACAGTCCACTGGGAGACAGTTGGACCAGTGCTGGTGCAGAAGGAGAAAGTGCCATGGTATGAAGGTGAGGGACACCCCAATCCCCTCCTGTGTCCCCAAAGCCCCTCCCCAAGTACTGGACCACCCTGTGACCCCTTCACTGGTGTGTTTTTTGCCCTCCTCAGCACCGTGCCGCACCATGAAGAGGTTCCTGCTGGCTGGGCTGGCGCTGGTGGGCAGTGCCCTGGTGGTGATGGCCGTGCTGGGGGCGCTGCTGGCGCTGGCCCTGACCAGCTGGCGCCCGCGCAGACACCGGCGGGGACAGCGGCCACCGAGGCACAGCAGTCCCTTCCAGGCCGAGCTGCAGAGTGTGGTGGGGGCCCTGGTCCTCAGGGAGGTGGCACCAGAGCCCCTTTCTCCCCAGTAAATGTGGCTTTGTTTTCTCTACAGCTTCTCCTGGTGGTAGTGTGTGGATGCCACCATGGGATGGGGACGTGCCACTACACTGACAAGCCACATCTCCAGCTTCTTCCAGGTACCTGGAGATGTGACTTCCAGGTGTGGTGGCACAGTACCAGCCTGTGGTGCTGGAGCTGGTGGTTCCTGACTCAGGGAATTTTGGGTCCCTGGAGATCATGGACAGGGTGGCAGCTCCTTGGGGACAGTCCCCAGGATGTCCCATGAGCCTGTGAAGGGATGGAGAAGTTCCATGGTGGGGCCATCAGGGCTGCTCTAGGCAGGCAGAGACCCCCTGTCCCAGGGTGAAGACCCCTGAGAGGAGTTGGGACCCAGCCAGACCCACATGTCCCCCAGCAGGGGACATGGCTCTGGCCCAGCTGTGGTGGCACCTGAGCATCACCCATTGGGGGTCACGTTTGAAATGGTTTATTAGGACCAGTGTGGGGCAGGGTGGCCGCTCCGGGAATGTCACCAGAGCGAGGGGTCACAGTAGGTGGGTCACACAGTGCCTCAGCTCCCCCCAGTGTGCAGGGTTGGAGGAGCTCAGTGGGGCTTTGGGGGCTCTCCAGGTGTCCCATAAATCTTCCGGAGGCTGGAATCCATCAGGAAATCCACAGTCCTGCAGCAGGAGAGCGGGTCAGAGAGGTCCCAGGGTACTGGGTGTGATGGGGGGAGGGGCGGGCCTGTCCCCAATGTCCCTGAGACACCAGCCCCACCAAAACAAGGCTTAGCACAGCCTCACTGTGCTAATCCCAGCTCAGCTCCGGATAATCCCCATCCTGACAGGGACATGTCCTGGCTGGACCCCTTTGTGCTGGAGGCACCCCCACACCACTCCATGCTCCCAGCCCCGAGCCCACAGTGAGCAGAGTCACACTCCCCGCCCAGGATGCAGGGATGGGGCGGTGGCACCCGCCGGTGCCCACACCCGGGTGTTGTGGTGTCCCATTACCTGTCGATGGGGGTGATGATGAGGGGGATGGCCGCCAGCCCCAGGGCAGTGGTGGCCCAGCGACGCAGGGGCAGGGGCCAGCGCGTGAGGCTGCCCAGCAGGGCCAGCGAGGCGGCGCAGAGCCGGTTGATGGTGAAGCCGGGGATGGCCACCGAGGCCAGGCCCTGCCACACGAAGGTGTCCACCACGGCCACCCCCACCCGCGTGGGGTCCTCTGCGTGGGCCTGGGGGGACACGGGGGTCAGTGCG
>VWZD01010961.1:412427-440340 GCA_013396695.1 Sakesphorus luctuosus
CTGGGGGGCACTGGGACACATCGCGGGGCCGGGGGGCAGTGGTAGTGCAGTGGTGAGAGAGAGAGGGTCGGTGTGAACTGGGGCAGTGGGCACTGGGGGGATGGCTTTGGGCACTGGGAGGGGATTGGGGAGGGGGAGCAGTGGGAATTGGAGGGCACTGGGAGGCACTGAGGGTTGGTGGGGAGGCCAAAGGCACTGGGGGACATCGACCAGGGCAGGCCGTGGGGGATGCCGCTGCCCGGGAGTGCGCAGCAGAACAGGGGAGGTGCAGGCAGGGATAGGGGCAGCAATCGGGGGGCCAGGCCCTGTCCCCTGTGCCACCCCAGCTGCTGTTCCTGTCCCCATGCCCAGCTCCCCAGGGCACCCAGGGACATGAGGGTGCTCTGGGGGTGCCAGAGCCTGAGTGTCCATCCCAGCTGTCCCTGTCACTGCCATGCCCCAGGTGGGTGACACGGAGCCGGAGCTGGGCGCTGCCGACAGCTGGATCGGGGTGGTGCCCATGGGCACCGAGGAGCCGCCCGAGGGCCCCCGCGGGGCCAAGGAGGAGTCCTTCACTACTGCTGTCGTCACCAAGGTGACCCTCTGCCTAGCCCTGTCCCATCTGCCTGACCCTGTCCCCACTGTCCAGTCCTGTCCCCTCTGCCTGCCCCATTCTCTCTGCCCAGCCCTGTCACATCTACCCAGTCCTGCCCTCTGTACTTGGTCCTGGTCTTCTCTGTCTGGCCCTGTCCCTTCTCCCCATCCTTGTCCCCTCTGCCTCACCCTGGCCTTGGTCCTGGTCCTTGTTCTCTCTGCCAGGCCCAGGGGTTGCAGTGGTATTGGTGGGTCACAAGCCCTCACAGGTGTCACCTGGGGTGTTTTCTCACCAGGGGCTGGGGGTCCTGGCTTGTGCTTGGTGGCACAGGGATCCTTGACAGGGCCCTTTTGGGTCCCCTGTGACCCCTCAGCTGTGGCAGAGGCACTGGGTGCTCCCTGCAGCAGGACAGGGGCTGGCTGGGGACACACTGAGCTGCCCCCTGAGCGTGTCCCCACTGTCCCCGCAGATGAAGCGAGCGCTGGTGCTGGGGGCCTCTGCCCTGCTCATCCTGGCGCTGAACCAGAACGCCATCCGTGAGGTAGGGCTGTGCCTGTGGGGGGCTGGGCCGGGGTCGGTGTTGGGCCCCGCTGACGGCTCTGCCTCCCCCGGCACAGCTGGACGTGTCCCAGCTCCTGGCCAAGCCTGTCATCGTCATCCAGTCCTCGGACAACGTCACCAGGCTGCTGGGAGCGCTGCTGCGGTACGTCCTGGGCTTATCCCTGCCTGGGCCCTGCCTGGCCCCTGCCTTGTCCTCTGTCTCGTCCCTCCCTTGTTCCCTGCCCAGCTGGGGCTGCCCTGGGGATCTCTTATCCTGCATGTCATGTTTTCTGGGCTGGTGTTGCTTGTGCTGTGCCAAGCTGGGGCTGAGACGTGTGTTTCCAAGCAGGATTTGGGTCAGATCCAGCCCTTCCCCAGGGCTGGAGCCCTTCCATGGGTCCCCACGTGGCAGCAGGGGGGCAGGTGGCCTCAGCCAAGAGATTTAGGACTCTCAGCATGGCACTGGCATCCCCAACACTTCTGTGGGTGTTTGTGCCCATTGCCTGCAGCAGTGGGACCTTCTCCATTTTCCTGACATGTGGGACATTGGGATCATTACCGTGGAGTCATAGATGGGGAAACTGAGGGACAGGGCTGGGAGGAAGAGCCCTGAGGGCTGGGCACAGCTGGGGAGGGAGTGTCTCTTTGTCACCTCCTCTGTGTGTTCCTCTGTCCCTCCGGGTGTCTATCCTGTACTGCCAGTCCCTGTGGGAAAGGGGTGCTCCCTGGCATTGGGATGCTGTGCCCAGATCCTTCTGTGTCCATGGAACTGATGATTCTTTTTGCTCACAGTGGGCTCCGGGCTACAGCGAAGATCACGTACCAGGCGGTGCTGCTGGAGAACCTGGTATGTCAGTCCTTTGTCCTCCTCTTCCTTTCTCTCCCAGTGGGGGAGGGCAGGGCATGACTGCCCAGCCAAACTTCCCCAGTCTGTGGGAGCAGGTGCAGGGAGCAGGGCCCAGCCCCACAGTGCCTCGGTGTCCCCGTGGGAGCGGGGCAGGTGGCAGTGCCGGTGGTTCCTCCTCCCTGGAACACGTCACCGGACGCTGCCGTGGCCGTCAGCAATGCCGTGTCCCACCTTGCAGGGAGTGACCCTCACCCTGTGGTCCACCTGTGGCCTGTCCCGCGGGGGTCTCTACGGGGAGTGGCAGGGGGTCATCTGCCCCGGGGAGAGCAGCTCGCAGGTCCAGGTATGGCACTGGGGAGGGCCTGGCGGGGCTGGGAGTGGGGCAGGGTCTCCGGCTCAGCCCCCCCACGCCGTCCCCACAGAAGTATCTGCAGCAGCTGTGGAACACCATCCTGCTGATCGCCCTCCTGCTCTGCACCGGCGTCATGGTGCAGGCGCAGCGCCAGTCACGGCAGGACCTGTCAGAGCGGGATGCCGAGGTGGGAATGTCTCCTCTGTGCCCCGTGCCGGGGGCCGCGGCGGGCGGGCTCTGACCCTGAGCTCTGCCCTCGCAGCTGGACCTGAAGCAGCACATTCGGCGGCGGCTACTGGCGCTGAAAACGCGGCGGTACCACCCCGGGAAGCCACCCCGGAGCCGGGCCTGCGAGATCGATAGCTGTGCTGTCTGCTTGGACCAGTTCCACAAGAGCCAGGTGGGACTGGGGGGCCTGGGGCCCGCCCTGGGGACACCAGTGCTGGTGCCACCCTGAGCTGAGGCTCCTGCTGCTGGCCAGGGATGGGGTGTTCCTGCCAGGGTCCAGCTGTGTCCCCGCCAGGGCCTGGCTGTGTCCCCACCAGGGTCCAGCTGTGTCCCTGCCGGGGTCTGGCTGTGTCCCAGCCAGCTGGGTCCGCTCACATTCTCCCTCCCTTCCCTGCCGGCAGTGGCTGCGAGTCCTGCCCTGCTCCCATGAGTTCCACCGGGATTGTGTGGATCCCTGGCTCCTGCTGCAGCAAACCTGCCCTCTCTGCAAGCGCAACATCCTGGGTGAGAACTGCCCCAGCGCCTGGCCACGCCCCCCTGGTCACCCCTAGGGAGGACTGAGAGGCCTCCAGGCTCCCCGTGCCATGGCTCTCCATGCTTGTCCCTTCCAGGGAACTGCTGCACGGACAGCTAGCTGGCCTGAGGACGAGCTCCAGGGACAGACCCACGGCCGCTCCGGGGAGAGGGAGGGGGGCAGGGGGTGCCCGGCAAGCGGCACTTGGTGCTGGAGCGGGGTCAGTGTGGCTGTGCCATCACAGCGCCGGACACCGCAGGGAAGGACTCTGGCTCTCCCTGGGCGTGAGTAGAGGGGTGGGGGGTCCAGACGGGCAGTGCCGGGTAGGGAAGCTGCAGGGGCACCCATGGGTGTAACGGGGTCAGGCTGGAGGCAGGGAGGGTCTGGACCCTGCCATGCTCTTGCCCTGCTCATGGGAATTTTTCTAAGTCTTGGGTTTTTGTCTATTTGCTGGTGGCCGTGGCAGGGTGGGCAGAGCCCAGCTGTGGTGCCAGCCCCTCTGGGAGGGGGGACCTGCCAGGGCTGGGGTTGGCGGGGCTGTGGGGTGACCCATGGCCTCGCTGTGGGAGGGCAGGGGGCTGGACGCTTTATTTATAGTAACTTATTAGAAAGGATGGCACAAGTCTGCTGTAGAGCCAACACAGGGCTTATCTCGCCCAGCATGGTGACTGGGGCTGTGCTGTGATCCCTGCCCAGCTCCTGCCCCATGGGCTGCAGCGTGGCACGTGTCCATTCTATTAAACACAGAGCAACGACTGGCTGTGTGGCTTGTTTGGGGCTCATGAGGCTGCTGAGGCAGCTCAGAGGTCAGAGCCAGCCTGTGTCAGTGGCTCAGTGGTCCCCAGCCCCTCTGGGTGCTCAGGGAGCAGGGAATGACTCCCAGGCTGTGGCTGTGCTCGTGGGCCAAGGGCGGCTGCGATTCCTCTCATCCCAGCCCAGCTCTAACTTCCTCTTCCAAGTGTGGCCACATCACAGTCCCCTCTTGGGAATGGTTCCTGGCATGAGATAACACACACTGTGCCCAGGCATTGGCACAGGCAGGGCTGTGCTGAGGACTTCAGCAGCAGCGTAGCCATGAGCAACTGAGCTCCAGCTCCCAGGAACATCCCTGGAGCAGCTCCACAAGGAACCGGCAGAGCCCAGGTTTCCCAAGGGAATGTTCCTTCCTGGCACACTGAGACCTGGTAACGAGGTCCCCCCGGGCAGGGCAGGTGGCTGCTCAAGGAACAGTTAATTGCTGTTAGAAAATTAAATCATTGTTTATTTGTGGTGGGTCCCCCTGTGGTGCAAGGGCGTGTCGAGCCCCAGATGTCCCACTGGCAGTGACAGGCAGGGTCTGGCATGGAGTGTGGGCTCTGTCTGGAGCAGCTTGGAGCTCTGGCTGCTGGGAGCTCGATGACAGGCCTTGTTGATGCATCCCAGCATCCCTGTGCTGTCCCTACTGTCACTGCTGCCTCTGCTGCTGGGCCACCTGCAGTGCTGGGAGCAGTTAGAGGGGAGGAAGAGCAGGGAACACACCCCCGCCCCTTCCTCTGAGTTCTTACTCACCCTGTGTCCTGCCTGCTGGCCTTCCCATGGAGCTGGGACCCCAGCTGGGCCTGAGGGATGAGCTGGGGAAGGGAAGAGGGGGTGAAATTCCACAGCCCCCCAGCACTCAGCCTCTGGCCTGGCAGTGTCACTGCTGAGCTGGTGACGCAATGGCCATAGCGACATAAAGGGGCTGGAACCAGCCCTGGATACTTTGACCAATACCGGTTGGAAGAGACCTCAGATCATCAAGTCTAACCCTTAATCCAACCTCCCTTTGATTACCAGATCATGGTACTCAGTGCCACGTCCAGTCTCACCTCAAAAACCTCCAGAGTCGGAGAATCCACCCCCTCTCTGGGCAGCCCATTCCAATGCCTGAGCATTCTCTCTGTAAACAATTTCTTCCTCATATCCAACCTAAACCTCTCCTGGCAGAGCTTGAGCCCCTCGTGCCCCCTTGTCCTATTGCTGAGTGCCTGGGAGAAGAGACCAACCCCCACCTGGCCAGAACTTCCCTTCAGGTAGTTCCAGACAGTGCTGAGGTCACCTCTGAGCCTCCTCTTCTCCAGGCTAAACACCCCTCAGTCCCTTCTCCAGCCCCTCAATCTCTTGCCTCAACTCAGGGGCCCAGAACTCAACACAACACTCAAGGTGTGGCCTCCCAAAGGCAGAGTCCAGGGGAAGGCTCACTGCCCTGGGCCTGATGGCCACGCTACTTTGGATCCAGGCCAGGATGCCATTGGCCTTCTTGGCCACCTGGGCACACTCTTGGCTCCTCTTGAGCTTCCTGTCCCTCAGTCCCCCCAGGTCCCTTTCTGCCTGGCTGCTCTCCAGCCACTCTGTGCCCAGCCTGGAGCGCTGCATGGGGTTGTTGTGGCCAAAGTGCAGGACCTGCACTTGGCCTTGTTGAACTTCATCCCATTGGAATCAGCCCATCCCTCAAGTCTCTCCAGATCCCTCTGCAGAGCCCTCCTGCCTTCCAGCAGGTCGACACTCCCTCCCAACTTGGTGTCATCAGCAAATTTGCTGCTGATGGACTCAATCCCCTCATCTAAATCATCAATAAAGATGTTAAACAGGACTGGACCCAACACAGACCCCTGGGGACACCACTGGTGACCGGCCCCCAGCTGGACACAGCTCCATTCACCAGCACTCTCTGGGCCCAGCCCTCCAGCCAGCTCCTAACCCAGCAGAGGGTACACCTGTCCAAGCCATGGGCTGCAGCTTTTCCAGGAGTATATTATGGGAGACAGTGTCAAAGGCCTTGCTGAAGTCCAGATAGACACATCCACAGCCTTCCCCTCATCCACCAGGTGGGTCACCTGATTGTAAAAGGAGATCAGGTTGGTCAGACAGGACCTGCCCCTCCTAAACCCGTGCTGGCTGGGTCTGAGCCCTTGTCCATCCTGAAGGTGCTGTGTGATTGCACTCAGGATGATCTGCTCCATAACCCTGCCAGGCACCGAGGTCAGGCTGACAGGCCTGGAGTTGCCAGGGTCAGCCTTGCAGCCCTTTTTGTGGACTGGGGGGACATTGGCCAACTTCCAATCATCTGGGACCTCCCCAGAGAGCCAGGACTGTTGGAAGATGATGGAGAGTGGTTTGGCAAGCTCTTCCACCAACTCCCTCATCACCCTGGGATGGATCCCATCTGGTCCCATAGACTTGTGAGGATCCAAGTGTTTTAGTAAATCACTAACTGTATCCTCCTGGAATTAAGGGGGGTTATTCAGCTTCCTGTCATTGTCTATCAGCTCCAGTTAAACCAGAGTGACTTCCCAGCAGCACGAGGAGCCTGGCCTGTCCCTCTTGGGGTCCCCAGAGGATGTCTGTGGGGCCAGGGGGTGGTTTTGGGGTACACAGCACCCACTCCTCTGCCCTGTGGCCCCAGCTCACCTTCAGCACACCCTGCTGGGCAGCCACCTTGACCTTGGCCAGCACAGCCCTGAGCCGCGTGTTCTCCTGCTCCAGCACCTCCATCCGGATGCTGTTGGCCTGCAGCTGATTCTCCATGTCCTCTGTCAAGTTCCCACTGCCTGCAGGCAAAATCCAAGGGAGCTCAGCCTGCTGCTGCCTGCTCAGAGGTGTGGGCATCCCTCCTGCCTCCCAAGGGAAGGAGCCTGCCCCAGCCCAGGAGGTGGCAGCTGGGACCCCAAACCCTGTGGGCAAAGGAGGCTCTGCCATGTCCTGGTCCTGCTTTATTTCCTGGCCCAGAGGTGGGATGCACAGCACCCACACAGGGAAGCATGTTGGGATGTCACAACTTAGCACACCCCAGGGCCTGAGCTCTTCCTGGATATCAGTGGGACAAATTACTTGTCTGGGGCCAGCAGGATCCTCTGGGAGCTCTGGGAGGCACCAAAGGCACAAGCCCACAGTGTTGTTACTCCCTTACTCTCAAACCGTGTCTCCGTGGGGACATGGAGCTCGGGGAAGAACACCAGGAGCCTCTCCCTGTTCCTCAGCTCCTGCGCCTGCTCCTTCAGCTGGGATGTGTTTGCCTGCAGCTCCAGGACGGATTGCTCCAGGGCCAGCTTCTCCTGCTTCAGTGTGTCCAACAGCTCCTGCATGGCACAGGACATGGGGAGGTGGGCAGGTTTGCAGGATGAGGAATCCCATGGCAGCACTCAGACCCCACTGGAAAACTCCCTTTCCTCACGTGATAAGGACATCCCATGGCAGTGGGAAGTGGACAGGAATAATGTGCAGGATCTTGGCTCTAAGTGTCCCTCCTGGAAAACTGTGGGGGTGGGACAGGGCATTGTGTAGCTCCTGACCCCCCTGTGGCACAGCTGTGTCCCACCCCTGGGTGCCAGCACTCACCTGCTGTGCCCAGAGCTCTTTCCTGCTCTGCTCCCGGCTCTGCTCCAGCTGCTCCGCCAGTCGGGCCCTGCCCTCCTCGGCCTCTCCCAGCCTGGCCTGCAGCTCCTCACGCTCCTGGTCCAGCCTGTCGAGGTGCTGCAGCAGGACCCTCTGCTTGGCCTGCAGGGACTGTGGGGTGGGTGAGGCTCTGTGGGGCTGTGACACCCACTCCCCCCTGCCCTGACACCGGGAGCTGCTCCAGAGCCGGCTGTACCTCCTCGTGCAGCAGCACGCTCTCCACTCGGACCTTCTCCTTCTCCAGCTCCGTGCTGGTGGCACTCAGCTCCTGGTCCAGGCTGTCCCGCTGGCCTGTGAGCATCTGCACCTTCTCCTCCAGCTCCAGCACCTGGCTCTGGGCCACCATTGTGGTCCTCATCTCCTCCAGCAAGGTGGTCTTGGTGAGCTCTGGGGAGACACAGGGGCTGTGGCCCAGGCTGGGCAATGGGGAGAAGCCAAAAGTCCACAGAGATGTTCCAAAGGCTGGAGCCCCTCTGCTCTGGAGCCAGGCTGGGAGAGCTGGGGGGGCTCACCTGGAGAAGAGAAGGCTCAGGGAGACCTGAGAGCCCCTTCCAGGGCCTAAAGGGGCTCCAGGTGAGCTGGAGAGGGACTGGGGACAAGGGATGGAGAGACAGGACAAGGGGAATGGCTTCCCACTGCCAGAGGGCAGGGATAGATGGGATATTGGGAAGGAATTGTTCCCTGTGAGGGAGGGCAGGCCCTGGCACAGGTTGGGCAGAGAAGGTGTGGCTGCCCCATCCCTGGGAGTGTCCAAGGCCAGGTTGGACGGGGCTTGGAGCAAGCTGGGCTGGTGGAAGGTGTCCCTTCCCAAGGCAGGGGGGTCGATCTGAATGGGCCTTAAGATCCTTCCAAGCCAAACCATTCCATGCTTCCATGATGTAGGGGCCCCTGATGCCCTGCACGGGCCCTGGCAAAGGAGGGCTGTCCACCAGCACCAGCACACTCTGCACTGGGTGATGCTGGGGAGCTGCTGTGAAGGAGGCCCTTCCTCTGCCCATCCCCAGCAGCTCCACAGCCTGACCCAGGGGCATCAGGGACTACATGGGTATGAAACATCCGTGAGAGGGACAAGGGAGGGGAGATGTGTGAGCTGGGTGACCCCGGGGGTCCTCACCCAGCTCCTGCACAGCCGCCTGCTTCGCCTCCAGCTCCCCCTTCAGGGTGGAGAGTTGCTCCTCCAGCAGAGCTGCTCCTAAATCAGCACAAAAACCCTCTAATTAATCAGCTCCTCAAAAAACCTAAAATGAAGCAGAAAAAAGCACCACCAAAGTGTTTTCTTCCAGTGATTGTCTTGTGCTGCAGCAGGAAGGAGGCAGGGATGGGACATGGACAACCAAATCCTGGTGCCTGGGGTTTATCCTCACAGCAGGGAAAATCCCCCAGCCCCTACAAAAATCCCTGGCACAAGCCCTGCTCGTGGTGCTAGGGACAAAATGTGCCCATGGACTCTGTGCTTCTCCTGCAAATACCCCCGGGCCTGGGAGGGGGTGCTGGAACAGCTCTGTACCTCTCTGTAGATCACCCTTGTCCTGCTCCAGCCTGGCCACAGCCTCCAAATGCTCCTTGTGCTTGGCCTTCATGCTCTGCTTAGCCTTCCTCTGCTGCTGCTCTCGGGTCTCCTTCTCTGCCTGCAGCTTCCGTGAAATATCCTCGACCTGTTTCCTCAGCTCCTCCTTCTGTTTGCCCATCTCTTCCAGCTCAGCTTTCACTGGGTTCACCTGCTGCAGCAGCTCCTGGAGGTGTTTGTTGATCCGGGACAGATCCCTGCTCTGCTCCGAGGCCCAGTAGCTCATGTCCATTGCAGAGAGGCTCCTTCTCCCTGTGCTGTCCTCCAGCACCTCCTGGAATTTGCTGAGAGCCGAGGGGATGTTCTGGCTCTGGCAGAGGCTGGTGATGGCTCTGCCCACCTCCCGCAGGCTGGCCTGGGCACTGGAGCAGGTGTCACAGGAGCCCAGGGGGCACCCCGGGGTCTGTGTGGGGACACTGCGAGTGGCCCGGGCCAGGCCGGGGCCGGCCCTGGGCTGGGAGCTGTCCCAGCTGCCCGGCAAGTGAGGAGGGGATTGCTGTGTGGGCATCTCCCTCCTGCAATCCTTGTCCTGAGGGAGAGAGCAGAGAACAGAACCAGGGCCCAGATCAAACTGGAAATCATCCATAAGGGCCCAAATCCGAGGTGTGAATTGTGGGGAGGGGACAGCAGTGCAACCAGGGGACAGTGACCAAGGGGCAGCCTCAGCAGCAGAACCTGCTCCCCACTCCCCTTGTTGTGACTATCCCTTCTTTCCCACCCCCTGTGCTGTCTCCTGGTTGTGTTACATGGATTATTGTAAGACTTATCCGTAAGAACTTTCTGGGGAAAATAAAATGCAAGGGAGGAATGTGGTGTTTGTACCACCAATTATTTCACTGATTTGAGGCAGCTCAGCCCCACAAGTGGGGTTGGCAGAGCTGCAGCATTTTGGCAGGAGAAGAATATTTTCCAACTGTAGAGGCAGCCAAGCTCACCCATCCTGAGATCCTGGAGGAGGATGGATCCAGCAGCATGGCAGGGGGCATGGGGAGGGAAGGGACTCAGGTGGGGAGGGGACAGCGTGGGACAGATGTGACACACAGGTCAGCACTCAAAGAGTGGGAGCCACAGGATGTCCCAGAGAAGGACCGCAGGCCACATTCTGGGGGGAGGGACCCCTGCAGTCAGCTCGTGGCGTGTTCCCAGATATCCCACCTGGTGCTGGAGCTGCTGGCAGAATGTCCCCAGTCTCAGCATGGTGCTCCAGAACCTCCTGGCCGTGAGCCCCGCGGACATGCCGGGCCCCGTGCCCTGTGCCGGTGGCACCGCGCGCCCGCCCAGCGCCGTCTCGGCGTAGCCCGTGGAGCTCTGCAGCAGCAGCAGCAGCCTGTGCCGGGGGGAGAGCGCGCCTTGGAGCCACAGCCGGCGGGACAACGCCAGTGTGGCACAGCAGGGGGGCACTGGTGCTCCCGGGACCCCTCCCAGGCCGGGATCACCCCCCGGAGCAGCGTTTGGAGGGATCAGCCAGGCGGTGCTCGCTGCCTGCAGCCACTTCCAGGAGCTGGGATTGAGCTCCCCCCAAAGATTTGGGGCACCAGGCCTCATTTTTAGGGTCAGCAGCTGTGAGGGAACGGCTCATCTTTTAAACTAGGGCTGTATTTATTGCACCCACACTGCAGAAGGGGCTTTGGCCTCCCAGGGCTGTCGATACAGCTGTGCCCGAGTGTTCCCAAGGTTCTGGGGGCAGATTAACACACCCATCCACCTGCCCAGGAGCCCTCAGCTCCCCGAGGGAGCAGTGGCTGGCTCTGCGCCTCTGGGGGCGGTTTGTGCCTGGAGCTCTGAGCAGGGAGAGGAGTTGGGTCCTAAAGCTCAGCACTGAACTACAGGCCATGAGGGCAAAGGTGCTGAGGTTCTGGCACAGCTCATCATGGGAATATGTGGGGGAAAAGCATCCAATAGACTTCATAGAATCATGGAATATCCCACGTTGGAAGGGATCCCCAAAGATCATCCAGTCCAACCCCTGGCCGTGCACAGGCATCCCAATAATCCCACCCTGTCCCTCAGAGCATCATCCAACCCCTCCTGGAGCTCTGGCAGCCTTGGGGCTGTGCCCACTGCCCTGGGGAGCCTGCTCAGTGCCCACCACCCTCTGGGGGAAGAGCCTTTCCCTGAGATCCAACCTGACCCTGCCCTGGCACAGCTCCAGCCCTTCCCTGGGTCCTGTCCCTGTCACACAGAGCAGAGGTCAGAGCTGCCCCTCGGGAGGAGCTGCAGCCCCCAGTGAGGTCTGACCTGTCTCCTCATCTCTACTTGAAGAAGCCAAGTGTCATCACCCTCAGCTTCCCCTCTAGGCCCTTCACCATCCTCTCAGCCCTCCCTTGAATACTCTCACAGCTTTAGATCCTTCTATTCCTGAGGTGCCCAAAGCCACCCCAGGCCCTGGCTGGGCTCCGCAGGTCGGGCTGGCCCCATTGCCTGGGGCAGGAGCAGCTCGGGTGTGCCCGGGGGTGTCACCTGTCGATGAGCAGCTCCAGCAGCACCACGTGGGAGTGCTGGCTGAACTCGGGCTCGCTCTCGCTGTGCCTGTACCGCTGCAGCAGCAGCGACATGTCCAAGTCGCAGGACACCTTGTCGGGGAACTTCCAGGATGGGAAGCGAACGGCGCCGGCCCGGGAGGACACGTCGGCGATGGCGGCCTGCAGGTCCAGCAGGTCGGCCCGAAGGCTCTCCATGCAGCCGCGGTGGCCCAGGAGGTGCGCCATGCCGGGGGGACACGGCCTGGGGACAACGGGGCCACCAGGCCAGGGACCGATGGGGTCACCAGGTGTGGGAGGGAGGGCACGGCCTACCGGGACAGGCCGCCGGGGGGGAACTGGCGCGGCTCCCGCGGGTTCGGGGGGCTGCAGGAGCGCCGCGGAACGGGAGGGAAGCGCAGGGCAGCGAGAGGAACCGGGGGCGGGCGGGAGGAGGAGGCGAGCCCGGCTAGGCCGCGGCGTCCCGGCGCTGCTGCCATGGTAACGGCGCCCCCCGCCCTGCAGTGGAACGCGCCTGCTCTAGGGGCTCCCCCCGCGGGGGCCGCTGATGGTACAGCCCACAGCGCGCGCGCTCCTTCCCTCCCCCGGGAACGCGCGCCTCCTGGCGGCGCGCGTAACTTCCGGCGCGCAGGCGCAGTGCGGCACCAGCGGCCGCCATTTCGCCCGCTCTGGTGTCGGTGCCGCGGCCAGGCCCGAGCGGCGCCCACAGACCCGGCCCGACCCCCGGCCCGCCCGATCAGCCCCGCGGGGACCGCTCCAGCCGCCCCAGCGAGCACCATGCCGGCCGGACCCGTACAGGCTGTGCCGCCGGCGCAGCCCGCGCCCCCCGCCGAGAGCAAACCGGTGCGGGCCGGGGTGGGGAGGGGAGAGGAGGGGGGAATGGGGCGAATCGCGGGTGTTTCGGGCTCTGGGTGCTCGCACCGACCCCTGGTGTGGGTATGGGGGAGGCCCGGCTTGTTCGGAGGGGAGGGACCCCCCTCTGCCCCCTCAGGTGAGACCCCACCTGCAGAGCTGCCCCAGCCCTGGGGCCCAGCACAGGGAGGACATGGAGCTGCTGGAGAGAGTCCAGAGGAGGCCTCGGAGATGCTCCAGGGCTGGAGCCCCTCTGCTCTGGAGACAGGCTGGGAGAGCTGGGGGGGTCACCTGGAGAAGAGAAGGCTCCAGGGAGACCTGAGAGCCCCTTCCAGGGCCTAAAGGGGCTCCAGGAGAGCTGGAGAGGGACTGGGGACAAGGGATGGAGGGACAGGACAAGGGGGAATGGCTTCCCACTGCCAGAGGGCAGGGATAGATGGGATATGGGGAAGGAATTGTTGGCTATGAGGGTGGGCAGGCCCTGGCACAGGCTGGGCAGAGAAGCTGTGGCTGCCCCATCCCTGGGAGTGTCCAAGGCCAGGTTGGACAGGGCTTGGAGCAAGCTGGGCTGGTGGAAGGTGTCCCTGCCCATGGCAGGGGTGGCACTGGATGGGCTTTGAAGCCCCTTCCCACCCAACCCATTCCATAGGTCTGTGCCAGGCAGCCCCATCGTGCTGAGCCCTGTCCTGGCAGTGCCCCAGGGCTGGATGGTGGTGGTGGGTGTGGGATCTGCCCAGAGCTCTGGGGACAGCCCAGGGAGGGATTGAGTGTCCAAGGGACTGTGACATTCCCGTGTGTCCCAGTTCCTGGATCCCTTCTGTCTTGGCCACATCCCTGTTCTTCCCAGCCTTTCCAGAAGGGGAATACGGCTCCCCTGTCCTGACTCTCCCACAGGAGCATCAACCTGGTGGAGCTGCAGAGGGAGCTGATCCCACCTCGGGGGGTTTGAATTAACACATTTAGGAGGAAAATGGTGGCTTCCCCCCAGACCCAGTGATTTCCATGCACAGACATTTCCAAGGCAACTGAGCATCACTGTTGAATAAAAACATCTCAGTGTGGTGCTGCCTGAGCCTGCAGCTCCTCAGCAGGGTGTTCTGAGGGGGTGGGAAGGAAAACTAAAAATATTCTTGGTACCTCTCTCTTAACACACTTTATTGAGGTCACATTTCTTGGAATGCTTTGGGTGGGAAGGGACCTGAAAGCCCACCCAGTGCCACCCCCTGCCATGGACAGGGACACCTCCCAGTGTCCCAGGGTGCTCCAAGCCCTGTCCAACCTGGCCTTGGACACTCCCAGGGATCAGTTGGACTTGAGAGTGGTTTTCCCCTTGGAGTCCTCATGGATTTGGGAGCTTTACTGGGATTTTAAGTTTTCCTTGACTGTCCCTGTTAGGAATATAAACATTTCCCATAGACTGTTCTGGTTTATAACAGCTTTTCTTGGAAAGCTGCTTGGTGAGGGGAGGAGCAGCATCTTTAGTGTCCTGCAAAGAGCAGCTTTTGGTTTTACTGGATTACAAAGCCATCCACAGGTGGGGATCTGGGATTTTAGTTTGGATCCTCCTGGAATATCAGTAATAAAAACACTCTGCAGAGGTTTTTTTCTGACTCTGGTGCAAGGACAGTGGGATTAAAAGCTGTTTTATTTAATGTGGCCTTAAACACTCAGGTTTTATTCCTTGTGGTCCCACACAGCTCTAGGAATATTCAGGACTTCCACTCCTGGTTAGGAGTGCTGAGATATTCCAGGATGTGTTGTTAAAGCCCCTTTAAATATTTATAAAGCTCCTCAGGGTCAAGGCTGAGATGGTAAAAATGCCCTGAGGGATTGTGGTTCCCATGGAAGGGCCTTCCTGACTGTCCTGCTGTCCCTGTCCCTGCAGTGGTACCCCTGACAGCCTGACTGATGTTGTCCCACACCCTGAGAAACCAAGCAATGGATCAGTGGGATGGATCCTTCAGGCTGTTCAGCCAGACCTTGTGTCAGGAGTAACTCAGTGCCTGGGGAGCTGAGGAGGAGGAGGGAGGATGGCCCTGGGTTCTGTAGGGGTTGCTGTTGGAATGCCTAATTCTGACTCCCCTTCACCTTGTGCAATAAAATAACTTTTATTACAGCCAGAAGAAGAGCCTAAAGAGGAAGCAGCACCAGCCAAGCCCGTGGTGGGAATTATTTACCCTCCTCCAGAGGTCAGGAACATTGTGGACAAGACTGCCAGCTTTGTAGCCAGGTAAATGACACTGGGCTTGTGTTTCCTGGGATTTTCCTGCTCTTCCTCTTCAGAGCAGCTCCAGGAGCTGGAACAGGGCACAGTCCTGTGGTTTTGTGTAAAGGATTTCAAGGATTGAGTCTGGACCAGGGAGACCAGAAGAGAAACCATATTCTACTGAAGAGGTGTAAGACACAAACAGGTAGCAAATGAATAAAGTTCTTGTTAAACTGTGCAGAGATGCAAGAACCAATACCAGGTCCTGATGGATCTGAGGGGGAAACCAGATGGCAGCTGGAAAGGGAGTGCTTTGGTCCAGGGATGGAGCCAAGAGGAGTCAGGGCCCTGTTTTAGTGCTCAGATGTGGGTGTTGTGGGTTTGAGAATCACTAAATGCTGCTCAAAGACACTCACTGTGTAACTCAGCTCTCAGATGCTGCCAAGGAGTGTTGGCTTCCTGTGAGGATAAGGAGGGGACTGTGTTTATCCTTTGGGATTGTAAAGAAGAGGAGGTGGAGTGTCTAAACAAGGCCTGGAGGTATCCAGGAATGTGAAGAGAAACACCCAGTGGCAGCAGTGAATTTTCACAGGTTGTCCTAAAATGAACAGCTTGTGGTTCAGGTGGGAGGAGTGGACATTACCTGGTCTGGGCCTCTCCTAAATGCAGCACTCCCTGCACAGCCTGATGGTTACCTGTAGCAATGCACTCTCAATATATGGCTTGGAGAATGTCATGCCAGAAATGGGCTGAAAAAGAAAAACAGCCATGCACTGAGAATGCTTTAACAAATGATGTTTTTAATGTAGTTTGAATGTACTTAATGTGAAACTGCAAAGTCACTGTCTTCTTCCCAGAAGCCTCCTACTAGGCCAGGGGGCTGAGACACAGATAGTGACCTCCTGTTATCTGGAACTCTCTCCCATTCAGTGTAAATCCCCTTACTCTTACTGGCCTGAAGCCAGACTTCCCCCTTGTCCCTTATTGGAGCATTTGAATCCCTCCAAGTCCTTTATAAACCTGTCCCCCTGAATAAACTGCCTCTTTGTTCCTGCCCTGACCTGTGCCTCCTGCGTGTCCTTTCAGGGGGGCTCTCAGGGAGCACATGGTTGGGCTTAGACACTGAGCACACACTTCTCCTGGGTGAATGGATTGAGAATCCTAACCCAGGCAGAAGCACCATATCGTTGCAGATTCCTTCAGCACACAGCATCAACGAGGCTACAAGAAAACACACCACCATAGTTACCTGCTTTTTGTCCTTACATAAACCTTCTGGAACTCAAATTGGTCTTAAAAACCTGATAGTAGAGCAAATAAAATTGGTTTAGTTATTAACTCGTAAACTGTATCCAGTCAGTCCAGGAAATGGCCTTTTTGTGCAGCCAGATGGGATTGTGGGACACCTGTGAGTGTAAGTTTTAACTGTATTATGGAATATTCACTTTAGAGGCAAAAGCAGGAGGACAAAAGCCTGTGAGTTGTGTGTCCAGCTGTGCTGTGCTGGGTGTGAGTTACTGGGAGATGAACTCTGCCATGTGGAGAGAAAACTGCTGAGGGGCTGATGCCTCAAATCATCTCCCTCTGAAAGAGCCATTTACACTCGAGTTGATGCCCATTCGACTCATTTAACCAGTTTCTCTTTTTCCCCCTCAGAAATGGGCCAGAATTTGAAGCCCGGATTCGTCAGAATGAGATAAATAACCCCAAGTTCAACTTCCTGAACCCCACCGACCCCTACCATGCCTACTACCGGCACAAGGTCAGCGAGTTCAAGGAGGGCAAGGCTCAGGAGCCCTCGGCTGCCATCCCCAAGGTCATGCAGCAGCAGCAGAGTGCCCAGCAGCAGCTCCCACAGAAGGTCAGTGTTCCTTCCAGCACTGTGGGCAAGAGTTTGGCTGCTGAGGGGTTTTGTCACAGCCTGGGGTTGAGCAGGAGGCCTGAAGGTCAAGGAGAAGGAGCTGGTTATGCATTTGCCCAAAAGACAGCAGAGAGAGTCTTGGAGTTGAGTGTCTGGGGCTTTGTTTTGATGCAGATGTGGATCCCTTGGGTGTTGGTAAATCAAAATTGTGTGTGAAAGAGCCAATCCATAACTGGCCTATTTTAATTACACTTAGCTGTGTATTGACTACAGTGCTACACTGGTGATCACTTGGACTGAGTGTGTTTAGACCTCTTGCCAGAGGACTCCCTTGGAGTTCAGTTTGGGTTTGTTGCACACACTGTTTTGTAGAAACATTTCCTTCCAGAAGGATCAACTTCCCCTTAAAACACAGAGTATGAAACGCTGCTCATCTTTTCATCTGTGCCTTCATATGTGTGGGTGGGAAAAGGGCATGGACTGAATCCAAGGCTTTGGCATGCTTGGCATGGCCAGCAGCCACATGCTGTGGTGTTGGTGGTCCTGGAGGGTTATAGTGAAGTCCTGGTGGTTTCAGGTTTTTGTGCTGTTGGAGCAGCTTTTTTTTATTGTATAAATCCCGATGGCCACAGACCCTGTGGCACTGACACGATGTCTTGTCTGGTGTTGCTCTCCCGCAGCAGCCAAAGGAAAAGCAGCTCCTCCTGAGTGTTTTTTAGTGGTTCCCTGCAGGGATTCACTGGGGTGTCCGTTCCATGTGCAGGTGCAGGCCCAGGTGATCCAGGAGACGGTGGTTCCGAAGGAGCCGCCCCCGGAGTTCGAGTTCATCGCGGACCCCCCGTCCATCTCCGCCTTCGACCTGGACGTGGTGAAGCTCACGGCGCAGTTCGTGGCCCGCAACGGCCGCCAGTTCCTCACCCAGCTCATGCAGAAAGAGCAGAGGAACTACCAGTTCGATTTCCTTCGGCCCCAGCACAGCCTCTTCAACTACTTCACCAAGCTGGTGGAGCAGTACACAAAGGTACTTCGGGCACTTCCCTGGCAGGTGGATGTTTTCCACAGCAGGAGGGATTTTGGAAGGCTGTGCAGCTCTATGAACCAGCCAGGCCAGAAGCCCACCCTTTAAATCCCCTCCTTGAGAGTGGATACTGTGCTGAGCACAGTGGCCTGACACTTAAATGTGCCACACACTGTTATAATACAAGTAAAAATGGTGGGGTTTTAAATCCAGAGGATAATTGGAAGGCCACGAGTGCAGGGCTGAGCAGTAAGTAATGAGAGGCCTGCAGTAGAACAAATGGGACATGGCCCCATGGTGTGCTGATATATTTAGCAGTGTGGAAAGAGAATAATTGCTTTGAAGGAGGTTTTGGCACAAGGAATTGTCACCAACTGTCATGCAAAATATGTTTCAGATCTTGATCCCACCGAAGGGCTTACTCCTCAAGCTCAAGAAAGAGGCTGAAAATCCCAAGGAAGTCCTAGATCAGGTATTCCAGGGAAAATGTGCAAAACTGCTCAAGCATTTCTGTTGTTTTGATTTTTTCTCTTTGCATGTGTTTGGCTTATTGGCAGCAAACACAAATATACAGAAAGGAGAAGGGATGTGTCACTTGCTGTCACTTGAGTGCAGGGGGCTCAGACTTACAAACTACCAGCTGGTGTTGGGTTTGGGGGTACTTCGTGGCAGCACAGAGATACTGCACAACTCCCTTCCCAAGTGCTTACAAAGTACAGTCATGGAATATCCTGAGCTGGAAGGCGCCCATCAGGATCATCCAGTCCAACCCTGGCCCTGCACAGACACCCCAACAATCCCACCTAGTCCCTGAGAGGATCATCCAGACTCTCCTGGAGCTCTGGCAGCCTTGGGGCTGTGCCCACTGCCCTGGGGAGCCTGGTCAGTGCCCACCACCCTCTGGGGGAAGGACCTTTTGCTGAGATCCAACCTAACCCTGCCCTGACACAGCTCCAGCTGTTCTTCGTTTCATTTGCAAACCAGTAGTGAGGTGACTGATGTTTCCTGTCTGACACTGTATGCTCTGTCTGCTCTGCAGGTGTATTACAGAGTGGAGTGGGCCAAGTTCCAGGAGCGAGAGAGAAAGAAGGAAGAGGAGGAGAAGGAGAAGGAGCGTGTTGCTTATGCCCAGATTGATTGGCATGACTTTGTGGTGGTGGAAACAGTTGACTTCCAGCCCAGTGAGCAAGGTACTGATGTTAGGCATTGTAACCTCTGTGAAACTCTGCCCCGTGGGGCAGGGGGTGTGTCCTGAAGTGCCATTTTTGCATAGACATGGGTTTTTCAGCCTTTTATCCTTCAGAGATGAAGGAAAAAGCCTTACAGTGACAGTTTGCAGGCTGTTGGGTTTTTTATGGTGTTTTTGCTTCTCCACTTCCACCAGGACAGCAGAGCTTGTCCCACTTTCTAACAGTGCTACAGTTTGTAAGTCCCCTCATCTTGATGTGCTGTGCTGGTCTTGGTCTGTATAGATTTCCATTCCCTTCTGTATCCTTTGGCTCCCCCGGATTTTGTTGCCACTGCTTTTCATTCAAGAAACTGGTACTTTTGTGTCTTGAGCAAAGGAATGGGACGGAGAAACAGAAGCTCTGTTTTCTTCTTTGCAGGGAATTTCCCTCCTCCCACCACTCCAGAAGAGCTGGGAGCTCGAATTCTGATCCAAGAGCGTTATGAGAAGTTTGGGGAAAGTGAGGAGGTAGAGATGGAGGTGGAGTCAGATGAGGAAGATGAAAAGCAAGAGAAAACAGATGAGCCCCCAGTCCAGCTGGATCAGGACACACAAGTGCAGGATATGGATGAGGTAATGGACCAATAGAATCAGCATTGCTTTTGTCCCTGAAGTTTGTGTGGTTTGTGATGCTCCTCACTTTCACTGCAAGAAGTTCTTCAGTTTCTTGAGGAAATGAGATTTCCCTCTGATGAAATCTCAAAACAACCTACTTCTGCTGGAGTGTGGGTTTTTTAGTGTTCTCCATGACAGTACAAGTGTCAAGAGAGAAATGCAGTAATCTTGTCACCCATTGGTGTGGATTTTATGTTTCTGTGATGAAGTCTTTTCAGGGATTTTTCTGCCCAGAGCCTGGAACATTGAATGATGACTCATTTCAGACTCTGCCCACTGTAAGCTGTTTTTCTGGTAACAGGGAACAAGAGTGTGGTTAACCGTAACCCCTGCTTGCCAGGCTGTTGTAATGTGGAAGCTGAGGAGTATTTGCTTCCTCTTCTGGGTCTGCTGAATTTCTGGATCATGGTTATCCAGGGGAACCTCTGCCATAGGTGTCCAGAGCCAGAACAGCTCCGTTGCTTTGAAGCTGCATAATCTGTTTTCTCAGCACTGTGTAGGATTTTATGCCTCTCTCAAACTTTGTGTGTGAGTATTTGACTGCTGGAACTTGGTTATGATTTTTGTTTTCTTTTAAATAAGGGCTCAGATGATGAAGATGAGGGTCAGAAGGTTCCTCCTCCTCCAGAAACGCCGATGCCGCCCCCTCTTCCTCCCACACCTGATCAGGTCATTGTGCGGAAAGATTATGATCCCAAAGGTAAATCCAACTAGTGGGGAAAAAACCCCTTTATTTCCTCCTGAATAATCACAAGCCATTTGTTTACAGCCTGCACCAACACTGTGGTTTTGCTTCCCCAGCCTCCAAACCATTACCACCAGCCCCGGCTCCGGATGAGTATCTTGTTTCTCCCATCACTGGAGAGAAGATTCCCGCCAGTAAAATGCAGGAGCACATGCGGATTGGCCTCCTGGATCCCCGGTGGCTGGAGCAGCGTGACAGATCCATCCGGGAGAAGCAGAGTGACGACGAGGTCTATGCCCCAGGTCAGCCTGTTGTGCACGGTGTGGGCACAGCCCCTCAGGGCCCCCAGGCCCCACGGATTTGGGCAGTCTGAACTGGGTGTGGTGTCCTTAATGTGCTGATGAGCTGAATGCATTTGCCGTTAGTACAGTGACGATTTCTATAAAGTTAAAACCAAACAGAGTTGGCTGTTGCTGGCCAGTATCTTTTTAAAAAGAAATAAAGGGCCAGGAGTTGGACTTTTGGAGGTTCCTTGTGGGTCCCTTCCAGCTGGGAATATTCTGTGTAAAAAGAGCAGCACTCAGCTATGAGGTACCAAGTAATTGAAAGATCAGTAACAGAGGCTTGATCATGTTTGATTCTATCTATTGAGGTAAGAATTGCTCATTTTTCCCTCTCAGGTTTGGACATTGAGAGCAGCCTGAAGCAGCTGGCAGAGCGCCGTACCGACATCTTCGGTGTGGAAGAAACTGCCATTGGTAAAAAGATTGGTGAAGAGGAAATCCAGAAACCAGAGGAAAAGGTAGAGCAGAAATTGAGGTTTTTTAGCAGGTCCTTGTAGTATTGTGCATGCTCAGAGTTCGTGCTGTCAGGCTGCTCTCTTGCTTTATTTGCAGTCTGGACAGGCTGTGGGCTTACTCTGATTTATGTCACCCTCTCAGGTGACCTGGGATGGCCACTCGGGCAGCATGGCCCGCACACAACAGGCTGCTCAAGCCAATATCACTCTCCAAGAACAAATTGAAGCCATCCACAAGGCCAAGGGCCTGGTGCCAGAGGATGACAGCAAGGAGAAGATCGGGCCCAGCAAACCCAACGAGATCCCCCAGCCACCCCCTCCTTCCTCAGCCTCCAACCCCCCTGCCAGTGCTCAGCCCATCACGTCTGTGCCTCGCCCACCCACCGTGAGTGTTGGGCTTCCATAAGCCAATTACTGGGGCTGTAATTAATTAGGAGGGAGTCCTGATGAAGGCCAGGGGTTGTAACAGCAGGGTGCTGGCATGGAGGATGATTTTGTGGGAAATTCATGGTTTAAGAGTAGTTTGGAAACATTACAGGAATCTTAGTTAAAAATGGAAAATGATACTTTTTGTCCTTAGAGGTATCAAAAAGACTTGGATCTGCTGGGCGGGGGAGGAACCTGGGCGCTGGGAGGCAGAGAGTGTGGCTAACAAAGGATGGGTGGGGGCCCTTGTAGGTGTAAAGTGATACAGAACAGGAGCAGCCCCAGGTAAGAAACATTCACAGGTGACTCACTGCTCCTGTTCCTGCCCCAGGGGATCTGCTGTGTGACTCCCAAAGAGCAATTTTAAAAAAGAAACAAAATGCCTCGAGGTCTGATCCTAGAGTGGGGAGGGAAGGAAAGCAGGAACCTTTAATCTGTTAATGAGGCTTCTGTGCCTGTCCAGGGCAGCTTGGGCTGCCCATATGGTGGGGCCACTCAGGCTCCCAGCAAACCTTTGGCCAGCAAAACCCATGGCCCATTTCCCTGGATGTTTTAATTGGGATTGTGACCAGCACTGGGCATTCCTGCTCGTACCTGCTGAGGAAATGCCCCTTCTCTCCCCAGATGCCCCCTCCTGTCCGGGCTGCCGTGGTCTCTGCAGTTCCAGTCATGCCCCGGCCCCCCATGACGTCCGTGGTCCGGCTGCCCCCGGGATCCGTCATCGCCACCCCGATGCCTCCCATCATCCACACCCCACGGATCAACGTGGTGCCCANTGACTTCAGCTTTTACTGGGGAATTGTCAGATAATTCCTCCATAACGTGGGCTTGGAGTGTTTTACCTTCTGTGCTCTTACACTGTTGTGTGACTGGGATTGTGACTTTGAGAGTTTTGGGATGTTTGATGTGGCTTATCTAGTACTACATTTGGGCTCAAGGCTCTTCCTGCACCATGAAATATAGGGAGTTCTGTGTCCCCTGGGAGCCTGTCTGGGTGAAAATTAAGAGTCCAGGGTGAAGAGGAGGTGCCAGCACCCCAGTGGGTGTTAGAGCTCCTCACAGAAGCTGCTGCTGCAGGAGGAAAAGCTATTTTCTGGCCTCGTTCCTCATTAGGTCCTTTGAAGTTAAAAAGCACAATGTAAAATGCAATTCTTCCTTTTTTCCTTCTTCTTTTCTTTCCTAACTGGAGGAGCTGGCACTGTTGCGTGCCAGACTGAGAGCATGTTCTTTTTTTTGCAAGATCTGCAGGAAGCTCTCATGCCTTGTTATCTTTTCCTGGACTGCTTCCCAATATGAGCTCTCCAAACGTTTGAAGTTGCATGTTTTGCTGTTGGTTGTAACTTCCTCCATGTATTGTGGCATTTATTTTCAGCCTTTGGTGCTCTGCTAAAAGCATTTTTGTGTGAGGGGGCATTTGCTGTGCCCTCCGTGGGTGACTGTGGGTTGTGTTCTGTGCCTCCCATCCCATTCCAGCCTTTGTCCCTGCACCTCCCGTGGCTCCGGTTCCATCCCCAGCGCCGATGCCTCCCGTTCATCCCCCTCCACCCATGGAGGATGAGCCGGTCTCCAAGAAACTGAAGAGTGAGGATAGCCTCATTCCAGAGGAGGAATTTCTGCGCAGGAACAAGGTACAATTTGTGGGGCAGAGCCCTGACCCCCCTGGGCTGTTCTGCTCCACCCAGAGGGGCTGTAAAGCCAATTTCCTACACACAGAGGGGATGGTATGCAAAAATAGGAGGGACTTCCTGAGGTGGCTCCTTCTTTGTGTCATTCCTGAGAAAACCAAACTCCTTTGTATCTTACTGGAAAGAGCTACACACAGGAGTTGAGTGGGATAGTCCTTTTCTGTAATTAAGGGCAGTGAGAGGCAGGTTTTAATGTAAAGAAGAACTGAAGCTGTTAATAAGCTTTTAAGGAGAGGAGGGCTAAGCTAGAGATGCAATGAGATTAGAGGATCAATGCCAGCATGATAGTAGGGTAGTGTGGTGTATTCCATAATAAGGTGAGCTAAACATGTGTCTGAATTCCTTCCTGAGGAGTGCCATTGTTGCAGGAGGAGTTTTAAGGCCTTTAATAAGGGCTGTATGGTATTCCTGGGCATATTTAAACTAAAATAGAAGAGATTGGGATGGGATATTGGGAAAAAATTCTTCCCTGTGAGGGTGGGCAGGCCCTGGCACAGGTTGGGCAGAGAAGCTGTGGCTGCCCCATCCCTGGAAGTGTCCAAGGCCAGGTTGGACAGGGCTTGGAGCAACCTGGGCTGGTGGGAGTTGTCCCTGCCTGTGGCAGGGGTGGAACAAGATGAGCTTTAAGGTCCCTTCCAACCCAAGCCATTCTGGGATTGTGTGATTCCATGTGTATGGAGAAGCTGTCTCCTGTTTAATGCTTCACACATCCACTCTGTGATACTGTGAGTGCATGTGATGCTCAGTGAATGGCACAAAAAAGGGAAGGACTAAGGAGAGAAATCCAACTGAATGTTTTATTTTGGGAGCAGTGGCATAACTTTCTCAGTGCTGAAGCAAATACATTTCAGTATGTTTACCAAGAAGCTGAGATAACGTGAGTAGTTTGGGGAACAAACACTGTGTGTGGAGCTCTGTTATCACAGCCCTGAGCCCTGTGCCTGGGAGACATTCTCTGTGTTTCCCACAGGGCCCAGTCACCGTCAAAGTCCAGGTTCCCAACATGCAGGACAAGACAGAATGGAAGCTGAACGGCCAAGTGCTGGTGTTCACCCTGCCCCTCTCAGACCAGGCACGTAGCCCATCACCCTGCCCTGCCCTGCTCCCTGTGCTGCCTGTGGGAGCAGCAGCTTCCCTGCATGGCAGGGCTGGGTGCTCTGCCTGCTCCCAGGAGCAGGAGTGGCTGTGCTACAGGACACAACCACTGAGAGAGCCCTTTGGTCCTCCCCAGGTGTCTGTTATAAAGGTGAAGATCCACGAGGCCACAGGGATGCCAGCTGGGAAGCAGAAGTTGCAGTATGAGGTGGGTACAAGCCCTTCAAATGCTGTTTGTTGCTTCAGGGCAGTCACACCAAAACTTCTACAAAGGAAGATTTCAATTTACAATTTAATGCACAGTGAGATGCTGGGAATAGCAGAGGGAATGTTTTTCCTGCCTGCACAGCACACCTGATGACAGCACTGCCTGCTGTTAAGCAGCACAAGCCTTTAGTAGGTGACATCAGTGAATCTTCATGTTGTCACTTCTGCAGATGAGTCCTCCAAGCTTGATGTGGCTTTCTCTGAAATGAGCCTGCTGTTTTATTAGGGGTTTGTGACATTTTGCTGCAGCAACAGCAGCAGCAGCAGCCTGCTCCCACAGCTCTGCCGTGCTCCAGGAGGTGGGCGGGGTGCTCCAGCAGGCTCTCTCCAAAACACGGAAGGGAAGAGCTCACTCTCTCTCTCTCTCTCTCTTCCTCTCCAGGCTGGAGCTGTCAGAAAGGCCCCGTTCCTTTTTAATGACTTATTTCCAGTCATGCATGTGCCCAGGCAGGCACAACCTGCTGCCTAAGCAGTGAACTTTGTGCACTTATCTCCTCAAGAGTTCATCTGTGGGCAGATACTTGGTTAACCCTTAACGAGAAAGGAAGCTGAGCTGGTTATTTTTAAGGAAAAAAAAAAGGTGTGGGGAGTAGAGCCTGAATAACTTCACCTGTGGTGACTCCTTATCTATGTGTTGTAGGAGTCACTTTGTCTGTGTTGGCTGTGCTCATGCATTGTTCCACTGGTCTGGTAGAGGATGTCTCTGCCCATGGCAGAGGGTTGGAATAGGATGATCTTGAAGGTCCCTTCCCACCCAAACCAAACCATTCTAGAAGTCTGTATCCATCTTGAACACTGGGATGTCTCCAGGGTCTTCAGAGCCTGAAGTGCTCTGTCATCACCCTGTTCCAAGTGTGCAGCCAGGAGGGCTCCTTCTGGGTGGGATTCAGTGGGAAGGTGCACTAAGGTTGCTGCTCTGACTGCTTTTTGGTGTTGGTTTTTTCTCTCCTCCCCTCAGGGCATCTTCATCAAGGATTCCAACTCCCTGGCTTATTACAACATGACGAGTGGCTCTCTGATTCACCTGGCACTCAAAGAGAGAGGAGGCAGGAAGAAATAGGAGCCGTGGAGCCCTGAGGTGGAACGTGCCCTTGTCGTAACCCCAACCCTCCCAATCCTTCTCCCACTCTGGCCTTTTCAGGGCTGCATCTGCTGCCCCCAGCTCCAGTTTGAACCCCAGTTTGTGTTTGATGAGGGAGGGGAAGCTGATGGAGCCCTGAAATGTGCCATTGTAGTGACTAGTGTGTAGTGATTGATACTCTGCTCGAGTGCCAGCTCTCCCTTGAATCCCCTCGGGAAGTGACATCAGGGTCATGCCCAGCTTAGTTTAGATCCATCTTTGAGGGATTTACACAGGCCAAGAGCATCATCTGTCTGCCCTCAGCACTCACTGCTTCATTTAACCTCCTGCTAATTGAAAACTTCTCCACACACTTAATAAACACCTTGTTCTTTCCCTATCTTGGGTCTTCCACTGACCCTGACTTGAGAATTTTTCCTCCCTTGGCTTGACCGTGCATGGCTATTCCCATGATAAAGGAGATTTGGGTCTGCTCTAGATAGCCTGTGATTTGTTTTAATAAACATGCAGCTCTCCCTCTTTGGATTTGAGGTTTTTAATGGAGATGTGCCTGGTTTTGGAGCACTCAGATGGGGAAATACACTGGGATTTGTAATTAAGCAGTTTACAATAGGAAATCCTCTTATTTTCTAGGAAAGGCTGCAAGAAAAGGGGTTTGTTCAAGTTTCCCTGTTGGTTCTCACTCGTTCCTGAATGAATGCTTATGTCTGTGTGTGAGGGGGGAAAAGAACACTCTGAACTTAGCAAGGATTTTATTGGAAAAAGTGATTTCTACTTATATTGTGCAGCTGGAATCTCTCGAATCTGGAGAGCATCTGTGTCTAGAAAAACAGATGATTCCTGGGCCTTCAGTCAGAGCTGTGTTGCAGTTTGATAGAAAGACAACACAGAAAAGTTAATTCATGGAATTAGGTGCCCAGGAAGAGGTGGATGTCTGAGCTTTGGGCACTTGTGGTTTTTTGGGATAACCCAAAGCCATGGATATGTTATTACATATATTTTTAGTGCAGGAACATCCTGTTTACCTTATTTTATGCTTAGAGAGAGAGGGATGAAGCAGGAGGGAAGAACTGGCATCCTCCTGCCTCCGGTGTACTCCTCTGGGACCTGGAGGAAGCCCCGTGGCTGCGGGAAGGGGCTGGCACTGGCCCAGCCCAGGTGGCCGGTGGTCTCTGGCCGTGGTGTCCAGCTCTTGTCCCTGACAGGTCCCCACATGTCCCTGTCCCAGCCTGCTCCCATCCCTGCTGCAGGACACCAGATGGAGCACAGGCACAGGCTGGAGGCAGGATGGTTGGATGCAGGGTGGGAAGGTGGGATAATCACTTCCCTTTTGCTGTTCAGAACCACACAATAGGTACAACCCTGGAGAAAACACTCGGCAGCCAGTGGGGTTTTCCAGAGCTGATATGAAAAAAACTGCCAAGAAGGCTCCAAAATGGAGAAGTTGTGTGTTTGTCTCTGGGGCTGTGCTGAAGGTCACCCTGTGCCGCTCCTCCCGCTGTGCTCTTGAGCGCGGTGCCCGTGGATTCTCTGTGGTGGCTGTGCCTTCCATGTCCCTGCTCGGCCCCGGAGCTTTGGTGACATTTTCAGCCAATCCCCTTTGCCAGCCCAGCTGTGCTGAGCTCCCGGCAGGAAAACTTCCCACTGGAAATCCCTTGCATGGAGCCTTGCCAGCCTGTTTCCAGCTAAATCCGACCGATGGATGTTGTAACAAGACTCAGTGTGTGGATATGTGGCACAAAAACTGCTACAGGAGCCTTCCACTGCAGGCGGAAGGACTGGCAGGGCCCAGCTGCTGGAAAAATGTGGAAGTAGGGTGAGTTGTTTCCGATTTTAAGGAGCCTCATTCCCTCTTCCTTTGGCCCCACCTGGAGAGGGCTCCTGGCTGCAATAACCCCCCGTGCTTTGCTGTCAGGGATGAAATGGAGCACTGGGCTCTGGGAGAAGTGTCTGGAGGTGGGATGGACCTGCCCCTGGAAGGCTTCACCTGAGACAGGTCCCAACAGATCCCAGTCTCCTAGAGATCCTTTGGTGTGTTAGTTTTGGGAGAGCTAGGCTGGTTTTACCTGTCCAGGGTGCTGTGGTTGGGGTGACATGGCAATGGTCCAGCTATGGGACCTGAAGGAGAGGGACAGCTCTGGAGTAGGAAACAGATCCCCCCAGTGCCCCATCCCAGTATGTGCCCAGTGCAACCCTAGATCAGCCCCCATGCTGTGCCAGCACACCCCTCCTGCAGTCCAAGTATCCACCCTCCCTGGAGTCCCAGTGCCTTCCCAGTGCAGCCACTGCCCAGCCTTTCTAGGGCTCAAAATGGTCCTGGTATGGCCCCAGTGCAGCCCCAGTATGGCTTAGGCTGGTCGCAGTGCAGTCTTGCTATGGCTCAAAATGGTCCCAGTATGGTCCCAGTAGCCCCACCATGTCTCATACTGGTCCCAATGCAGGCCCGGTATCCCCGCCGTGTCCCACAGTAGTCCCAGTCCAGCGCTCGCGCACATGGCCCCGCCTCGCCTGACACCCGCACTTGACGGACAGCTCTCTAAACCAATCAGCGCCGTGGGCGGGCCCCGCCCGCCGCCGTCC
>VWZD01010961.1:440553-452057 GCA_013396695.1 Sakesphorus luctuosus
AGGGCCGCGCCTGGGGCCGGGCCGGGCCCGCCGCTCCCTCCCCGCCCGGGGGTTCGTCCCCGCCGCCCCCGGCTCGGCGCGGGGCCGTGTCCGGCATCGCCCGTGCCCCCCGCCCAAGCCGCAGCAGCCGGGATGGGAACAGGGCAGTGATGCTGGGAGAGCTGGGGGGCGCTCACCTGGAGAAGAGAAGGGTCCAGGGACACCTGAGAGCCCCTGCCAGGGCCTAAAGGGGCTCCAGGAGAGCTGGAGAGGGACTGGGGACAAGGGGCGGAGGGACAGGACAAGGGGAATGGCTTCCCACTGCCAGAGGGCAGGTTAGGTGGGATCTTGGAAAGAAATTGTTCCCTGCGAGGGCAGTGAGACCCTGGCACAGGTTGGCTAGAGAAGCTGTGGCTGCCCCATCCCTGGAAGTGTCCAAGGCCAGGCTGGACCATTCCATGGTGCCCCGATGATTCTATGAAGAGCCTCAAAAGCTGTTCCAGCTCCCCGTGTCTCTCCTGCTCCGATGAGGGGGCACAGCTGGGCAGTGGTGTCCACCCCAGCTGGGGTCCAGGAGGTGCCAGCACGCCGAGGTCAGTGTCTGGTCAGCTACAGGCACTGATTCTGGTGGGTTTTGGCCCCTGTCAGGCCGAGGAGGCCAGGCCGTGGTGCCCTCCCGGGGAGCCGCTGTGGGGAGCGCTGGGAGGGCAGAGGAAGGAGCCCTCGGAGGAAGTGAGGCTCACCCAGCCAGGCTCACCCGCGGCGCTGGGCCCCAGGGCGGTGCTGACACCAGGAATGTGCTGCCGTCGAGCTGGTTCGGCGGCGTGTTTGGTGTTTGCCTTGCTGGCCCCGGTTTCACAGCTACGCCCAGGAGAAAGCCGGGGTGACAGCGGGGATGGCACGTGGCAGTGGCTGCTCCCGCGGGACATCCCTGGAGCGTGCTCTGGCATCTGCCCCCTCCATGCTCAGGTGCCAGCTGGGCACTGTGCCTTGGTTTCCCGGTCTGTGAGGAGCACAGTGTCACCTCCATAAGCCCATGGGTGTTCCTGGGCTGATCTCTGGGGTGAAAAGGCACTGGAGGTTGGATTGTTGGCGCTGGGCAAGGTGCATCGCTCCGGGTGATAAACCTTGTCCCTTGACACTGCACGAGTGGAGTGGCCTCTCCTTCCTGGGGTGCTGTGCCCTGTCCTGGCCACGGACTGTAATTAGGGAACACTTGTCCTTGTTGTTGTCCCTGTGGCTGTCCTTGAGGTGGTGTCCCTGTCCTTGGGGTCCAGCAGGCAGCAGCCCTCCTGGATGGAGCTCCTGGTGCTGGAGGGGAGTGGCTGCTCCCAGGGGTGCTGACAGTGAAGTGGCTGCAGTCGCTGAGGACTGAGCCTCCTGCCGTACCCTGCAGGTGTACTGGGGTCCAATCCTGCCCTGCTCCGGGCCTTTCATCCACTTGCCATCTGTCCAGGAGGGGATGAGTGGGAATATGTGGCCTCCGTCTGTGGCTGGCAGAGTTGAGGTCCCTCTATCTGGAAGGGGAAATACAGGGGGGCACATGGGGTGTCCCAGTGTTTGAGGAGGGTCTGGGGGCACTGGAAAGGGGGACATCACCCACAGTGTGGATGCAGAGGAGCACATTCCTGGCACAGGGCATCCCGCCACTTCCCAGCCTGGGTGCCCCCACCACCTCCTCCCGCCTCGGCCATATGAAATGCAGCTGGTCCTCGCTCTGTGCCCGCTGCCAAGCAGCCATCAGCTGGGAGCAGCTTCCAGTCTGGGCTGGCAGAGCTCCAGCGGGCCCACAGCCAGCTCCTGTATCCAGCATCCCGAGCTTCCCACGCCTCGCGCAGCCCCGGCTGGAGGCCAGCGCTCCCTCCATCCCTGTGCTGGGCCCGGCCATGCTGGGGAGGGTGGGGATCCAAGCAAAGCAGATCCCTCGGGAGCGGGTTTGCTCTCAGAACAATCGCTCTCGCCCCGTCCGACCCACTGCGGTGGGTGGGCCGTGGCGGGGAAGGGCTGGGCAGGGAGCAGGGTAGTGCTGCCAGCTGGATGTGGCTCTGGACTCGCCGTGCCGCTCGCTTTCCGGCTCCGAACGCGGAGAGAGGGCTGGGAGGAGGCAGGGCCTGCGTGTCCTGCAATGGAGCTGGTACTGGAGGATGCTCAGCACCCAGGCCACTGTCCTTGAGTCCTCGGGAGGGATCTGGCTGTTCTGGGGTTGGTGCAGCTGTACGGGAGTGTGGAGCAGAGCCTAGGAAGGCATTAAGTTGTTACTGATGGCTTGAAGGAGCTTCTGCTCTGCTTGGATGTCCCTGCCTGGGGCCTGCCTGAGCTGCCTGTGACTTATCCCTGCACAGAGGTGGTGCCATGGGGGGTTGGAGGCTGCGGTGCCAGCTTTGGCATCACGGCAGCACCGCCCCATCTTGACAGGGTTAAATTGGATTCCCTGGCTAGGCTGAACCATTTCTGGAAAACACTCCCCTCCCTCCTGAGGGACCCTCAGCCCGGCTCAGCGCCGGGGCTGGAGCAGTGCCAGGTGTTGGGAGTGCAGCGTGGCTGGGGCTGTGTGGATGACACGGCGCTCATGGCCCGGCTGTCTCCATGTGCAGCCATGGGGATCGGCCTCGCGCGTGGCTCCGGATGTGCTCGCTGTTGCTCACCTTCCTGCCATGTCCCTGGGGATGCTGAGGTGTGTGGTGGGTGCAGTGCAGGCTGCTCCCAAGAGGTTTGAGCCGCTGCTCTGGCGCAGTGATTTCACGGGTGACAAGCGCTTCTGGCAGCTGCTGAGATGCTGGTGCTGCCGAGCGTGTCCCAGATGGGCTCTGAGCCTTGAGGGTGCAGCCAGCTGGGCACAGAGGCACCCAGGGTGCTGAGCCTTGGGGGTGCAGCCAGCTGGGCACGGAGGCTCCCAGGGTGCTGAGCCTCAGGGGTGCAGCCAGCTGGGCACAGGGGGCACCCAGGGTGCTGGGAGGGACAGTACAGGGCTAGGCACCACACTGACCAGCCTCTTCCTCCTTGTCCTGCAGGTTGGAGGAGGTGCCCTTGGAGGTGCTCCGACAACGGGAGTCCAAATGGCTGGATATGCTCAACAACTGGGACAAATGGATGGCCAAGAAACACAAGAAGGTAGGTGACAGCCGTTTTTCCCTCCTGGAGGTGGTAGGGAGGGACAGCCAGGCACAGCAGTGTCCCTTTGGTGTCACTGGGTCCCTGCAGAGAGATGTCTGGATGCCTTTGGATGATGCTGTTGGCATCCTCCCTGTTCCGTCCCTGTGAAAGTTGGAGCTTGGAGCGGCTGAGTGGTCCCCAAGCCAGCCTGCTCCTGTCTCCAACTGTTTCTGCTGGGCTGGAGCCTTCCTAGGGCTTTTTGGCTGCCTGCAGACAGCCATGGGAATTGTTTGCTCATGGAAACTTCTGTTCTGAGCATCTTGTAGACCAAAAAAAGCTGCTAGTAGGAAATGTCTGAGCCTGATCCATGTAATGCTGGTCTGCGAGCTGGGGGTCCCTGGGAGAGTCCTGGTGGGGTGGCTCTGTGGCTTGATCCCTTGGTGCTCCCTGTCCCCCTGAGCCTGTGGACAAGGCAGGGATGGGATGCAGCAAGTCCTGAGTTGCTGCTGTGCCACCTTTTTCTTCCCTCCGCTGGCACAGCCTCCTGGCACTACTCCGTGTGCCTGGAGTGTTGTCCCCACTTGGTGCCTGGGGAACAACACTGGAATCCCTCATCTGCTTCTTGGCTGCTCTTAAAGGATTTGGGAGAGCTTTCTGGGCCACGGCAGGCGGGTGCTTTGTTCCGTGTGCCGCTTCCGCCGCTCCCCGGCCGTGTGCCGCGGGGTGCCCTCCGGATGGGGTGAGTGCTCCGGCAGCCGCACGCCTGGCAGTGCTTGGGCCGAGCTCCTGGGAGTCTCCGTGGGGCTGATGTGCTGTATAGTCTGTCCTGCAGCAAAAATCAAGGCCTGGAGCTTCGGAGAGGCTGCTCTGGAATGCTGCTCTGTGCCTGGAGCCCTGGGGCTGCTCAGGGAAGGCTGCCAGGCTTGGCCTTGGATGCTGTCAGCTATCCTTGCTCTGGCAGGAGCTTGCTTGGTGCAGGGCCCTGCTGCTCTGGGGGAGCTCCCTGAACCTCTGAAAAACCCCGGTACTTTTTTGGCTGCCTCACGGGGGTTGGCAGACAGCCCAGGGATCCCTTGGGCCAGCTCCTGAGAGGCTCACTCACACCTGCACTGCTCCAGCATCCCAAAATGCTGCCTGCCTGGCCTGGATCCCAGCAGAGCCTGACCCCACATCCTTCATGGTGCTGAGCCGTGCCAGCACCATGTGCTGGAAGGAGGGCAGACGCGTGGGTGGGCAGCTCCAACTGCTGTCCCAGCGTGAGCAGTGCTCTGACTGCACCTTGCTGTCAGCATCCCTGAGCCCAGACATGCCCCCAGTCCCTCGGAGGGCACGGTGGGATCACAGGGGCAGTGGCAGGACACCGTGTGGGATGAACTGCTTGGCCCAGGCTGTGCTGGGACTGGTCTGGTGGAGGAGCTGCTGAACCAAAACCCAGCGAGGTGGTTTCCTTCCTGACAGCTTGGCCAGCAGGAAGGGGAGCTGGCTGGGAACAGGAGCCATCAGCAGCCATGGAGCTGCCCACAGCAGCGCTGGACATCGCCCACCGCAGCGCTGGGCATCACCCACTGTGTTTCCTGCCAGCACAAAGGGACTTGCCCCGGGAAACAATCAGCACTGTGGTGAGGGAGCAGCAAAACCCCTGGGGATGTGCTGGTACCACACTTGGAAACAACCACCTGCTCCCCGGTTACTCCAGCAAACAGGGAAACGCAGCCCTGGCAGGCAGGAGGGGCCCGGGAAGGTTTTAGGAGCTGCTGGCCACTGCTTGCAGGGACCTGGCAGAGTTGGCACATGCCACACGAGCAAGGACATGAAGAGTGGAGGCTGTGCTGGGGTTACTGTGGTGAAAGCACCAGGCTCATGGGGCTCACCTTGCCATGTGCCCTGGCTGAGGACCGTGGCAAAAAGGGACACGAAAGGGTATGGAGCTTCTGGAGCAAGTCCAGAGGAGGCCAAGGAGATGCTCCAAGAGCTGCAGAGGGACTTTAGGTGAAGGCCTGGATAAACAGGACAAGGAAGATGGCTTCCCACTGCCACAGGGCAGGTTAGATGGGGTATGGGGAAGGAATCCTTGGCTGAGAGTGTGGGCAGGCCCTGGCACAGGTTGGGCAGAGCTGTGGCTGCCCCATCCCTGGAAGTGTCCAAGACCAGGTTGAACAGGGCTTGGAGCAACCTGGGCTTGTGGGAGGTGTCCCTGCCCATGTCAGGGGGTGGAACAAGATGATCTTTAGGGTCCTTTCCAACCCAAACCATTCCACAATGTGATGAGATGGTGCTGCCGCTTCTTCGGGAGTTGAAGTGGGATGTTGGACGCTCTGGTTGGGCCCCACTGCGGTGCAGGCAGAGCAGGGTTAAGCCAGCTCAGCTCCCCTCACAGGTACCGGCTGCCTCACCTGGACTTTGGTCCTAGTGGGTGTCCAGTGCCAAGGAAACCAGGGGCCGACTGTGGGTATGGAGCTGGCTCTGGGGCCTCAGGAGCTGTCTGTGTGCCAGGCTGGGGCCAGACCTGCCCCTCTGCCTGGGGTGAGTGAGTGGAAAGGCTGAGACACTCAGCAGGGCACACACCCTACTCTTCATCATCCCACCGTGGGGGAGTGGAAGGCTAGACCAGGAGCTGGAGAGCCCCTCTGTATCCCCAGTGCTTCCCATGCGGAGGGAGCTACCCGCTCCCCATCTTGGCTCCAGTGTTTGCTTTTCCAGCTCCCAGCAGGATCCAGCTTTGAGGCAGAGCCAGACTTGTTTGGAGCTTTTTCCAAGCCACAAAGCCTCAGCCAGGCTCCTGGCAGCTCCCCCATGCTGGTGCAGCCCTGGCTGCCATCCCAGCTGGCATCCCTGCATCCCAGGGCTGCAGGGACTCATCCCCTTGTTTGGGAAGCAGCAGGGGACCAGCCTGTGGCCGTGGTGGTGCTGGCCTGGCTCCCATCTTGCCCCAGGAGCCTCTTTGTTTCCCGCTGCTCCATGATTTTGCTGTGATGGCTGTGTCTCCCCGCAGATCCGGCTGCGGTGCCAGAAGGGGATCCCGCCCTCGCTGCGGGGCCGTGCCTGGCAGTACCTCTCCGGGAGCAAGGTCAAGTTGGAGCAGAACATGGGCAAGTTTGATGTGAGTCATGCCAAGGACCCTCCTGAACCACCAGGGAGCAGGGACAGTGCTGGGGTGGCTCCTGCTCCCTCTGGGGCTGGGGTGTATGTTGGGATCCTGGGCATCTCAGAGGGGTGTTGCTCACCCCAATCCTCACCTCCCCAGGAACTGGATCTGCTCACAGGAGAGCCAAAGTGGCTGGATGTGATTGAGCGGGATCTCCACCGGCAGTTCCCCTTCCATGAGATGTTTGTCTCGCGTGGAGGCCACGGGTATGTGGAGCTATTGTGTGTCAAGTCCTCCGCAGCCACGGGGTGGGCACTGTCTATCCCAGCTCACAGAGCCACGCTCATGTCCCTCATGTCTGCCCCATCATCCCCACAGTCCTTACACTCTCAGAGCATCCAGGCACAGACCGAAAACTGGGTGGCTTCCCAGGAGCAACATGTGTGGGTCATAACCCTTGGCACTGGCTCCAACACCCAGTGGGAGTGGGAGTTGCCACAGCAGGAGGGCAAAGGGAGGAGGTGACCTGCTGTAGCCTGAGTTTCACCAGCAAAATGGTGTTCCCAATGTGTTGGGGAGCATCTGTGCCCCTCTATTTGCAACTGGATCCTTGTCCATTGCTCCCAGAATCCCTGGGAGACGGTTGTCTCCCTACTTTGACTCTCAGACCCAGAAAGGACACAGACTGTGGGCAGAGCTTCCCAGAGCACAGCCCTGGGTTTGTGTGGAAAAGCGATGCCAGCCGGGGACTGACCCGGGCTCGTGCCTGGGATCCACGGGGAAGGCTGCTGGGCCACATCCGTGCCCTGTGCCCAGCGCTCCGTGCCCGGGGTGTCTCTGCAGGCAGCAGGACCTGTTCCGGGTGCTGAAGGCGTACACGCTGTACCGCCCGGAGGAGGGATATTGCCAGGCCCAGGCGCCCATCGCCGCCGTCCTGCTCATGCACATGCCGGCCGAGGTACGGGCACGTGGCCGAGGGCAGGGGGCCTGCTGGGCAGAGGGCTGGGACCACCGGGAGGGTGTGGGGCCCTTTGGGGGGTGCTGACAGGTGGGGTGCTCAGCTCACAGCAACTCAAAGCACTCTGCCTCCTCCCACCTTCTCCTGTGGTCCCTGGGAGCAGGGAGGGGCCTCAGCAAAGTCCTTTGGGTGCTTACCTGCTGTCCCCTGGCTTGCAGCAAGCGTTCTGGTGCCTGGTGCAGATCTGTGAGAAGTACCTCCCTGGCTACTACAGTGAGAAGCTGGTGAGTAATGGGCTCATGGTGCCTTCAGCAGTGGCAGGGACCTGCGCAGTGCTGCACTGGGGTTGGGGCAGCCACTGGTATCCACACAGGCTGTAGGATGAAGGGATGGAGAGCAGCCCTGGGGAGAAGGACTTGGGGGTGCTGGTGGTGAGAGGCTGGACAAGCCCCAGCCCTCAGAACCCACCCTGTGCTGGGCTGGTCCCACAGCGTGGGCAGCAAAGCAGGGGGGAATTCTGCCCCTCTGCCCCCTCAGGTGAGACCCCATCTGGCTAAACCCATAACAGCAGAGCTGCCTCCAGCCCTGGGGGCCCAACACAGGAAGAACGTGGAGCTGCTGGAGTGAGTCCAGAGGAGGCCATGGAGATGCTCCAGGGCTGGAGCCCCTCTGCTCTGGAGCCAGGCTGGGAGAGCTGGGGGGGGCTCACCTGGAGAAGAGAAGGCTCCAGGGACACCTGAGAGCCCCTTCCAGTGCCTAAAAGGGCTCCAGGAGAGCTGGAGAGGGACTTGGGATAAGGGATGGAGGGACAGGATGAGGGGGAATGGCTTCCCACTGCCAGAGGGCAGGGATAGATGGGATACTGGGAAAAAATTCTTCCCTGTGAGGGTGGAGAGGCACTGGCATAGGTTGGGCAGAGAAGCTGTGGCTGCCCCATCCCTGGGATTGTCCAAGGCCAGGTTGGACAGGGCTTGGAGCACCCTGGGCTAGTGGAAGGTGTCCCTGCCTGTGGCAGGGGTGGAACAGGATGATCTTTAAGGTCCCTTCCAACCCAAAACATTCTGTGATTGCATGTCTCCAGGCCAAAAACTCCCTCAGCTTCTCATGCTGGAGAAAGAAGGCATCTAGGGAGTTGCTGGGTATTCCCAGTCTCTGTATTGTGCTGTGGCCTCGGAGGCACCTGGCAGTCAGGGATAGGGGGCTCAGTGAGACACAGCTGTGCTCCCAGAGCTGGGTGTGGAGGGTGGGCACTCACTGGGATGCTGATCCCTGTCCCTGCAGGAAGCCATCCAGCTGGATGGGCAGATCCTCTTCTCGCTGCTGCACAAGGTCTCACCTGTGGCCTACAAACACCTGAGCAAGCAGAAGATCGACCCCATCCTCTACATGACGGAGTGGTTCATGTGCGCCTTCTCCCGCACGCTGCCCTGGAGCTCCGTCCTGCGCGTCTGGGACATGTTCTTCTGTGAAGGTACAAGTTCCCCACCATCCTCCTCTTCCTCTGGGATGACCCCACAGCACATGGGACCTGTAGTAGGGCAGGTTTGAGGCAGCACATGCCTGGGGTAGAGATGGGCTGTTTTCCTGGGGATTGGAGGACACATGCATCCCACATCCACTTTCTTGCATGTTATGTTAGTAGGTGCCCCACAGCATTTGAAGGACATGGTTGCAGAGTCACCCTGTCCTGCTTGGCACTCACTGCCTCACTTCTCCTCTTGCAGGGGTGAAGATCATCTTCCGGGTGGGCCTGGTGCTGCTCAAACACACCCTGGGCTCCTCGGACAAGCTCAAGTCCTGCCAGGGCCAGTATGAGACCATGGAGAGGCTGAGGGCCCTCAGCCCCAAAATCATGCAGGAGGCCTTCCTGGTGCAGGAGGTGAGGTGTTGGGGACAGTCTAGGGGGTCAGTTGGCCAACACTGCTGGACTGGGCTGTCCGTGGGTGAGGCAGATGGGGCATAGCAAGGGGGCAGCCCCACAGAAGCTTACCTTAGTGGTTGCCTCTGCTCTGGGCGGGTCCCACACCCAGCCCTGCTGTCTCTGTCAGGGGAGATGCTGATGGAACAAGTGTCCTTGCAGGTCATCGAGCTGCCGGTGACAGAGCGTCAGATCGAGCGGGAGCACCTGATCCAGCTGAAGAAGTGGCGGGAGACGCACGGGGAGCTGCAGTGCAAGTCCCCCCCGCGCCTGCACGGCGCCAAGGCCATCAGCGAGGCCGAGCCCGCGCCCCGCAAGGCGCTGGAGCCCGTCCCCTCCATCATCGTGCCCCCCGGGCCCGCCCCCGTACCCAAGGCCCGCAAGAGCAAGGAGAAGAGCCGGGAAAAGAGCCCGGCCAGTCCTGCCAATGGCCCGGGGGCCGAGGGCAACGGGGCACCTGGCACGACCCGGGATCTGCTGCAGCCCCAGCTCTCCCCCCACCACCAGTCCAAGGAGAGCCTGAGCTCCCGGGAGAGCGAGGACACGTACTTGTAGGGCCCGGGCCGCACCCCGGGCAGCCGGGCTCAGCGGGGCTGCGCACGCACCCGGGCGGGAGCACACCAGCGGGGGCTGGGGGCACCCCTGGCACCCAGCGCTGGGGGCTCTGAGCTGGAGGGATGGGACAGGGGGGCTGGTATGGCTCCATGGGGCATCCGCAGGAGCTTGGCCAGGTGTGGTGACCAAAGGGGACACCGTGGGTCTGCGCTGGGTGCCCACCCCGCAGGGTGCTGGCACCACGAGCGGTGGGAGCCCGGGCAGGGGGTGGCTGAGCCACCCGAGCTCCCTCCCCACGCTGGGGGGCTGGGCTGCCCCTCAGGCCCTTCTCCCCGTCCCAGAGCCCCTCAACCCATCACCCCCCAGGTTCCTCCTGTAGCCCCCACCCTGTGCCAGCCGGGCAGCCCCAGCCCCAGTTCCCAAGCACTTAGGCCTGGCACAGGGCACTGGAGGTATGCGAGGAGCCAAGGGGACCCCTCGCCCCCCCTCTTTATCTAGTGAGGATATATCAAGCTGTAGCCCTATATGTAGTACCCAATTTACCTACTCACTGAGCCTATTTATTATTCCTCTGAGGCAGGATAGGGACCGAGGCAGGATGTGCTGGAGGCAGCGGGATTTGATGCCAATCACAGGGCTAAAGCCCCCCCACCCCATCCCCGGGCTCCCCACAGCTTGGGGGGAGCGTTCACCCTGCCAGGGCTCACCCCACCACTGCCGCCCCCCCAGGCCCCAGTGCAGGTGAGACGGGGTGGGTGAGCAGCAGCCAGGTGATGCCTGGTTGTGGGGTCCCCTCTGCCCCCCGTGCCCTCCCCAGGGTCGGGGGGTGGCTTTGTATAATAAGCGGGAAAAGCAGTTTTGTACAAAGGGGTCAATAAAGCAAGTGTGTAAAGGCGCAGCCCCCAGCTCCCACCCTCTCTTGGCTTGGCATGGAGGGGCAAAGGGTGGCATGGGACAGGGGTGTCACCTTCCACTTCGTTCTGTGCCATTACCAGCTTTGGGGAGGCACCTTGCCCTGGGCCACACCTCCCCATGGTTCTGTGGCCTTGGGGTGGCACCCTGCCCTGCACCCCATTTCTCCTGGGTCCCCTGGTCCTGGGGGGCACCCTGGTTTGCACTCCATTTCCCCTGGATACTCTGACCCTGCCCTGAACCCATCTCCCCTGGGTGCTCCAGCTGTCAGCTGCTGGAGAGGGTGCTGGGAAGGGCCCTGCTGCCGTCACCCTTTGTCACCACAGGGCGTGACTCAGCCCCGCTGTTTTGCCCAGCCCTGGGGCTGCTCGTTTGAAGTGGGACCTGCCCCAGCTTGTGACAGGGATGGATGCTGCGTTCCTCAGGGGATACCATGGGGTGCACTCCCTTCCCAGCACCCAGACCTGTGCCCCCTCCCACTATCACAACTCCTGTGGTGCAACAGAGCCAGGAGACCCCCTAATTTATCCAGTGACACCCCAGAGCTCAGCTCTCCATACCCAAAATAGTGCCCAGGGTTGCTCTCCCATTCTTGCTTTCTGCAGGCAGAAATTCTGCCCAAATCTCCATTTCTCCCTTTTCCCAGGGGCGTGGCTCTGGTTTGGGGTGCTGGATGCTCCTCTGGTCCTGTGCAGTGCAGCCCGGGGTGAATCCTTGGTCCAGGCTGGTGGTCGGGTCTGAGTGTGGAGAGGCTGGCTGGGTGGGGGGCTGCGGTGGAATTGGCAGTGGAGTTGGCACTGGGCTCCCAGTGGGTCCAGTCCCAGCCTGACTGGGCTGGGCTGAGAGTGGGGTGGTTGGATCGGGTTGGGAGCCTTGAGACCCTGGTTGAGTCCTTGTTTGGGCACCCCGTAGCTCTGAATTGGGGTTGGTTTGGACACCATAGAGGGGCAGGTCCCGGGGCTCCGGTGTCGGGGGGCTGCCCCTCGGGCGGGGCGGGGCGGGGC
>VWZD01010961.1:469388-617030 GCA_013396695.1 Sakesphorus luctuosus
GGGGGGGATTTTTTTTTAGTGGCTTTTTTGTACTTTTAAATACTTTTTCCCCCCTCCTGCTTTTCCTCCTTCTGGGTCTCCCGATGCCGTGTCGGGAGCGCTGGAGGGATAGGGCGGCTGCCAAGTGCAGGAGGGGGATTGGAGGGAGCAACTCCCACCCCAGGTGCAGTGCTGGGGGGTCCCACGGGGCAGCACCCACTCGGGACCCCTCACCCACCCAGCCTCCGGCACACGTGGGTGCCGAGCCTCTCCCTGCCCAGCTACGAAATGGGGAGAAGCAGCGGCCGCGGGGGACGCAGACAGAGGGGCTTGTGGGATGGGTCAGGGAATCGGCATCCCATGGGAACACCCAGGGCCCCGGGGGTGCGGGGAGGAAGGGTCCCCCCCGCCCCGTGCAGGAGCGGAGCGGTGGCGGGTCAGGGATCGCAACACGCCCAGGTAAGTCCTTTCCCACCTGGGCAGAGTAAATAAATCGAGGCTTGGATTACCCGGCACCGGCGGCACGTCGGAAGCGCTGACAAGTGCGGGCAGCTCCGGCGCTGGCACTGCCCGGCCCCGTGCCTGGCGGCACCCCCGGGGGCACCCGGGTCACCCAGCAACCGGTGCCCCCTGTGCCACCCTGCCCCGAGGACGCCCAGCGCAGTGACAGCGCTTCGAAGGCATTTCGGCCTCCCCGAGCAGGGATCCTGGTCTGGGGGAGTCCCAGGGGATGAGGGCTTGGAGCTCTCAGGAGGGGCTCGCCGGGGCGACCCAGCTGCCGGTGGCTCAAGAGTCCCCTTGTTCCGCGTCCAGGGATTTCCTGGCTGGAGTCTCTGGCAGCTGCGTCGTCCCTCCCCAGGGCTCCTCGGCGCTGCGCCCGCTCCGCAGCCGGGGAAACTGAGGCAGGCGGTGGGGCCGGAGGCGGGAGGGACGGAGGGAGGGCACGCCGAAGGCAGGTTTCCTTGCGGGCGCCCCGCTGAGTCAGCCGGGCCGGGGTGGGGCCTTGCTCCCGCAGCGCCCGGACTAGGATAACGGAGGAAAAAGCTCTTTGCATATTTGATTAAATCCGGCAGGTCCCCACCAGGCCGGTTGCGAAATGTGGGAATGCTGCGGGGCGTCCCGGCGGGAAGGGAGGCGGGGGAGCGCCTGCCGAGGGGCAGGTGAGGGGCCGGCAGTGGGACGGGACGGAAAACTGGGGCATCTGAGGGCTGCTGGCTGAGCTGCACCCACAGCCCAGAGGGATGGGTGCCCTGGCTGGATGTGTTTGGGTGCCTAAACCCGGGGTCATCCTCAGTGGATGCTCTGTGTCAGCAGCAACGTGGTCCCCAGGGGCCACCACTGTCTTGTCTCGGTCCCCACCGTGACAGTGGCCTCTCTCCCTGCACAGGCGTCGTGCCCTTCATGGCCCTGCTCCTCCTGCAGCGGCGGCCAGTGGCCGGACGGGCACTGCTGGGCACCGGCTCCAGCTGCCCCAGCCATGGCTTGTGCCGCTCCAACGTCCAGGAGCAGACCCGCAGGCAGGTCGCGCTGCTCAACGCCACCGCCCAGGACCTCTTCAGCCTCTACGTAAGTGGTGCTCGGGGACAGCCAGGGAGCCCAGAGAGTCTGATCCACAACTGCATGAAGGGGGAGGGTGGGGACATGGCAAGGGTGGTGACAAGGGGTGGCCAGGGGGGACACAGGGGACTTGGGGTGACGCTCACCTCTCCCCGCAGCTGAAGTGCCAGGGAGAGCCGTTCAGCAGCGAGAGTGACAAGCTCTGCAACCCCTCCGGCATCTTCTTCCCCCCTTTCCGCGTCAACCGGACGAGTGAGAGGAAGGAGGTGATGGTGGCCATGTACAAGCTCTTCGCCTTCCTCAACGCCTCTCTGGGGAACATCACACGCGATCAGGAGGAGCTCAACCCCACGGCCAAGGAGCTCCTTGACCGGCTCCACAACACCACCAAGACCACGCGGGGCCTCATCTCCAACCTCACCTGCCTCCTCTGCAAGAACTACAACATCTTCCAGGTGGACGTCAGGTATGGAGAGAGCTCCAAGGGGAAGAGCACCTTCAAGAAGAAGCAGCAGGGCTGCCAGGTGCTCAGGAAGTACGTGCAGGTCATCGGCCAGGCAGCACGTGTCCTCCTACCTCATCTCAGCCCCTCATGAGCGCCCACCCCGGCTCTGCTGCTTCTCCGCCGCCGGCGGACCCCTGTCGCTGCCTTCTGAACTCCTGCCTTCCTATTTATTACCCCGGACCCTGCGCTGGCCCCATCCACCCTCTGCTAATTTATTGCCCCTTGAGGGGGTGAACATTGCAGTCTGGAGTGCCTCGGGTGGAGCAGAGCTGGGGTCAGCATCCAGCGGGACGAGGCAGCGCATCCCTGAGGTGATGCCGGGCCGTGGGCTGGTCCCGGGATGTGCCTCAGCTGTCCCTGTGCTGCCATGGGATGTGGGAGCCGTGGGGAGCCATGGGGGCTGGCAGCAGGGCCGGACTCTGTCCCCCACGAATGGTCTCCATCATGGGGAACAACCTGACAGACATCCTGGAGCACCGTCCAAAAGCTTCCACTTCCCTGGAGAAAGGATTGCGAGGAAGGATATGGTGATGCGGCTGCTGGCAGAGACACGGGAATGTGGGAACACACTCCCCCTGCACATTTTATGGCCCCACAAGGAGCTGAACTGGGGGTACTGGGGTGGCTATGGTGGCTGGGGCTGGGTCCTGCCATCCGGGACGAGGCCACCCCCAGGGGACAGAGCGGGCAGTCATCCCACTGTGGAGCATCATCCCCCCGCGCGGGCACGGCGGGGCACGGAACGTCCCTCTCCTTTGGAAAAGTGCTTTTCCCATGGGAAGGGCTCTGAATGTATTAATGGCCAAGGGCTGGGCTTCTCATGGCTGAATGCAGCCTCTGCATGAGGGAGGTGGGACAAAGGGGTGTGGGACACGGGGACACAGGGACATGGGACAGGGGGACATGGGGAGAGGCCCAAGGCCAGTGGCAGGAGGTGCTGGCTCGCTCCTGGCACCAGAGGAGGCTGTGAGGGTTATTTATTGCCTCAGTGGAAAGCCCAGTGTGCGCTGAGAGCTGTGACCTGACTTAATAATTTTATTGTTAACAATAATTAATAATTATTAAGAAGATTTGTGGTAATATATAAAATGGAATTCTATTTAAATATTTATTTTTTTATACTTTGTCCCATTTTTTTAAATAAACCATCAGAAACCGACTGCATTTGTCTGCTCTTTGCTGGATCCCCTTTGTGCTCACCCTCAGACACCTCTGCTTCCCTGTGACCCCCTCAGGCATCCCTGAGGGTTGGGGTCACAGTCCCCTGTCACCTTGCTCCTTCCTCCCTTCCCATCTCTAATGGGATGGCTGATTTGGAAGGCATTTTTCCAGGGGCAATGCTTAAACTGGCACTCACCAGCTGCTCAAAAGCACTGGGAGGGTCTAAGGAGCATTGTGGCATGGGGACAGTCACAGTGTGCAGACAGTCGTGGTGTTGGGACCACGGCAGTGCAGGGATTGTCATGGCATGGGGAGCACTGTGGTGTGTGTGGCGTCATCACAGTGCAGGGGGATCATGGCATGGGGAGCGCTGGGTGTGGGTACCATGGCAGTGTGGGGAGCATCGTGGTACAGGCACCATCATGATGAGGGGCCCATCACGGTGTGGGGACCATCAGAGTGCAGGGAGCCCCACTCTGGCAGTGCTGGCAGCTCCTGGGAGTGCAGGGAAAGGCTGAAGCTGGTTGGGAAGAGGCAGAGAGAGTTGAGTGAGCATGTGCAGGGTGGAAGGGACACATCAGAAAAAATCACAGCCGCTTCCCAAGCAGTGCTGGGAGAGGCTCAGCAAAACTTCTCCAGGGCCAAGACCACCTAAGGCTCCACCAGTGCCCTGGTCCTCGGCGAGCGTCTCGCATGGGGCTGTATCGGTTAACAAGAGGCTGATTATACAGGAGACGTTGGAGCGGGATGATGAAATTTTCCTCCTCCTCCGGAGCCCTCGGGCCACAGGCCAAACCTCCCAGGCATGAGACAGCAAGCGGATGAGCTAAGATCCTGTGTGATCATCTCTTGTGTCTCGGAGGAGCCCCGACCAGAAAAGCATTGCAGAAATTCAAAAGTTGCCCCCAAGCCCTCTCTTTCTTTGCCCTAAAGGGTCGTGCTGCCCAGTTGTGTCCCCCAGCTCCCATGGGAGGTTTCATGGCGAGGCTTTGACTCCAAAGTGGCACCACTTTGTGCCCATGGCAGCCTCACCCTGCAACAGTGGTGACAGCAGGGTCAGTGGTGCCCATCTCCAGCGTGGCCCTGCTGTCCCTTCATGACAGGGGTGAGCCCCAAAACAGCACCCCTATCTCATGGCAGAGGCACCCGGGGACAGCCCTGGATGCCACAGTGTGACCCCAGGCACGATGTACGTTTCTTCCATCCTCCCAGCCTGTCACCAGAGAAGGGGCCCTGGGTGTCAGTGGTGTCCCTGCCCTCGAGAGTGCCTGGTTTTGGATTGTAGCCCATTTTGTGGGGCCCATTTCCTTCCTGCACCATGAGATATGATGTCCTTGAAGCAAGACAACCTCCCTAAAACACAGAGACGGGTCAGGACACAGAGGGGAGAGCACCATCCCTTTGGAATGGGCATGATGCCCCAGGGAAGCCTCCTGCAGCACTTGCTGGCTCTGTGGTGGCTGACAGGGTCACCTTGTCCCTGCAGCTGGGGACACCCGAGTGTCCCCATGGCTATTGTTAGCACAGCATTGTGTGGCCAGCATCTCATAGGCCTGAAGTCCAGAGATGGACATCTAGGCCAAGCCTGCTTGTGTGTCAATATCCACACCTCACCCTCGCCAGGGAGGTGGCAGGTGCCCAGGGATGTCACCAACTCAGCCCCTGGGGCTCGAGGATTGTCGGGGCCGGGGTCTGGGGTCGGGCTCAGCGGGGCCACGAGCTGGGCTGGGGACAACGGGAGCGAGGAGCTGTGCACATCTGGATTTCTCACGCTTGTGTTCAACGTCCCTCCTCAACCAGATGGCAAAAATAAATAAATAGAATAAATCACAGCCTCCTGACATAAATCGGGAACTCACGCCCGGGTTCTGCGTTTCATGAGTCTCTCTGGAAGACAGTCAAACACAGGCGAGGACAATGGGTTCACTTCTCCCCTGTGTCGGGTCATTCCCAGTTAAGACTCATTAGCGGCGGGCGGGGGATTAACTCTTCCTTCCCTGGAAACGCGTGGACAAGCCCCTAAAATCTCCCAAATCCCTTCCTTTGCCCTCCCCTGGAGTTTTGGAACTGGGGCTGGTGGTGGCCCCCGGCTCGTGCCATCGCCCCAGCGAGCGAGGACGCGCTGCCCTGCTCGTCCCAAACTCGAGGGAGATGGAAAGGGCTTCAATGACCTCATCCAGCGGCTGATCCCACCCAGCCGGGCCCCGGGGCATCGGGCCAGCCCCGCGAGCCGCACCGGGAGCACCGGCAGGGAACCGGCGCTGTGGCTTCCCCGGCGGCACCGGCAGGACCCTGTCAGTGATCGCCGCTCAGCCCCAGGAGCAGAGAAACATTTGGGCTGGGCCGAGAGCCAGGAAAGGCTCCGGGGAGCCATCCGTTGTGATGGGAGCGATGCCCGCGCCCCGATAACGGAGCGGCCTGACCATGGGCCCCGAGTGACGGGTCAGCGCTGCCTTCGGGGAGCGGGATACGTGAGGAGCTGCTCCTGCCCGCGGTGAAGTCAGTGCCGGGCCTGGGTGTGACTGACTGACCTCAGCCCTTGGCCTCGGGCGCGGATCATGTGCTGGCTGACGCCGCACGGACCCGGCCGGACGGGCCCTGCGCTGCCCCGCGGCCACCGGCCAGACGGGACTTGCCGTCCGCGGGTGCAGGTGCGGGGCTGGGGCACCACCGGCCTCACAGCCCTCTGCGCGGTGGGCGGTGTGTGACCTGGGCTGCGTCCCCGGGCACTGAGCCAGCAGGAGCATCCCCACCGGGGTAACCCCATCGGCAAAGCCCAGGGCGCCGGTTGAGAGATCCCAGCTGGAGCATCGCACTTTCCCCTGTGTGCACCCAGGCGGGCGTTGGACCCACTGGTGCCCACCGTAGAGTCCCTTCCCCGTCTCGAAGGTCCCCTCAAGGCTCAATACTGGGGACAGACATTCAACCAGTGGCGATCTCCCTAGCAGGTCCCCAAGCCAGGGCCCTGAGGATGGGAACATCGCATCCCAAGGGCTGGCTGAAGGCTCCATTCCCAGGCTGGCCGCTGGCCCGAGCACGGAGAGCAGAGCCGAGCCCATCTGAAACGCATTCGGGCACTGTTGCTGCAATAGCAGATGCTCCTGCGGGTGCGCGGCCACATCACAGCCCGGCGTCGCGGGGACCGCACGGTCACATGGGGAGAAACAGCCCCCCGTCCCGAACGGCTCAAACTCCTAATTGGGGACCAACCGTGACAAATAAACAAGACAATGGGCTGGAGGCGAGACGAATGCAACCTCTGTCCCAGGACCCGGCTCCGAGAGCCGCCCCCGTGCCCGGCAGGGGACTTGGCACAGGCCTGGGAGAGCCAGGGGAGGGCAGGGGCCAGATCCGGACCCCCGGCAGAGCCACTCGCTGTGTGACACTGCGGAGCCCGGGGCTGGCTCAGAGCAGGATGACACATCCCCAGCAGTCCCCCGAGACCCCAGTCGGCAGCTTTGCTCAGCAAGTGTTCAGTCTCCTGGGGAGCAAGCTTTGGAGCAGGGTCAGATGCAGCTCTGTGGAGCTGCTGGAGAGGCCCCTCCTTGCTGCACCCCAGTTTGGAGCTGGCTGGGAACCCCCATTTGCCTTGCACAGGGTTTAGGGGACCCTCCTCAGCCACCTTCCCTCGAGCAGGGGATGTGCTGCCTTGGAGCGGTGCCAGGATGTCTGATAGAGGGGTTATCTCAGCACAGCTATTGCCCTCCACAGACACAGGGGCACTTCTGCAGCCCCGGGGGTGCCTGGCACCGAGGAAGGAGCTCCATAAAGTGCTCAGCACCCCGACCAGACCCACAGCAGGCAGGGCACTCACTCACTGTTGCCCAAAAAGGAGCGAACAACGAGCTCTTCCATCCCTGCTCTGCTCAGGTCTCATGTCATGCTGAATCTCCCTTTGCAGGCCCTGTGGAGTTGAAGCTGTTTGAGGCACATGTGCTTAGCAAAAGTGTTTCAGATGGCCTGAGCCTGCCTAATTCCTGGCTAGGAGGCGAAAATCAGTGCTCAAGGAGAAGACCTCACCCAAGGAAAGGGAGGGAACTTGGGGATGAGGCAGAGGGTGAAGAGCTTGGAAGCAAATCCTGAGCAGGCTCCCAGAGGAGCAGGAAGCACTGGGAGAGATGCCCTAGGGCCCTGGGGACAGTGACAAAGGACAAAGTGGGAGCTGTGGCAGCTCCCCAGAGTCCCCAGAGCCAGGACAGCATGGCATGGCTGAATCAGCAGATGCCACTGAAGTCTCCTGTGCCCCCCCTGCTGCCACAGCTGGTGGTTCCTGGCCCTGTAGAGCAAAGGGGGTTGTGCCACCTTCGGCTACACACCAGTGTGGCTCTGGGGGAAGGTGAGCCCCTGCTTCGCCTTACCACTGAGGGAAACTCAGAAAATTGGGAAAAGTAGTGGAGATTCCTGGAGAATCAGAAAAGGAAAGCAGAGATTTCTCTGAACATTATGGGGTGATGGCAGGAGAGAACAGCTGCCGGCCCAGCCTGACTGCCCATCGCTGCAGTGCCCACCTGCCTTTTGCTCTCCCCACACTCTCTGACCCCAGGGAGCGGCGGCACCTCCAGCCCAACAGCACCACAGGGGCAGAAGGGGATGTCCTCAGCTAAGACTTGGGGATGTCCCACCCCAGGGCACCCTGCTCACTGCCTCCACTGCCTGGCACCCAACCCCAGCAGGACCCCTGCACTGGGGACCCCCAACCCACGCCCACACAGAGCAGGAGCTGAGCCCTGATGGGCGCCTTGGCTGCCCCCACTGAACTTGGCCATACCCCCCTCACCCATATCCTGGGGTTGCCATGAGGATGCCAAGCATCCCCCACAACTTTTGATGCATCTGGGACATGTTTCAGGGCCAGGACAGTTGACATGTTTATTTATTGCAGCAAAATGAAGCCCAACCCGGCCCGGGTCACGCTCTCCTCTTGGTTCCTGAGAAAACAAGGTGTGCGTGCAGTCCCGCCGGGCGAGCGTGTGCGCGCCTGTGGCTGCCAACCAGATTTGACTAAGGGCCCGAGGCTGCAGAGATAGGAAGTTCCTACACGTCTTGTGAAGACAGGAGCTGCAGAGGAGCAAGTTCCAAACAAGCCCCCACGGCGGCAGCGTGAACTCAGCCTTCAGCGGCCACCAGAGACTCTCCTGCTCTGCAGCCAGGCACTGTGAGGCACAGACCTGCTCCTGGAAAGGTGTCTCCTTGCTTTGTGCCCAGCCTGGCATTTCCCACATGGGCTCTGTGCATGGCTGTGTGGCAGGGAGGACAGCGCCGGGTGGGCCAAATCTGTCTCTTCCTGGCAGCCCTGGTGAGACGCCTGCCAGGATCGGGATGGGGCTTTCCATGCAGGAGTTGTGGCCACCCCACCTCGGCACTGACAAGTTCTGCTGCCAAACAGCTCACCTTGGTGCTGCTGGATGTCACCCTCCTGGGAGGCAGCAGTGGCTCTCTGTGGTGCTCACCACCCTGGCACCATCAGTCCCCATCACTCTGGCACCATCAGTCCCCATCACACCAGCACCACCAGTCCCCACCACTACAGCACCATCAGTCCTCCTCAATCTGGCACCATTGGTCCCCATCTCCCCAGCACCTCCAGTCCCCATCACTCTGATACAATTGGTTCCCAGTCAGACCAGTACCATCAGTTCCTATCACCCCAACAAGACTGGTCCCCATCACCCCAGCACCACTGGTCCCCATCAGGATCAGTCTCCATCACCTCAGCATCTCCAGTCCCCCTCATCTCTGCACCACCAGTCCCCACCACTACAGCACCACCACTCCCAAGGTCATCAAGAGCTGCAGCCCCTCAAGGACCAGGATTTACCATTCCCTAGGGACAAAGTGAAAGGTTCTCTCCTTTCCTAACCCCACTTCAGTTACTATTAAACCTTCCTTCTCCCCCTCCTGCACGTCTGGGTGGAGGGGCCCAGCCCAGCTCTGGGTGCCAGCAGAGAGAGCTCCACAGCCCGACCCTGGGAGCATTCCCAGCACATCCTCGCATGCTCCTCTCTCAGCCAAGCCTGGGAGGAAACAAGCCCCAGCTGTGCCTCCTCACAGCTACTGTGACCGGGCTCTTCCCCCAAAAGGTCTTGGGCGAGCAGTGGGAGGGACCTGCCCCACCGCCCTGGAGCAGGGGCAGAACGAGCCGCACTTCATGGACTGGAGGTGCAAAGGTCAACCTGCTCCCCACATGGAGCCAGCGGCATCGCTGCCACACCACGACCTGTTCAAAGCCAGGATAACACAGGTCCCATCCCACGTTCCCGGGGCTGGTTCTGCACAGGGCTCTGTTTACATGTCCCCGTGCCGGCCCACATCTGTGTTTATGTGTGTGTTTCCGTGCGGGTGCGTGTGGCTCTGTGTGTGTGGTGGGGCTCTGGGTGTGTATGGGTGTCTCTTCGCATTGGGCTCTCAGTTAACCTCTTAGAAAATGAAAACAAGGCTGGAAGCCTGGCAGCTGTTCCGAGCCCCACTGCAGCGCCGCTCCAGACAGCCGTAACCGCAGGTCTGATGACCGAGCACACACACGCTTCCCTTCGGGCCCTCCTAACTGCGCCGTCACATATTCTGAAACAAAGGAAATTAAAGACTAAACTGATAGCAATAAACATGTCACAGGAGCAATGGGAGGCAGTTGGCAGTGGCGGTGGGACAACGGGCTCATGGAGTCGCCGGAGTCGTGGGCAAGTGCCCAGGCTTGGCCGGGGCCCTGCTGAGAGTTGGGTGGGCATTGGCAGCGCCGCTGACCCCGGGAGAGGCCTGGGAGTGCTCCAGCACAGCCATGGGCTGGCGATGGCCACGTTGGATTCCTCATGGAAACTTGCGTAGGATCTTGCCAGATCCCAGGATTTTTTTTTCCCCTTGCCTTTGCCCAGATTTGCTGTAACCAGCTCCACTGATTCCCTCCAGCTGCTGCACGCGAGCACTGCGGTGAGAGCCCGGGGCAGGGCAGGGGCTCCATCCCAGCGGGCACACAGCCCACAGTACCCAGCCCCAGGGACCACAGTGCCAGTCACCAGGGAATGGGCTGAGCTGGATGGGGAGCACCAAAATGGTGGGTGAGGATGGGATGGGAGAGTGCTGGGAGGCAGAGCTGGCGCAGACAGGCTTTGGAGCAGGGATGAGCGGGATCTGGCAGCAACTGGCAGAGCATGGAATGAACCACTCTTCCCAGAGGCATCAGCTCATGGGATGAGTCGACCACTTTGAGACAGCCCTGACCCAGGACAGGAAACATCTTGGAAGGGAGGAAAATCCCAGCAGCACCTGCTTAGCCTGGGAAAGGTGGGGTGGGAGGTACAGGGGCCATGGCACAGCAGGGCAGAGCGATCTGTTCTCTGTCAGCACAGGGTGGGACAAGACACTCTGGGCTTTGACCACAGTGAGAGATGTTCAAGGGGGTTTGTCCTATGGCCAGGGTGGGATCACTGCCTGTGGAAGAGCCCCAGGAAGAGGCAGGACAGGGATGCAGAGCAGGCACTGCAGCATCTCCAAGCTTTGCTCCCCAATTCCACGGACTTTCTCCCAGCCTCAACCTCCTGGCCAGGATGTGCAACCAGCTCAGCTGAGAGTGGATGGAGGCAAGAGCGGCTCAGATGCGGCCAGGATGAGGGCTTGAATTCAGGCAGCAGAAAGGCTCTGCTGGGCTAAATCCCTTCTGGAGCCAGAAGGTTTGTTGGCATCCTCACAGCGGTGTCCAGCCTATTGTGGGAAAGCCCTGGGCACCGATGCCCGCAGCTGGAGGCTGTGTCACACTGTCACACGGCTCGCAGGCAGTTTGGGCTGAAACAAGTCTTTTCATAACCGCAAGGGTGGAGGGAAGCCAGCTGGGCAGAAAACATAGGCAGGGCAGTTCCCTGGAAATATCCAAACACCTCCAAAAAATAACCTGAGGCAGCAACTCTCCCCAGCCCCTCGGCTGGATTCATCCCGTTTGTATCTCCCAAATCCCCTGGCTCTCCCATCTGCCATTTCATTCCTCTGGGACAGTTCCTGACGAATTCCTTGGGCGCTGGTCCAGCAGCAGCCGAGTGCCCGTGCGGCACCCACAGCCTTTTTGCTGACGGGTGCATTGCTGGGGCAGCTTCCCTTCCCGGGAGCCGCAGGGGAAGGAAGCGCGGCCGGCGGGGCTGGCACGACCCGCGGCGCTGCCAGCGCGGCCCGACGTGCGGCGGCGCCTCCGCTGCCCCGAACTGCGGAGCCTCGGGAACTGCGGAGCCTCGGGCACTGCGGCACTGGCATGGAGGGACAGGCCCCCAGCACAGCCCTGCCTGGCCCGCGGCCACCCCCAGTGCCGCCGGGATGTGCCCGTGCCAGAGGCTCGCCCCGGGGTCAGCCCGCAGCCCTCGGTGCCGTGGGATGGGACACAGCCAGAGCTGCCCACCAGCCGGGCTGGCACAGAGAACCTTCAGGCCCTCAGCCCGGTCTGCAGGGCAGGGCTTTGCTCCAAACATGGAGCTTGTCAGGGCCAGGGCCAGGGCCAGCCCAGAGGAGCAGTGCAGGAGGGAGGCACCGCCTGAAATCCTGCAGGTCCCTGGAACTTGAGCATTCCTCAGCCCTGAACTGTGGATGCTTTTGGGGTCCTTACTGGGATCAGCATTATTTAATATCTTCATTAATTATGTAGACGAAGGGATTGAGTGCACCCTGAGCAGGTTTGCAGATGACACCAAGCTGAGGGTGCAGTGACACACCAGAAGGACAGGGCCATCCAGAGGGACCTGGACAAGCCCGAGCAGTCAGTCCATGGGAATTTCATGTAGTTTAACAAGGTCAATTGCTGGTGCTGCACCTGAGTCAGGGCAGCCCCTGGTAGCAATCCAGGCTGGGGATGAACATATTGAGAGCAGCCCTGGGGACAAGGACTTGGGGGTGCTGAGGAGGAGAGGCTGGACATGAACCAGCACCCAAAACCCACCCTGTTCTGGGCTGGTCCCGCAGCGTGGGCAGCAGGGAAGGGGGGAATTCTGCCCCTCTGCCCCCTCAGGTGAGACCCCACCTGCAGAGCTGCCTCCAGCCCTGGGGGCCCAGCACAGGAAGGATGTGGAGCTGCTGGAGAGAGTCCAGAGGAGGCACCAAGATGATCAGAGGGGTGGGGCATCTCTGCTATGTGGATAGGCTGAGAGAATTGGGATTGTTCAGTCTGGAGAAGAGAAGGCTCCAGGGAGACCTTTTTGTGGCCTTCCAGTACCTGAAGGGAGTCAACAAGAAAGATGGAGAGAGACTTTTTACAAGGATAACAGGACAAGGGGGAATGGCTTCCCACTGCCAGAGGGCAGGGTTAGATGGGATACTGGGGAGGAATTCTTCCCTGGGAAAGTGGGCAGACCCTGGCACAGACTGGGCAGAGAAGCTGTGGCTGCCCCATCCCTGGGAGTGTCCAAGGCCAGGTTGGACAGGGCTTGGAGCAACCTGGGCTGGTGGGAGGTGTCCCTGCCCATGGCAGGGGGATTAGAGCTGGATGAGCTTTAAGCCCTTCCAACTCGAACTATTCTGTGATTCTATGACAAGAACAAAGAACACTGTTTGGTGCTGTCCCCTCTAGTGCAGGACACGGCTGAATGCCTGGATCCATGAAGATCCTTCAGCTCTGTGTTACACTGGGAGAAGGATGGGAGAGCAGGACAGCTTCTCCTGGAGTCTGCATGGGAGAGCACCAGGAAGCAGAGCAGACTGGGCAAGGGCAAACCCAAGGTTCCCCCCGACTTTGTGCATTCCTGTCCCCAGGTGAAACTTCCCGACATACCAGGCAAGTCACTCCACCGCTCCCGCCCCACCACGGAGCAGGATGTGGCCCACAGTCCCACACAGCCCGGCTGCTTCCATATTCCCCTCCTTTTGCCCCAGATGAATCTCCAAGAAGGAACTTCCCACCAAGAACAGACTTGCCCTGCTCCCAGCAAAGGGAATTTGCAGCCTCGCTTGGCTCCAGGATTGGCTCTTACTCAGAAGGATCCAGGCTGCTCCTGAGCTCCTGCCTGGCAAGGGGGGCTGTCGTGGCTCCTCTTCCTCCCGGCCCACGCAGGGGTGAGTGCCTGGCACACAGCTCCTGTTCAGGCAGTTCCTGAGCAAAGGAATGTTCCTTGGCTGTGGGAACAGCAGCAGAAGAGCAGGTGGGCTCCCAAGAATGAAGGATGTTTTCCCTTCTTTGCTTGGCTTGAGTAGGCCAGCACTGCCCTTGCCATGTCTTGGAAGCAGAGGCTGGAGCCAGGGGAATTTTATCACCCTGCTTCACCTGTTGTCTTCTTCAGAAAACACCACAGATAAGGTTCAAAAATCTGTCCCCCAAGTGCAGTGTGCCTGCCAAGCACTTCAACTCTCCTGAGCCAGTTTTTTCAGCAGACAACCAAGCCTCAGAGAAATCAGAAACAGACACCAAAACCCACCTGAATATGACCTAAAACTCAGCCACCTGACTCCTGTATGTTCTCATTTCATCTGCTCTCAGACAGCAAACCATGTTCTCTCCCACCTCGCCTCCCATCCACCCAAGGGGCCTGCCCAAGGCAGGCTGTGCTCCAAGGGGAGTCCATACACACCTCCTAGGAATGCTGTATACACCACAGGACTCATGGGGATCAATGCTAATCCCCAGACTCACCAAACCTAACAAAAGTGACTCTTTGTTTCCCAAAATCTGCAGAAATACTGAAATAAGCAAAATTCCTGTCCTTCCTGCACCAGTAAGTGAGGGCTAAATGTTATTTTAGATCAAAGGAAGATGGGAATGGCGGGATCAGACCCAAAGCCCATCCAGCCCATCTCTGCCTCTGGCACTAACTCCCACCAGGAGCTCCAGAGGAAGGTGCAAAATCTCCTTGGCCTGTAGACACAGAATAATCTGCCTGAGCAGGACTTCCAATCATCACCCAAAGGGGCATAGGAGCAAGTCCAGTGGCTTTGCTGGTCAAGCCCAGTGGGATGCAGGTGGGTTTCACATGAGCTCATTCAAAGACCAACGTTAGGGAGCAGATGTCCCCTGCAGATAATGGAGAGAGAAACATGAAAGACTTCCTTCAGTGATTCAAAAGGAGAGTCCATCTCTACTCTGAATCATCCTGGGGAAGAGCTGATCTCTTTTCATCAACCAAATACGGAGTTTGGGGCCGTTGGCCTTCAGCTCAATGTTTTAAAACACCTCAAATTAGGGTGGATGCACCACCAGAAAGAGTTTTAGCTTCAGCAACATCCTTCTATAGGGACATCTCCGTGATGCCACCCTCAAATATAAAACGTCACCACCAAGGTGCAGATCACAGATGAAAGTGAGAGGGAATCCAGTAAATAGCTGAATTTAGGAAAAAAATAATTTCCCAAAGCTCTGTTTCACAAGGCTGGCTCTCTGGTAATATTCCAGATTAAAATGCAATATCTTCTGAACAGAAGTCTATGCAGCACTAGAAGCTGCAGATAAGCATCTGTTGACAGCACCCTGAGGAACTGACACCTCTGCCACATCACTCCTGGCAGAGTTGTGTGACCTCTGGAGAGTCCCTTCCAGTTTGAAATTAAGCTTCTCCCTCTTTCTAGTGAAAATACAGTTCATAGAATTGGAGAACTGTTTGGGTTGGAAGGGACTTTAAAGCTCATCTCATTTTACCCCCTGCTACAGGCAGGGACACCTTCCACTGTCCCAGGTTGCTCCAAGCCCTGTCCAACCTGGCCTTGGACACTTCCAGGGATGGGGCAGCCACAGATTCTCTGCCCAATCTGTGCCAGGGCCTGCCCACCCTCACAGGGAAGAATTTCTCCCAATATCCCATCTATCCCTGCCCTCTGGCAGTGGGAAGCCATTCCCCCTTGGCCTGTTGCTCCAGATCCTACACAAATTGTTCAGCCTCCTTAGTAAAAACCTTGTGATCTGTGGATGAGATAAGTCCTGACGGATTAATGGAATTACTAATGGAAAGCAGAGGAAATACCAGCTGCAAGACACTGAAAAACCCAAGGCTGCCCACGGGCAGCATTTCCTGCCCTGCTGATGATGCACTGGGGGCTGAGGGTGACACAGTCAGGGCCCTCCTGACGTAGCGACCTGGAGCTCCCGGCACGCGGTGAGAGATCCCAGCGAGGCTGAGCAACAGGCACAACCCTCAGTCCAACACGGATCCACAAACGCCGGCACTGAGGCGCTCATGGGGTGACTTCAAAGGCCTCCTGACATCAGCAAAGCCACCGGCATGGCCTGGCCGCAGGTCTGTGAGATTCACACGCTGTGCTCCGGGAGCAATTATCACAGCCCCTGAGTCACGGAGCCTCGCTGACCGTCACTGAGCACTGCCTTTGTCCAGCGTGGAAGGCAGCCCAGGCAGAGATAGCTGACTTTCATCTCGCTCTTTGCTAACAGAGCTTCTCACACAGCGAGCTCTGTTGCTGGGCTATAGGGAATTTTTGTCCCGGGCTCCTTGACGTGATCCTTTTCAGACCGAAAATCCTGACTCATGGAGCCGTGACGTTGAATGTGCTGCTGTGTAAGGCCTGACACAATGAGACACTTGGCACCCGCTCGCCCCAAACACAGCCAAGGGGAATGTATGCATTTTTGAGAACTGATTTTCTACTTTTAAGGAATAGGGAAGCCTTAGCAAAGCCGTAGCAACAAGGGTCACCCAAATACAGTCAATGTCTCCCACTGGATAGTTAAATGAGCAAAATGAAAAAATAATGGTTTTCCCTTTTCTCTTGCAATCAGTGGCCAAATATGCTGCTTCCCTTCCGGAATGAACAGCTGCCAATTTCAGAGAAGAAAATCTCTTGTAGCCAAGTAGCTCAGCTCTTACATTCTCCCAAACAGCCTGGGAAAAGGAAAGCCAGCCAGCCAGTCGGCTAAATAATTTTTGGAAATAAGTAGGTAATGGCCCTCTGACACATCACGGCCATGGCAAGTTTACTCGCAGGCTGACGTCTCTTTCAAAGCAGAAAATTGACACATCCATGTCAAATCCTTGGATCTCCTTCACAGAAATGTTGTGAGTTGACTGTGGGTCTGATTTCCAAGTCACCAAAAGCTTTAAAGCACATGAAGCTTCCCCAAAATTAACACACACGGCAAAGTATCTTTGGATGAGCCCATCTGGCCTTACCCAAAATGCACAGAAATACTGGGAGTGCTTGGGGTTTTTTGGATCTTCCTGCCCTGAAGCTTCCAGTCAAACTCTCTGTGCAGCTCTATGAAAATAGAAAGAACACAGTGTCAGGCAACTGGCCCAATTCTTTTTAACTTCAGTGTAATTCCAGTGCATGGGCAGGAAAACCAGGTAACAGCCAACCAACTAACCACCAGCCAAAGGAAGTATTTGGTTGTGTACAGGCAACTCGGCTTTGCTGGGGTGTCCTGCCTACAAGCATTGTCCAGGTGTTGAAGCCTGCACTGATTCACGACCTCTTTGCCATGGGATAACATCAGGTTGTTCTGGGGGAGGTTTTGTGCTGTCCTGCAATTCTCCTGCTCCTCATTAAGTTGGTCAATGTGGAGGTTGGTGCCAAACAAGACGTCCCTGCCCTGGCCCATGGCCCATTCCCTTGCACCAGCATCAACCACTGGCCATGGGATGGGCCAGGTCAGGGAAAGGTTCTGGATGAAAACCAACTCACCCCACAGGCAGTTCATCTGAGCCTTCAGCAGAACACACAGGTAATGCAGGTCATCACCTGTGCTGTCCCTTCCCAGCTCTCTGCTTAGGAGACACAGAGAGGAACCATCCCAGTCCCACTGAAGTGGGATTTGACAGCCTAAGAGGAATGATCAATGGCAAGTAATTGCCTTCACTGAATGAGATCCAGTCTGCAATAAATGGGGAGAGAAACCCTGGGACTGGAAGATGGGAATCTGCCCCTCTGCCCCCTCAGGTGAGACCCCACCTGCAGAGCTGCCCCAGCCTTGGGGGCCCAGCACAGGGAGGATGTGGAGCTGCTGGAGAGTCCAGAGGAGGCCCTGGAGATTCTCCAGGGCTGGAGCCCCTCTGCTCTGGAGCCAGGCTGGGAGAGCTGGGGGGGCTCACCTAGAGAAGAGAAGGCTCCAGGGACACCTGAGAGTCCCTTCCAGGGCCTAAAGGGGCTCCAGGAGAGCTGGAAAGGGTCTGGGGACAGGGGATGGAGGGACAGGACAAGGGGGAATGGCTTCCCACTGTCAGAAAGCAGGGATAGATAGGATTTTGGGAAGGAATTGTTCCCTGTGAGGGTGGGCAGACCCTGGCACAGGGTGCCCAGAGCAGCTGTGGCTGCCCCATCCCTGGAAGTGTCCAAGGCCAGGTTGGACGGGGCTTGGAGCCATCTGGGGTAGTGGAAGGGGTCCCTGCCCATGGCAGGGGGTGGAATGGGATGGGCTTTAAGGTCCCTTCCAACCCAAACCACGCTGTGGTTCTATGCCCAGAGAGATGCAGCAGGGGACAGATTCAGGTGTGGGAGCAGAGCTCAGCAAAGGCCTCAGTTGCCAGGGTGGAACAATAAAGACAAAAAATATAACTGCTTTTTGCATGTAGGCAGAGCTCCTTCACCCTGGAATTACTGGTTATTAATGGAACTACATCCTGTAATGCTTCTTATTAATGCTGAGGAAGCATCTGGAAACATCCAACAAGATCAAAACCCTGTAAGAGCAGCTCCTGCAAGGGCTCCTGAGATGGTTCCTGCCCCAAAGGACAGTGCTCTTCATGTGGGGAGGACTGGGAAGGATCCTTTCCGAAACCACTGAATCCCCATATCCCAGTGCTGTGTCTCACCCACAGGGCCATGCAGCTTCCATCACTGGCTGGGCTGAACTTTGGAGGAGAAGTATTCAGGGACAAAAGGCGACTGTGCCCACAGCTCTCCTGCGAGGCTGCTGCCACCTGCTCGCGCTGACATTCACGGAGCTGGGGCTGGCAAAGCCTCGGGCACATTCTCGCCAACTCCAAATGCCACTTTGTTTTCTAGAAACACCATTTTCCTGTGTTTTAGACAGTCTTACCCTCTGTTACTGAAAAAAGGTCTGTGTGTGATTCAAGGTCAATTTATTGCACAAAGGACTTGGTTTCCTGTTATCAAGCCCAGACTTTCATCAGAGTAAACATCCCCTCACTGCACGTCCTGTAGAGAAACACAAGTAGCATGAACAGAATACATCATGACATGCTTGGAAAAGAAACCAGTACCTTGTATTTGTCAATCACATCCCTCTTCCCCCTCTGGGGTTTGCCCAAAGCCCTGCAGGGCAGGTCTGGTGGCTTTGTCAGCCACAGCCCACGCACCTTCCTGAAGGATGTTAAATTGTGGAATCATGGAGTGGTTTGGGTTGGAAAGGACCTTCAAGCCCATCTCATTCCACCCCATGCCCATGGGCAGGGACTCCTCCCACTAGACCAGGTTGCTCCAAGTTTATCCAACCTGGCCTTAAACACTTCAGGGATGGGAATGCTGAATCCACTGATCACAGCCAGAGTATTGCCATTCCTATTTCTCCAGCATAAAACCAACTCCACAGGAAGGTATTCACACAGTCAGCCAATCGATTCTGCATCAGAGCAGCAGGTCATGGATGCTCAGGGAAATGCCAAACAGGCATGTCTGGCACATGGATACCAGGGAGGCGTTTCCTATGGAAAACTCCTGTGAGGCTTTGGAATCTCAGCCTCTGCTTAAAGGAAAGATCTATGTGCCAAGCAGACTTAAATTAGCCTTGGAAAACTGATTATGGAAAATGTGCCAGCTCAGATGCAAATCCCTCTTACTTACCTCGTGATGACAACACAAGCCTGGTGAAATTTTACTCATCCATTAACAGAAAAGACTTTGCCCACTGACACCCGTGGGTGGGATTCCAGCATGGTGACATTATGCTTTTGGCACGAGGACCTTGGCCCCCCCAAGCATGGCAACCCTGTGGCATGAGAAAGGCAGGCCACAGTCACATATTTTACCTGCTGACTCAAGAGGAAGAATGCAGAACCTACAAAAATTAGTGTCCCAGCCAAAATCCTGAGATGGTAATCTCACGGAGCAGCCCCTCAGGTAAAAGATTTATGATTAGAATTACACTCGTGAAAGCACTGGCTGATTACTAATCACCTTCAGAGCAAGGTATGGCCAAGGCATTTCACTGGTATAGCTTCCAAAATCCACTGGAGGGAAAAAACTGACCACTCAGCTCCCTGGGACGGTGTTACAGTGATTTTTGTTTCACCACCATGGATAGAGGCCCCTCCATGCTCCATTGCAATCAGTGACACAACTCTCCTGTTTTAAGCACGAAACCATCTTTGTTTCTGCTGCCCCTGCGTTGTGTTTCATTTCTCCTCTCTGCTGTCCTTCCAAAACTGAAACAGCAGCAGCCATCAGATCAGGTGACTTCCTAGATCACACGCAGCACTGGAAATCCCAAAAGAATCCTGTTTTCAGGTGAAAAACAAATGTTGACACCTGTCCATCCACTTCCCGTGCAGCACCAGGGGCTGGGGTTATTTTCTTGTTGAGGACAGTGCATTTAAGGATGTGGTTGAGACGATGTGTTTTCCGTTTGACTTGGGTTTGACTTTCAGTTTGAAACAGAGAGACCTCTTCTTGTTAACCACCATCCCAGAAACAAGGATGGATTTCCAGCAGCACTGCTGCCCTGCCTGTGGCTCGGCAGGTTGAGGGTATCCACATCAAAGCTGCTAAAGAGCCTGTGGACACGATGAACGAGAACGGCGTCCCTTTGTTCACTGATTTTCTGAAAAACCCTGTGGAGCATTCACTTCTCCCTTCAAGAATGTTCCCAATATTCTGGTTTTTTAAGCAGTTCCTAATCTTAATTGCTGTTGGGATCTTTGGGCGATCAAAGGGAGGGTGGTTTGGATTCTTTGTATTACTCACATTAGCGCCAGGATCACATACTCATTTATTTGGGCTGAAGAGGTACCAGCTCCTTTCACTGCACGCACACAATTACTGTAACATGCAGAGGACTTGCCAAATGATGCATGAGGGGAGGAGGAGAATCTTTGAAGAAAATTGTTCAAACGTAATTTAGTTCACTAATTGGCAAGGGACCGTTACTAACGAATTGCTTCTGTTTTATGTCAGTGGTGAATCAGGTTGATGATGTGTAACATACATTAAGTCAGTTAATGAGTATTAACTAGAAATGCGACTGAAACACAAGAAAAAGGGTTTTTTCACCTTTAGCCAACCAAGCAGAATTGCTAATAAATAAAAGGGTATGTGTAAGTGGCTTAGATGATTCCAATCTGCAGTGGAAAGACTTTTCTTAGAATCTGATGGTAACCACAAGTTTGTGGGAGAGAAAAATCAGACGCTTACTGCGGCAGTTCATCACTACTTACTTTATTCCTAACCAAGCCTGAAATGAAAATGACTAAAAGTCATTACCGTAAAATACCTGATTAGAACCCAGTGTGAGCTGAGACAGTGAGCCCTGGTGGCGGCTACGAGACCAGGGCATCGTGTGGTCAACTGAGCCCTGTGTTGACTTCATGGGGCTGTGTGTGCTCTTGCACAGGACACCTCACTGTGGTCTCACTGGGAACAGGACACTGGGCACCTCCCAGTCTGCACCAGGCAGGTTCCAGTGCCCCTAAGCCTTGAGTATCATGTGTAGAGGAGGAAGACCACCTTGATGGAGCAGGTGAAACCACGGCCATGCTTGACTGTCTTCATGCAGGATGCAATGACCTGACACGGCCTCAGGTGCTGCAGGGATGTGGCACCAGAGCCCGGCAGTGCTGGGGCAGAGCCAGAAGGTGACGGCAGGCCCGGGGCTGTCCCGTGCAGAGCGTGGGTCACTCGGGGGGTGTGCAGCCCTGAGAGCAAACACTGTGACAGAGCCAGGCACGAGGAGGGTTTCTGGGTTGCTCTGGCATATGAACAAACTGGCTTATTAGGCCATAGGTGCAAAAATGAGACCACTGGAGGGAGAGTGAGAATAAAATGGAGAATTCCTACATTCTGCAGGTTTTGTGAAACAGCCATTGGGCCATGGAACCTGCCAGGCACTGCTGGGGGCTCAGGAACACGCAGGGCTCTGTCTGCCGGGGGCCAAGGGGGGCAGCTGTGGGATTAGGATCACAACCCATCACTTGACCACCTGGAGAAGGAGGGCAGCAGAACATCTCAGAGGGCTCAGTTTGGGCATTATCTCTGCTCAGTCAGCCAGGTTCAGTTGGGCTTTCAACTCATTCAGGCCAAGCAGAGTAAGAAGAGAAGGAAGATATATCGATCCCAGCTCCTGGTAGCTTTAGGCATGGAAAGATCAGTGTTCCCACAGCAAGGAAGAGCTCTTCTGTCTGGAGCCAACCTTGAGTGCTGCCACAGCACATGACATCACAGAGTCAGTGGTGACAGGGAACGTGGTGTGTCCAGTGGTGGCCCTGGTGGCTGAGGTCCTTCAGTCAGATGCCCCAAACACTTGGCAGGTGCCTGTCAGGTGTTGTTCTCCTTACCTGTATTTGCTGCCACACAGTGCCTTTATTACAGATGGTTTTAAATGGGCTGTATTGCAACACAATTTATATCACACAAGTACCTGAGCCCCTTGGACATGGTGGGCTGCTGGTTTAGAAATAAGCTGATAACACAGTTGTGGTAACACTACTTGCAGAGTCAGAAAAAACCATCCAGCACCAGCAGAAAATGTGTATAGGTTAGTTTATCTCTGTACTCAATATAGATAACACCTCTGAAAAAAAAAATCTATGCTCTGGAAACAGCAGATAGGGTGAAGTTAAGCACAATCTAGGGGATCATGAGACTTGGTGCTCTCTGGAACTGATAGCTCAGAATTCATCTTGAAATAGTGCCATTAAATACAGATGAGAGAGTGGCACAGGACAGTCCAGCCCCAGAGGTGGGAATTCAGCCAGTGAGGGATGAGGGAAAGAGGCAGAAAGAAGCACACAGACACCATTGTCATGGAAGTATTAATCCTCAAATTTAGAACACCAAACAAGGGCTAGTGGTTGACAATGTCATGACAACTATGGGGCTTGTTGTCTCTGCAATCCAGAGTTTTCACAAGCCAAGTAAACATGCACGAACACACGTGGGATGTGGAAGGGTTAAACACTGGGAGAGAGGAAAGGTCTGTACCAGTCAGATGACAGTGCAAACTCACACCTTCCAAAATGTATTGTGTGTCAGAATGAACATAATTTCCTGCTGTTCAGAGGCAGCTTCTCTGGTTCACTGACCTTCCTTTTCTTCTCGGGTCCTGTTACCTCTTCCTGGCTAAAGGCAAGGTTCAGGAGGTTTATCTGCAAGAACCATCAGAAACAGGGATCATTCTCACGGAGCAGGCTCCTGCTACATGAGTCAAAAAGTGCATCTTCCAAAACTGCCATGTGTGTGCCTGGATCCTCTTGGCTTAGCTCAGTGTGATCCTGTTCTCCAGAAAAGCAATTAGGCAAGGAATCAAAAGTGGAGTACTGGATGGAACTGGTGTGACTGTAAGAGTTGTGTAAGCAACAGGTTCAGCTTCAGGGACAGACAATGGTCCTGGTGGCACAGGAGCAGCACCCACCTTCCCCCTGCCAACAGAAATAGCAGGAGCAAGAAGACCTTTAAGGAATATAATAGCTGACAGGGCACTGGTTTTTCTACTAACTTCAGGGAATCACAACACATGGAAAAGAAGGGGGCACTTATGTCAAATTCGTGGTCACAGCCTGTAAGGAGGAGACCCACAGTCCCCCTGTTTGTACATCAGTGAATTCAGCACGAGCTGGTCAATCTCAGACTTCAAAATTACCTGTGAGTCTGTGAAAAATAACTAAGACAAGCAAGCTTTTTTGAAGAAGGCTTAACTTCCCTCTAGAAAGACACAAACCTCCCCCAAAAATCTTCAAGCCTACAAACCAAGAAGCTAAAAAACATAGATAAATCTACGTGAGAATATAAATGAGTCAATGGAACAGGCACTTCAGACAGACCACAAGGAGATGGACAGCCAGAACGACAGCTGAAGTGTTGGCTGTGCCAGGGGACAAACTCACTTATCCTCCTTATCATGTAACATATTTGCATTTTTACAATAATAATCTGGAGCTGCTGAGAGCAACGTGTGTTGTCGCCCACCCAGAAGGGACAGAGCACAGTCTGGCAATGTGACCTCTCCCTGGAGCTGAGCTGAAGGGACACTCCAAAACAAAGTTCATTTGGATGACAGGGAGGTGAGTGGAGAGGGAAAGGAGTGCTGACCAAATTCCTGCTCCCAAACAGGAGTGCCTCGCTGCAGAGTCACTGCAAAGCATGAGCAATCCTGAGGCTGAAGCAGGGTGAGCACAAGGAGTTAACAAAGAGCTGTTCCAGGAGGCATCGTGGGGATGAGCACAAGGTCTCCAGATTACAAGATGTGGTCATCATAGAATTCCCCACTCACCTCACCAGGGCATGCATTCCCTCTGACCTTGGTCTGAGGCTTCGGCAATCTCTGCATAGCAATGGGCTTTCTAATGCTCTGATTAGGGATTAACAGCAAAACACTTTCCAACAACCTCACTTTGCCTCTCTATCCTGCTTCAAATTGTTTTTCTTCCCCCCTTCCCTCCTCTTCATTATGAGCAACACAATATATTGCTTAATGCAAAAAGTACAATTTCCTTTCCCTAAAAACAGAGAAAACAAGAATGTGCCAAAGTGGGCTGGGCAGGTTGTCCCTCCCCCTGCACGCTCAGGCTGACAGAGCTCCCAAGGCTGCCCAAGGCGTGTTGGCTCCAGGACAGGGTGACAAGTGGGTCTGTGTTGCAGCTCCTGACCTGACATCCAGCTGCCCCAAAGGGCATTTTAGGCATCTACTTACTTGCCTCTCCCTGGCACTGTTTTAACCTGTATGCGTCTTTTTTTTTTTTTTTGAAGTAAAGGGCCCAGAGGAGGAAATGCTGCATCCAAGCCCTCAGCAGTGCTAACACAGCTGCAGGGTCTGTCCCCTGTCCTGCTGGCCACATAACAAAGCAAGGTGATGATTCCCAGTCTCCCAGCCCCAGTCACCTGGATGAGGCAGCTTTCCTTCTATTTTAGCCCAAACAGCATAAGCAAGAGCTGGTGCTTTTATTTCCTTTGTTGAGGAACAGATCTTTCCCTGTCCAGACAGCTACTCAGTGAAGATTTCACCCCTTTGCTATTCCTCCTGAATTTTCTGCAGGGATGGGATACTTTTGAGGTGGAGAAATAGCCACGAGCAGCTGCTCACACTCCAACTCTCCCCAGTTTTCCTGCCCTTTACCACAGGCAGCACGAGCACATCCCAGGAACCTGTGATGAGGATTGAAAACATCCATGGAAGCCATGGAGTGCTCTGGACTAGCACTGCTCATCTATTGAGTGAATTAGATGTCAACAGTGAGAGGTATTTCACACAGAGAACGTGTCCTGGCCTGTCCCTGCCCAGCTACATGTTCATGTAGGAACTGGGAGCCAGAAACAGACCCCAAGTCCAACTTCAGCTCCCATCCTTAACCAAACACTCCAGCTTCTTCCCCAGAAATGTCACTCTAAAAGGGATTAAGTCAGATCCTATGTATGTTTATTTGACTTGAATCAGAGAGTAAACATCTTCAACGGTGTGGTGAGAAGCAGGAAATCCCTCCCATTGATTAAACATGCAATCAAAGCCTCCAGAAGTTGATTAATTCTAATTTTTCCCATGCACTGGGATGCTTGACTTGAGTAACCAATGGCAGAGCTTGTGCTGTGTGAATGTTGCATCTCCTCTTACCCAACCCCAGCTCCAGGGTGCCATAAAAGCAGGTAGGACAAAGTGCAGGCCCTCACCCTACAAAGGGACCCTGCTGACAGGTGGGACAAGTCCAGATCAAGTAGCAAAGGCAGAAACAGATCCATGACCTCCTGACTCAGTTCAGGGTCTGGGTCATCCCACAGTGAGTTTGAATCTCCTGTTTTACTGCACCGAACTACGTGTAAGAAAGTAATACTTTGTGGCAGGAATTTTCCTGTAGAACTACAGCAAACTTGTGAATCACACAAGTGTTACTAATTTCTGGCATAAAACTCACCGGACAGCTGCGCGTTGTCTGGAGCAGATATCAGGCTAAAAATAGATTAGACTTAGATTAAAGCCTTCCCAAGGCAGACTGGTGGACCAAACAGCATGAGCAGACCACAGCCACACTGCTATTCTTAGATAGACACAATCAGGACCCAGTTCTGGGCTCTGCAATTTGCAATCCCCAGTGTCCCCAAGTATTCCGGCTGAAAATTCCCAGCATAAATTGAGGCAAATTTACAGCTCTCCTGACATGTTTTTGCTTCCCAAGGCATCCTTAAGCAGAGCAGCTAAAATTGCACAAGAGCATTCGGCTGTGTCCCTCTTTGTCCCCGGCCTGCCCCATGCTGAGGTTTGGCACTTGGCAAATTTTCTGCCCTCAGAAGAGTTCCTTTTGTCTGGGACATGGAGGGTTTTGTTTGGTACCTTGTAACTATCCTGACAAGTTCAGAAGCACATTCATGTCAAAAGAAGTGCAGTTCCATCGAGCAAGCTGGAAGAATAAGGGCTGAGATACAGGATTTAACTGCAGAAATAAGGCAGAGCGACCTCAGGTGTGAGGGCAACACAGTTTGTGCTGGGGACTCTCATCATTATCAGAGTGTCCCTGTGATTTCAGCTGCAGCTCCCACTGACTCAACAGCACTGCAAACTCCTGCCACTCCCAAAAATCAAGCCACTGACTCTTTCAATCAGTCCCGTAAGACCTGAGATGTGGGCTGGTGAGGGCAGTAATTCCCACCTGCTCATTGACAGCTGGCTGCTCCATGCTCCCCAAGCAGAGGGAAAATCAAGGTTCACAGGACACATCATGGTGTCAGTGAAAGGATGAGAGGAGATGGACACAAACTGAAACACAGAATCATGGAATAACAGAATGCTTTGGGTTGGAAGGGACCTTAAAGCTCTACTCATCCCACTCCCCTGCCACGGGTAGGGACACCTTCCACTAAAACACATTGTTCCAAGCCCTGTCCGACCTGGCCTTGGACACTTCCAGGGAAATACAAGAAATTCCATTTAAACATAAGAACAAACTTTTAATTTTTTTACTGTGAGGGCAACCAAAGACTGGCCCAACTTGTCCAAGGATGCTGTGAAGTCTCCATCCTTAGAGATATTCACCACCTGAGTGGAGGAGGTCCTGAGGCCCCTGTGCCCCTCCCGTGCTTTGGGCAGGTTGCTTGGACACTCTGATCTCCAGCTGCCCCTCCCGACCCCGCTGGCTCTGCAGAGGTGGCTCCGTGGGCTCAGCACTGAGCGCCCATCAGTTTCCAGGAACGTGGTCACACTGACATCAGTAGAATTAATCCTGATGTTCATCTGTACGCGTGGGGGACGCTCATGCTGCTTAGCAGGAAAGCCAACTGACGCAGGTGGACCTCACTGTGGTGCTGCTGTGGAAACTTCCCACGTTTTTGTGCCCAGGAAGCTACACCAACACATCAGTGACTCCCATCAGTCCTCTCCCTCTTCCTCAGCTCACTGTTAAACCTTTGCCATTCAGCTCCATCTCTTCATCTCATGGCCCGCTCTGCATCTCGTGTGTCTTGTAGCTTTTAAAGGACTAATGAACAGACTTTTCCAGAGTAAAAAAGCTACAAAAATAGCTGTTGAAAAACAAAATTATCACTCTCTCTCCTGTTGATCTTTTCCAGGGCCCTCAATCACACTGTACACTTCCCTGATGGACATTCTGATTGCCGGATCACCATCCAATCCAGAAGCCTTCCCCTCTATTACTCCAGCACTGCAGCCAAGGAGGAGCAAGGCAATGGACACTCCTGCCTACTAGGCTGCTACCCAACAGTCCCTCATGGGACATTAGATCTGTCCAACCTTAATTTATGTGCATTTCTCCTGAGGGTCTGGTTGCTGCACACACAGTATTAATACATGGAATGGCAGCCAGCACGGAAGCACCACGTCTTCCCATGGATGTCCCTGTGGGAGCTGCCAGGGAATCTGAGGGCACAGGGGTTAAATCTCCCCAGATCTGTGGCTGTTGGGCCTCACCTCTGCATGTAGAGATCGCTAGGAAACTGTTGCCTGTGCACTAGACAGGGATAACTCATGGAAGGGATGAATGGCCCCAAGACACAGCTAAGGATCTGACGTGAACTGAGAGGAGCCAGGAATTTCCTGACCTCCCTGTCTCACTCCTCCCAGAATGGCCTGAGCTCACAGGAAGCAGAGGCAAGATCATCTCTGAATCTTTGTCTCCTCATTGCTTGGGTCTGTGTAGCTTCAGCTGGTTTGGAGGAGAAAATGTTCTGTGAACTTCTCATCAGATATAACTCTTGATAGACAGTTAGAGATAAAGCCTTTTTTTAGTTTTCTGCAAAAGTTCAAGATAATGACATTGCCACAGAAAAATGCTTTGCTATTGCTCTGCACATGGCAGGTTTCACCCTTCAACTACCTTCTGTCATGGCACTTTTAGACATGCTCTGCCAGGGAAAAATCAGACAACAAAGGTCTTCATCTCCAAGTTGTTATTCTGCAATTGAACCCACTTGTGCTGACCTTCACTTCCAGCCAGAAGCTGTATAGGACACAGCAGGTCAGCAAGGAATCACATAATGGGTTGGGTGGGAAGGCACCTTAAAGCCCGTTTCATTCCACCCCCTGCCATGGGCAGGGACACCTTCCACTATCCCAGTTTGCTCCAAGCCCCGTCCAACCTGGCCTTGGACACTTCCAGGGATGGGGCAGCCACAGCTTCTCTACCAAACCTGTGCCAGGGCCTTCTCACCCTCACAGGGAAGAATTCCTTCCCAATATCCCATCTATCCCTGCCCTGGCAAACACAACATGTTTTATTGTGTCATCCATGACAGTCTTTTTNCAGGGCACCAACAGGACACTGATTCCTGGCAAACACAACATGTTTTACTGTGTCATCCATGACAGTCTTTTTCCAGACAGACTTCCACCAGTGCTACAAGTCCCTCAGAGAAAGAGGACATGGCCAGGTAGCCAAGGAGCAGCAGCTGGAGGCCAGACAGACTGTCCTGTGAGGGCTAAACCAACACGGATTCACAGCCCTTAGGCATGAATGTGTCCCCAGACACCTCCCTGCAGACAGCTCCCGTTAGCAGAGCCGCCCCACATGGCAGGAGCACAGCTACATAGGCAGTGAATCCCAAAGCACAGGCTCAGAGCTATCACCAAGCCCAACTGCTCTGTCCACACAATGCCAAGTGTCAGCACGTTCCTCATGTCCACAGCAGTCTGTAACCACAGCAGTGTAGCAGCAGGAGCAGTGTCTGGTGGCAGATAATGAAGGCAGAAACTTGGGAGGCAGAGCTGCCTTGTGCTGTGCTGATCCAGCCCCACCATTCCCACTCCGGCGCAGGGCGATCCAGGGCTCTCTGCGCGGCTGCCTCACTGTGCTCCGAGCCTGTGCTCCAAGGACCACCCCAGAACTGCAGCCCACAGCTTCCTGAGGGGAGATAAAAGCCTGCAGAGGCGTTCACATGGTCAGATTTTACTCATCTTCTAGTTCTGTTTCATTCCAAACTCATTCCACTGCAACATGTTTGCTTACACGCAGACATAGCTGACCAAAATCAATTTTCAGGACAAGAACATGAAAGGATTCGCAAGAGGATAAATGAGTTTGCTGAAGAACTCAAAAGGTTATCCCAAGTCAGTGCAGGACCTCGCTCTTGTTAGCAGATTTCTGTAAGTTAAACCAATGGGCAGGAACTCCCTATTTTTCCCAACCCTTCCCAGCTCCGAGAATTCCAGTGAATAATAGGAAGATGCACAAAGACAGCACAGGGGGACAAATCCCTGGCTGATGCAATCACTCCTGAGGCCAGCAGAGGTGGGCTAATTTACATGCTGGTGTCTAACCCTGGATGATTAAGTACAGAGATGCTCTGCTGGAAAAGGGCAATCTCTCATTTGATCCCGAGGATCATCAATCATGAGATTGCAGATAACAAGTCAAGTACATGGAAATTCCTCCCCAGCCTGCAAAGCCCTGTCAGAGACTCTCCGTGGCCATTCCTAAAGCCCAGTGCCAGTTCTCACTGGGCAGGAAGAGCTGCTTCTCTTTTGGCAGTTCTGCATCCTCTGCCTCTCCCATGTCGATTAGATAAAAATAAGCCTTTAATACTTTCATTCCTGGTTTTCCTGAAGAGCTATTGGTCAGGAAGATAATGACCAATAGACTCAATTCCAACAGCACAGTTTTTATTTTTGGTAACCAAGGAATCAGAAGGATTCACTCCAGATGAAGGGCAGAAATGTGCTCACCCACATTTCCAGAAGCAACTTGTGACTGTGGGTAACAATTTCAAACCCAAAACTTCTTGAAGATCAAATCCTTGTGTAGACAGCACTTTCTGGGACACTTCAAATTGTTTTGGTTAGTTCAGAAAATTTTGGCTTTCACCCCCCAACCAAACAGCTGGAAAACACTATTAATAGTGTCTGTATAGCAACAAGGTGTTCACACTCACACCCCAACAGGTCTGTTCAACCCATCTTACCTGTTCTTGACCCTGTCAGATAACACCTAACTCAGACTTCACATCCACCCAGGCTTCTCCTCATTTTTTTAAGACAAACTTCACTCACCAACTTGGCTTCCTGATTCAAGTGGAATACACAATGGTCATTTGTTTTAACCACTTCCTTCAGAAAAGAAGGGAAAGTCCCTCTCATATGGAAAAGAGTGTCAAATTTTTATTAGCACAGGTTTTACAGTGATGATTCGAACTACTGCCCTGACTTTGTTTTTCCCTAAACCGAGTGAAATATTAGCCAGCTTTTAAGTAATGAGGTTTTAAAAATAGTATCAAAGAATGCATTAAGAAAACTCTCTCCCACACAGAATCTACCAGGCAGAGGGCTTGGGATTATTTTTTTTTTTAGTCTTTGGAAGCATATGATGGATAAAGTGATTCTTCCATTTTTTCAGCAACTAATGCTGTTTCCACCACCTTCAGACACTCTCACTCCTGCTACTGAATTCTAATGAAATGCACATGCTCTGAGAGAGAGAGAGAGAGAGAAGTCTGGTTCTCTGCTTATCATCGTGACAGCCCCAAAAGAAGGTCAGAGCATGAATCAGTGGGGCAACCATGAGTTACAAACAAAAAGGGCTCCTGTTTTCACACAGACGACAGAATAAACAATGATCAGAAGGAAACTGGAGGATGTGACATGAAAAAAAAATGTGGTTAAAGTTTGAAAAATAGCAGCCTAGGCACAGAAGTTCATTTCTAAGATCCAGAGTCAAGGCAAATACCTCGCAGATGCCTTTAGAATGACACGGTGAGCTGCAGTCTGCAGTTGCTGTCTGGGTTAGACTCCCCAGGATTCTTTTCAACAGAGGCGGGGAAAATTTTAGTAGCAATTTCCTACTCTCATTAACTTATCCTGTAAAGATGCAGTTTCTGACCATTCAGGCTCACATGACCCTCAGCTAATTTGAATGGGAGGAGTATCAAGTGGCAAGGCTGGTGATTTTCAGAGATTTGCCCTGTCACTGAGAAAACCTCTGCACATGAATCCAGTCTGATTGTGACTCAGTGTTTGGCCTGGGCAGCCTTCAGGGTGGGATTAACTTCACATCACTTTACTTATCTAAGATGACATGTCTGGTCTACCCCAGTTCTTTGGGTTGCCCTAACAACCACCAAAAAAGAGATCAGTACCTGCAGGGGATAATTCTTCCCATCCCAGAGAGGTAGCCAAAAAGGGATAGGATTCAGTAAGTACCTGTGACTCACATGTAAAGACAGTCTGGAAGCAAGAAAGGGGAGGTAAAGACCATGTTAGGCAACAAACACACTCTTCAAACCTAAAATAGGGTGGTGATTTCAGACCCTTCCCCCAAAACCACACACAGGTAAACCAGCGTGGCTGGGACAGCGACAGGTTTAGTCTGTGTGTGTAACTCACAGGTGCCAACTCCAGAGAACAGAACCCATTTCTGGTACTGGATTTATGAAATAAGCTGCTTGATCATGGAAAGCTTCTTCCCAAATGCTTCCAGTTCATGCTTTTATTCCTCTGCCCCAATACTCTGTAGCCTCTCTTATTGTGGTCCTGCACAATAAATCCACTAATGTTGGTGAATCTTGTGCCATCCCTGATGACACACTGATCTGATCCCTGGCAGTGAATTCCACTGTGCCTGGTGGATTTTAGAGCCACTGAAGCTTCCTCACCTGCTGGGATGGCCTTGAACAAGGCATCCTGTCTGTCTCCTCTATTCCTGCCTTCTTCTTTCTACCTGCAATCCAAACAGCAAAGCAAAATTAGCTTCAAAGTGTTTAACTGAAAAAAACCCAACGCAGATGCCTGACTAAACCACTGGGGCAAAATCCCACGGAATTGTGTACCCTCTGCTCCCAGGCTCTGTGGCACTGCCAGGTTACTCCTGGAGAGGTGTCAGAATTCAGTGTCTTCTGAACATGCACCACATCAACCTGCAGCAGCTCTATCGATTACACTTAAATGCTATTTTAACCTGGTTTCTAAGAAAACAAAGCTTATGTCTGCATAAGCTCTAAGTGTGAGGGGTGGGGGAAAGGAGGGGAGGTCTCCTCTGGATACTAATTATTAACCTTTCAGACAGTTTCATCAAAATTTGAGGGGATCTCCAAAGTGTCCCACTTCCATGAGAACAGGCAACTGGTCAGAGGAGGAGGATCCTGTGAATATCCCCAGAGGGACAAAAGTGGCAGCATGAGTTCACTCCTTATGAGTCGTCGAAGAATTTGCAGGAGAAAGACGTGCAAAGGTGACCTCACAGGCAGAGAAGCTGCTCTGTTCCGCTGCCCAGCGATCCCAGGAATGCTATTTACCATTTCGTCACTAGATGGTATTGTTCCACAGGCTATATCCCAGAGCCTCAAAGGTCACACACAGCGTGCTGTATCAGAGGCTGGGATGCCTGAAGGGAGAGAAAAGGCTTTTCTTTCGGGTATTTTCATGGATGTTTTCATATATGGAAGTTATTAAAAATCAAACTGTAACAGCTAAAGGAAAAGAGCTTTGGTGAACATGGAGATAACATAACACAGTTTTGATGGTCTGGGCATTTCCTCTGTATCTGAAAGAAACTGCTGAGATAAAGAAGTGGAAAGATACTTATACAAAATCAAATGTTTCTGTTAAGAAACCAAGCATATACAAACCTTTTAGTACAGTTCAGTCTGATGTGACAGAAAATTCAAACAGCTTGGCAAACTCTCTTTATCCATTTCAATGTGAGTGAGAAAACCTAAATATTATACTGAAATATGGTCAGGAGCAGAAGCTCCTGAAATTTTGAAACTGGATATTTACCTGTATCTTGGAGGCAAAAAGAAGATGCTTCAGTTTCCCTGCCTGGGTAGGTGTCCTTTTGGTTCCCTTCATGATCACTTGAATCTTTTCTGACAGAGAGAGGGTGATTCTGTAAAGTAAATGATGCTTTGTCTTAACAGCATAACCTAAAAAATATGCCCAGGTGGTAAATCCATAAACTCAAAAAAATGGTTCTTTTAAGGAGGCTTTTGCTAAAAAACCTCCTTTCCTCCAGTGAGAAGCAAACAGAGCCATTTCTATACCTTGGTGCCCCCCTCATCTTCCTCCTCCTCGCAGTCTAACCCTTGGTGGGAGATCTTGGTAGGGCCTTTCTTCTGGATGAGCTTGCTGTGAGCCTTCCTGATCCTTTTCTTCTCAGTTATCACTCTCACTTTCAGGAGGTGGAAATCAGTGGAGACTGACCCCACTCTCAGGCTGACAGGCTCTCCAGCAAACACGAGGTCACCAGAGCTGGAATCTTCCTTAAAGCCAGGGGGCTGGTAGTCCTTGGGAGTGACTGCACAGGGAGAGGGAACCCAAGGGAGTCAGAGAAACTGAGTTCCATCTCTCCTTAGTCTGATTCAGAAAGAAAAATTGTGAACCAGCCTCGAGTAACATCAACTCCTGAAAATATTCCAGGTGGGTTTTCTTCAGGAGGAAGGGAGAGAATGCAAAGAGGAAAACAAGCTGAGCAAATGTTATTGGGGACCCCAAAGAAAGAATGACTTTAGGATGCTGAGATACCATTAAAGTGCTCGATTTCTGGAGCAGAACCTGACAGTGCAGGCAAGTTTAAAAATTAAACCAAACCAAAAAACACCCTAGTGAAGAAGGATGTCTTCCTTTCACACTGCATGGCTGTACTTCTCACATGGACACCTTGACTAAAAAGCATCCACTATCCCTGTGCCTCAGGAAGAGGTACTGTGTTACACCATTTCTCACTGTTATCAGCCAACAGCTCGTACCATCTCACCTCTCTATGCTTCAATAACTTTACAGGGCTCATTTATGACAGAAACTGATGGAAAGGGAATTTTCCCCCACCTACCATCATTGTAGTAGAGGAGTTTCATGGTGAGGGTGATGTCATTGGGCAGTGGCCCGAGGTTCTGCATGAGCAGGTAGAGCCTCCGGAGCAGGAGCCTGCTGGCCTGTTTGATGTCCTTGCTGCATGGCCCACTCACAAACTCGCTGTGGTTGCTGCAGTCAGAAGAAGAATAACAGACTTGTTGTCCTCAGTCATGAATATTCACGATCTAATTACACATACAGAGTACTCACTGACTCGTCTGAAACCACCAGTGACAAAGCTACAATGTCTTTATGTCATTTCCAGATAAACAGGGAAGTGAAACGGCTCCAGGGATGGGGTGGCATGGCAGAACTTTGGGACTGAAAGGCTTGGCATTTACATTTGAACAGTCTTTGGAGCTTGGGCAACAGACCCCATTATACAAATGCCATGACTCACTTGTTTGAACATGACTAAATTGGATCAAAGGCCTATAAAACAAGTGCCTTTCACCTAAGCAATTTCAGGAATGAGAGGAATGAGCCGAGAGTCCCATCTAAAGCCGATTCATCACAGGGACTATTTTCAAGTCCATTTTGCAGTTTGAAGAGAAGCGAATTGCATGTTCTCCCTCAATTCTATGGAAGAAAAACGAGCTCAGAAGCACATTTTTCAGCAGTGATGAAGGGGGCATTGCTCTCACCTCCTTCACCCATCCAAATGTCAGCTGGCTGGGCTAAGCCAGCAGTCTAGACTGAGACCTAAGGGTGACACGAGTGGGATGAATTGTGCTCTGGAGGAGTTTGTTTCCCTTGACTACAGAGGTAGATGGGATGAGCCAGCCAACCTTAGACGGACCAGATGAATCACTGTGTGACTAAGGGACCTGAACTTCCCTAACTTCCAATGGGAAGGGGCCATAAAAAAGGTGGTTCCTTCATTATGTCTTTGGAATCCCCCTGACATGGGTGGATGGTCCCATACATAGCCTGGATGGTTGGTGGTGCAATCCTCCCGAACTGCTTCCAAAGCACTGAGTGACCCAGGAGAGCAGAGGATGCCAGGGCTGAATCTGACTGAGGCACAGAAAAGAACAGCTTCACTAAGACAGATTCTCCCTTGCAGGTGAAGCTTCTTGGCTCAGCATGAAAATGGAGTGGTTATAGAATAGCTTGACTTGGCAGAGTATGGAAACATAGGATCAATCAGGTTGGAAAAGACCTCTAAGACCATCAAGTCAAAGTGCTGGCAGTTGCAGGGTATGGTTTGGTAGACTCCCAAGTGCCAACAGCAAAACTCTGTGGTATGAGATGTGCACTGTGGTCTTAGATTAAATCATGGATGTTCAGAAACATACGGCAAGTGAGAGGAAAATGCTGGCAGTGCCCAAGGTATAATATCCATCACCTTTACAAGCTGTGGGATTAGCAGATCAGAAATGGCAAGGGGAAAGATCATCAGAAAAACAGAAATGAAACTTCCATAGGAATTAACAGGTCAAGGACTGACTCAATATGGGAATAACACTGTGAATTTGATGTAGGCATCTATCAAACAGCAGAAGATAAGGAACTGAACCTCAGAAGGACTGGGATGCAGGGCCTCCAAAATCCAGCTAAATTAAGAACATTTTCCCTTATCTCTCGGATGTGATGATGCAAACCCACAAAACATCTTTCCTGGAATGAATAACTCCGAGTTTGCACATGACAACAACCTCTGCAGGTGTAACAAGCAGCATTATCAGCCGAGGGAGCTGACAGCAAAGATGACACGATCCCCTGGTCCGTGCCAGAACGCTGGATTAGAACTGCAGGGACACGCACGAGCCTGCCAGAGCCCTGCCAGTCCCTGAGGAAACTCAGCACAGCCCGGGAATCCAGCGCACACACAACACAACACCAAGACTGCTCGGCCTCTCCCTGGCCAGTACAATGGACTCTGGGGATGCCAAGCTCCATTTGGGGAGTGTCCTTATCTCCAGGAACTAATGAGTAAGGCTGATTAAAACCCCTGAGAACTCAAGGGCCATCTATTATCTTTCAAATCCCAAACCTCTTCCCCTCAATGTAGTGAGGACAACAGACAGTAGCTTCAAGACAGAAATAGAGGGCAGAGCCAACAGGACACTCCAGACTCAGATAATTCAGATTCTGCCAAGAGAAGATGATTTTGCCTTATACTAGAGATTATTTCGATGTGTTTTGAGAAAAGAGCAGCTAAAGGCACACTCCAGGAGTGGTGTGCAGGAGCTTGCTGAGGAGCACTCAAGACAGTAGCAGAGCCCTGCTGCTGTACAGGCAGGTTCCAAGGCCCAAGGATTTCACCAATGGTAACTGAAGAACAAACTGAAAACAGGTTAACTAATTCTCATTTTTTTTGCTTTGGTTGCAGCCAGTGGCCTTTGATAGTATTTATTTGAAACTCCACAGGATTATGGCCTACTAAACACAGCTTTAAATATCTAGCAGAGTGCCAAAAGGGGGCAAAAAGCTGCTGCTTCCTGCCGCACGTTTTGCACCATCAGCTCAGGGGTCATAAGTGAAAGTTCTCTCTGGTCACCCACACAGGGCTGCTCAAGCAGAACACACGAATGCAAATGCCCAAGGGTAAAAACCCTGGGTGCAGAATCATGACGAGAGGGATCAAACCTGACCAAGCTTCATTTGAAGGCATGGGGCTGTGTGGTGAAAGTGGAAGAAGACTCATTGTCAGTTGAGACAGCAGCAAGCTCAACAACCGGCTGTTTCTGTGTCACTCCCATGATGAGGCACCACTTTACCAACTGTCCTTAGCTCAGCTCAGGTGCGCTCTGAGGGCTCAGGGTGCTACAGAACATCTCTGCAGCTCATCCTCCCAGTGCTCCTGGAAGGGGAACATCCTCTGCTCTGAGGGTATTCACAGCTGCTCAGCAACTCAGACATGCCTGAACCACAGAATCACAGAGTGGTTTGGGTTGGGAAGGACCTTAAAGCCCCTCCAGTCCCACCCCGTGCCATGGGGGGACATCTCCCACCACCTCAGGTTGCTCCAAGCCCCGTCCAACCCGGCCTTGGACACTCCCAGGATGGGGAGTCCTCAACCTCTCTGGGCAACCAAAAAGTGCAGCTTCTTAATGGTTCAAAACCAGTTTTCAGTGCAACCCTGAGAAACCAACCCAAACCTTTACCTGCTGATGTCCATCTGCGGCACCTTCTTTTCATACTTGAATTTGAATTGATACAGTTCAGTCAATACCTAGAGAGGTAACAAGGGAGGAGAGAAGCAAAAATGGGTCACTCTGAGTAACAAGTGTAAAGATGTGCCCTGAGCTTGGCAGAGTCCTTTCACTCTCTTCCAGAGCACAGCATTAACTGAATGACATGATGACAACTTTAACTCTATTAGTGCTTGCACAGTGCTTGCTTTGCATTTGGCAAATTTTCTTAACAACCACATCTAACCCAGCACTGAAAGAATCACAACAAAATTACAAACTTCCTGTTTCCCCCTTCCACTTCCTCCGTGGGCCTGACTCCCCAGCCTCAGTCTCTGGTGAGGCTCCAGGGCTGGCCAACCCTCCCTTGCTGAAGGAAAACTGGGAGCCTGCACAGGTGACCAGTGCCACAGGGAGGCTGGCTCAGTGCTCTGAATGGAGACAAAGGTCTGGAGGATTCTTCCCACAGGGAAATCAAACAATATTGCATGGAAAAAGTCACTGAATTTCACCAGTCTCAGAGTTTTTTTGAAGGAGATAAAAAAACAAGATGATTTTCCATTTAAAAGGATTAAAGAATAAAACAATTAGGAAGGACAGACAGCTTCCCCCCCAAGAGAAAGGATCTATTGTAGACCAATTCCATGCCTATAATTCACTTTTTCCAGAGACAATGAGGTTGATTAGAAGGAGCTCAGCTGTGTCCTTAAGTCTGAGTCTTCCTTACAAACCCCAGCCTTGACACAACTAAACTCTTGCTTTGTCCCCAGATGCTGAGGTGCCACACAGCAGAACTGCAACCAGGCTCAGGTGCAAAGAGTCTGCAGCTGTTCTGTGATCTCCAGCATGGATGCAGACCCTCATTATGGATCACAACCCACATCTGTATCCCCTAGAGAGATGTAACAAAACAGAAACATGAGAGAGAACACCAAAAGGACAATGACAGGCACTTCAGAACACATCTGTCCAGGTCTGAAGGGATTCCTGACTTCTGTCCTACACCTCTCTGCATAACAATACAGCTCTTCTCATCAGGGCTGTTATAAAGGTGGTTCATAAATGAATCCATTTGAACTTCCCATTTTTTCTCTTTGGGAAACTAAACCAAAAGTGCAACCATGGCCATTAGTTGCCTGCTGACAGCCCTGCCTGAGGCCCTGGTGGGCCCCCAGCCTGGTGCCTGGTGTTTGATCCCAGTCCAGCTCACTGAGCTGGGGCTCTGGAGCGAAGGCACAGGGACACAGAGGGGTCACCGAGCAGCTACGTCAGGGCAGAACTCGAGCCTTCGACTCCACTCTGAATACAAATCTACTCACCCATGTCTTCAGTTGCCTCAGAGATTAATTAAGACTCTTTCTTACCTCCGGTTCCTTGGGATTGGTGTAAATCTGTTACAAGAAAGCACAGTGAGGGCATTCTCTCCAGGACAACTTGCACCAGTGACTAACAATGATATTTTCAGTTTACAGCAGAGACTGGACTATCCTTAGCATGGGATCAGAGAAAGGAATGGCTGAGAAATAGCTTTCCTCTATCAGCAGGCAATATTTACCACTTCAAAGACAGGCAGAAGACACTCATGTGTGCAATTGTGGAGGAATGAGGTTAACTCCCATTCCAACCCTCACAGGCAGCTGTTGGGGCCCGAGATTTAACTGCTCAGATGATGCACAGGACAGATGCAGAGCAAAGCTCCTGGTGCCTTACAGAGGGCCAGGGCCAGTGGCTGCCCATGGAACCACCAGCATGTGGTTCTTCCAGGGTCAGGTTAATAAGGACACTCTTGCAGGGGAAAATGGAGAGGACATGGCAGCTTCCATGATAGGAATCCATGGAAGTGTTTCTCAGGGTCTGAGGATGCATGTAAGGCCTCAGTCAGAAGTGTGACATGCTGAGAAAAACATTCCCACACAGCCTTGAACTTCACATTTACTGTATTTAAGAAAAAACACAGCTCTATTAAAAATCATGCACATTTTGGCCTCTCCTTAAAAAAGGCACAAATGGTTTGACACAACCTTGACTCTGTATCTCTTTCAAGCAGGGGAGGAGAAAGAAAACCACTTTGTATTCATTTACTTACTGCAAGGACAGCCATGTGCAGCTAAGGAGGGAAAATCAAAACAAAACACATATTCAAAATCTAATTTTAGTGGGCAAGGAAAAGCAAGTTCTATCAAACCCTCACTGCCTACACAGGGCGAAGGGATAGATACACTCAACAAACAAGGAGTTAAAACCCGGTTTGCAGATTCCTCCCAGCACAGCATCAGCAACACCTAGTGGCCAGTTCGTCTGGGTTTGCTTGCAGTTTCCCAAAAAACAATTCCACACTCTGCCTTCTCCCTTGGGACTCCCTTTAAACAAACCCTCAAAGCCTGTGCTGATGTAAAACTCCTCTACAAGAGCACCCATCCCTACTGAAGACTAATATTTGCTCTCTGCTATGAAACTCCTCCCCAAAGGTATTTAAGCTACAGCAAGGAAATGTACACGGGACTGCTCTTGAAAACAGTCTTAAAATATGCAATTAAATACCTCAGTCTTTCCTTAATCCTTGTCAAAGAACAGTTAATTTATGTCTCTTATAAATAGCAAAGGAACTCCTAGAGCTGTCAGCAAGCACTAAACTGTGTTCACAACATTGTGAATTATCATGTGCACACTGACAGTTGTACTGACGTCTGAGAGCCCATCAGATCATCAGTGCCACAACCACCAGCCCTCCATCTGATCTGCAGGAGCTGGGCTGATGGGCAGTGCTGACAGAGATGGCAGCAGCTGGGCCTTCTTCCTGAGCAGAGCAGTTTTTGTGTGATAATCAGCAAGGAATATGATTATTTGATGGCTGGTTTTGTCCTGGAACTAGTTACACATCTTACACAATGAATTACTTTCCCCAAAAGAAGTAATGAACTCAGCCCAAGAGAAAAGCCAGGAGGATTAGAGAAGATGAGAAGAAGAGGAAAAGAGATGAAGAAAAGCAGAAGCACAGAACCTCTCTCAAGGCAACAGACCTCAGCTCTGCCTGGCAGTGCCTCTATCAGACATTGGAGAATACAAATGAAAAGCACAGAACTAATGGAAACCCATTGCAGGCTGAAAATTAGTTCCCACACCATGGACAGACGAGCCTAGAAAGCAACAGTGGCTCAAGGCATAAAATCCCAAACTTCATAGTCAGGGCAGGGTCTCCCCCTGTCCCATGGCCACAAAGGTGTGTTGTGTGCATGACAGATTGTAACAGAAATAATAGCAGGAATGGAAAGATAGTTTTGTCCATACTTTATGAAGAAATAGGAAACTCCAGTAAAAATGTGAAAAAAAAACTTACATACTGCTTGTCCAAAGCATCAAAACAACCTTGAATCCTGCCAGGGAAAAAAACATGTTAATACTAACCAGCAACATTTATCTCCTGATCTGTAAACACACACTCATTAGATACAGGTTAAAGGGCATTTTTTCTGGAATTAGGACAACACAACTAACAACATTTGGGGCTTGTACAGTCCTTTTCAGGTCAGTCCTGAAGGCACTGTCCTCCCTTCTGCATCTGTGCATTGTTTATACTTCTGGGGCATTATCCTGTCAGCCCAGAGCCCACTTGAATCCTGACAAAGACAAGGACTGGTGGCCAAAGGCTGGCTCTGAGTGGCTCCCTGCTCAGTGTTCTGCTCCAGCTCCCAGCCAGAGCTCTGATGGCTCTTTTCCCCTCAGCCTTGTACAGAGCTCAGCTGAATCTGAACATGTCTGGTCTTGTAAATCTTTGTTATCTGATGCATAGTTTACAGCAATGGATTTTCTCAAAGCAGTAAATATTATTTGAAGTAGCAATGGCCAGATATTTACTGTTGGAGTCAGAGGATGTGCAGTGAGGTATCTCCATAGCACATCAGTCAGTTTTTCTGCTTGTTGGGAACGTGCCAACTCTGCAATACATCCTGAAGGAAAGCCGTGGGGTACTCAGGGAGATAAAATATTGCACATACTGAAAAACAAGCGCAAGAATCCCTATCAAAGTGAAACCAGAAAAGACTAAACAACAACAGAATCGATCTCATGACTGTCTTTACCCTCTCTCTCTGTACCCCCACTGCTGTGTGTGCTCTGGGGCCTGACCATGACCTCACTGCAGCCAACACTTCCACAGACCCTGAACTCACATGATGTGGCTCAGCTAATTCTGTCCTGCTTACGCAGGGCCAAGCACCCCCCGGGGCAGGGGGAGCTCCCCTGGCACTGGCAGTGCCAGCGGGCACATGTTTGCCAGTTCAGGAAGAAGAAGAATGCAGGGGCAGATGACTCCCTGCTCAGCACAATCTTGTCTTGGTTTCACTGTTACTCACTTACCACTTGACTATCTGCAATGATCCCAGACAGCTTTGATCTTCTCGGAGAATTTTTAGACATAGGTCTGCAAAACCAGATTTAGCACATAGTTACAATTCCTTATCACAGCTCTTGGGCAAACACGGAAACTAAGCCAGTCACCCTCCCTTTTTTGGATAAAATGCTTTATCTGGAGGTCCTTCCTGAGCGGAAATGTTGGGTTTCCACTGAGTCCCAGGTGGGCTGACACAAGTTTATTGCAGCGTTTGCAAATGTCACAGCTTTCCTCAGCTCTGAGGGCTGTCCCAGAAGAGCTGGAGTTACAGCTTCATTTCAGAACACCAGCACTTCTCCACTCCATCCTATCCCACCATTCCCAAACAACACCTTCCCTTCTGCACCCACACTTCACCAACATCCATACTGGGTAAATGAGTGTGCTCAGAATAAACTACTTCTGTTAAGTTTTTCCACACAGCTCCTTCTGCCTGTGTTTCCAGGCATTCAAGATGGAAAATGTACTTTCAGCCTCACAAGAGACCCTCAATGTGAACCTCAAGAGCTCAAAATTCCAAAGGAAAATAAAACACACTGATCAGGGTTTATTTTTTAAAAAATTCTGATTTTTAAGTCACTCTCCCGAGACCTGACTCACAGGGCTGGTAATGCCAAGGAATGTGTATAAGCCAAGAGAAATACTGACAGAGCAGCCAGGAGCCCTGGGTTGTCTTCCATGCTCTCTGTCACAAGCATTGTCTCCACCCAGACTCGAGAAGGAACTCCCTAACAAGCTGAACTCCCACAGCCAGCAGCCAACACCTAAAGCAGTTATAGCTAAAACAGGGCAAGTAGAAGGAAGAATTCAGCACACAAAGGTACCATCTAAGTAGCGGGTTCCGTAGGAGCTCTCCGGGAACAGCCCCCTCATGTAGGTGACGCAGGACACGGAGATGGCCAGGAGCCTCTTCACCAGCACCGCCGACTGCTGCGCCGTGGCGATGGCCTCGGGGAACAGCACAGCTGCCTGCATGGAGGGCACGGCCAAAATGCCACCACTTCAGGGACTTTGTGTACAAACAGCTCCCAGCAGGGGGAAAGAGGGGAACTCAGAAGTGCAATTTTAACATTTCTCTGGCCTTTAAACTACACTGGAGAGAACCGTGTGTAAGGTGGGTGGGATTAAATGTTTTTACCACAGTGATCAACAGATCTGACATCATTACTCAGGTGCAGAATGCACTGCTTGGACATTCTCTCCCCTTTATCACATTCCCACCCCTTCCACTGCACCAAAGTCTGGCACTTACTAGACAACCACCCCTAAAAAAGTGCATGGTTGTAACTGTGGAGTGACCCACATGCCAGGGCTGGTGTGGCACTCACTGCTGTACCCAGCACTGCTGCCACAGCTGTCTGGGGGCAATGACAGCAGCCCGAGGTGCCAGCACTGCACACCCCCAGATTTCAGAGCCATTTCAACTCCAAGCTGTAAACAGCAGATGGCTGCACCTGGAGCAACTGTAAATACACACTGTGTGATGTCAACATGAACAATGTAGTGGACACTACACTAAATTTAGTTCTTTTATTAGTTTATTGCTATTCTTGCTGCTAGTAAAGCTCAGTGCACACCTAATGAGCCTGTGTTTACTGACTCAAACCATGCAGAGCCCCACACTGCTTCTCACTGAACTGGAAATAATCCAACTAAGAAGAGTGCAGGCAGCAGAAAGTGTTCCCACCTCCCCAGGCACAGCCCTGCCAGGTCCCAGACTGAGGGCTAACATTGTCAGTACCATCACAGTTTAAATTTTACCTTACAGGACTTTTTCTTTGGCCCGAGTAGCTGCTGAGTAGCCATCCTGTATTTCAAAGACCTGCCTTCCACTTGTAACTAAACCCTGGAAAATAAGAAGATACGAGACACCTGAGGAACAGTTATTGCTATTTCTCCTATTTCTTAACCTAAGAATAAGATCGTTCAGCTTTTTGAGGTCTGAAAGCAAATTGCCAGCCAGGACAGGCAGAGCAAAGCAAGCCAAGGATACTCCATGGCACTGAGTCTGCAGAGCATGAAAACTGCCTGTTCACTGGTGAACGATCGATAGTATTTGAAATTCAGGGCCACAACTGCACTGGGTGTCAGTCGGTGCCACTTCAAAATGCATTTCTCATATTCCAAACCACAAATGTTAATTCCTACAACCATTAAAAACTGTGAAGGGGGAATGTGAAAGAACTGGAGGTCTGCCAATAGTAGGTAATATTTTAGCAAGGGTAAGCAGGAAATGCACTACCATCAGTGTTGGCTGGAATAAAGGAATGATTCTTCTGGGACACCTTGAAAGGAGAAAAAAAAAGGGAAAAAAAAAAGGAGAGAAGTAGAGAAGTCCAAATTGTTTCAGTGAAAGCCTGTTAGACAAGCCTGGATTAAAGAGGAAAATATTCTTTTTACAAGAATGGGGAGCTGATTGATACAGGCAATAACGTGGACATTCCACGTTTCGCACTCGGGTGAGGTGCTTGATTTACCACCATCTGACACCCTGATTAAAACCTTCCATTAGCTGGAATTAACAAGGCACTCGTTTAACTGGCTTGAAAAATGACTCGCTGGGAGATCTGCACATCTCGTTAGGAACGGGGGATGTTAATGAAAGGAAACACCACAACAGGTCCCCAGAGCCCACAGCCGGTCAATATTCCCAGTAACAATTAAAATAATAGCACAAACACGGCGGGCTGATTTAAATCCTGACCTGTTACAGCCAGCACTGGGCTTTTATTAACTCAGCTGCTCTGACCCTGCTCTGCATTTGTACCTTTTGTGCTGCTTTTCCAGGGAAGCCTCATTTCCATTTGTTGGCAGGCACAGAGATACGTTGATTGGAACAAGGTGACAGCTTTTATGCTAAATTTAGCGCTTCATTTAGTGATGAGGACAGATTAAGGCTATAAAAGTATATTTAAACAAATACACACCTGCAACATTTTCAATGTGTTAAATATTTTAGCAAAGTCGCTTTTTTTACCCAAGCCCTGCGAGCAGGACTGGAGTGCAATCAAAGCAGACAAAGGCATGCTAACAACCTGAGGTTATTGGGTAAATAAAGCTGATCTAGGTGAAACAAAGAGATAAGAAAACATGTTTTCTAAAGTATATCACACTTATATTGATTTATTGTGGAGGAAACACCACCTAGACTGAGATGATCGCTCTGGCCTGGCTGTTCAGGTGCAGGGCTGCAGTGTCTTACCTGGGCTGGAGGGGACAGGAGGGACCCTGGAACTCCAGTGCTCACCACCTGCAGCCACCGAATATCAAGAAATTAGTATTAAAAAGGAAAAAACAAACCTCGTCCCCGGGCACTTCGTGCCCGCCCTGGGCTGTGCCCCCTCAGCCCAGCCCTGCCCCTCCTGCTGTGGGACACTGTCCCTGCGGGCCCCCCGACAAAAGCCCTGCAAGGCTCCAAAGATGGGCCTAAAAGCCTTTTTCGGGTGGTTTCAGGGTGTTGAGTGGAAGCTCCGGGCTGGCTCCCCCCGGGGCCCGGCCCTGCCCCTCACACGGCGGCACCGGCAAACACCGTGAGGGGCCGGGAGCCCTGAGGGACCCCTGAGAGGACCCTGAGGGACTGAGGGACCCCTGAAGCACTGAAGGACCCGTGAGACATTAAGACACCCCTGAAGGACCGCTGAGGGACGCCTGAAACACTGAGAAGGCCCTGAGGTGGGTGGAGGGGAGGGGGCGGTGTCCTCTCTGAGGGCCGATGTCCCTGTGAAGAGTGGGGGAAGCCCGAGGCAGAGGAGTGTCCCTTGGGGGTCCCCCTGAGGCACCGAGGGTCCCTCTGGGCAGCCCCCGCGCGCCCCGCGCCGATCCCGCACCTGCACCTGCACCGATCCCGCCCCCGCGCCGATCCCGCACCTGCACCTGCACCGATCCCGCCCCCGCGCCGATCCCGCACCTGCACCTGCACCGATCCTGCACCTGCACCGATCCCGCCCCCGCGCGGCTCCGCGGGCTGGGCTGGGCTGAGCTGGGCTGGGCCGAGCTGGGCTGGGCCGGGCCGGGCCGGGCCGAGACCTGTACTTGGCCCTGTACATCTCCCTGTCCCTGCCCTTGCCCTGCCTCCGCCCCAGCCCCTGCCATTGTATCTGTCCCTGCCCTGCCCTGCCCTGCCCCTTCCTCTGTCCCTGCCCTAGCCCCTGACCCTGACCCTGTCATTGTATCTACCCCTGTCCCTGCCCCTGCCTCTGTCCCTGCCCCTGCCATTGTATCTGTCCCTGCCCTGCCCTTGCCCCTGCCATGCCCTGCCCCACTCCTGTCACTGTATCTGCCCCTGCCCCTGTCCTTGTCCTTCCCACCCTGCCCCAGGAGTTTGGGCAGGACAAGGTGACCCCAGGGAATAAACAGCAGCAGGGCCATGGCAGGGGCAGTGGTGTGGCACCATACCTGTTTAAAATGGCTTTATGGTAAAATACTGGGTTTATTAGCAGCATATCACCCCAAAGGATGTGGAGGTTTTAAATCACTCAAACCCACACTCTTAGAATATTCTGCTACTTCTCTAGGGAAAGGGAGACTTAATATCATCCCAACTCAACTCAAAGGCACCAGGGACTCCATAGAAAGCAGATCATTTCACAACCCAGGCAAGGAGGATGAGTTCTCCATTTCTACACTATCTTACAGAATAACCTGCCTAAACCAATTCTTCCCATTTCCAGGCATTTTGCTGTCCTTCAGATAAGGAAATGTATTTTCTCATTCTCATCTCTCCCTCATTATCATCCCAAGCAATTCAGGTGAGAACACTCTCCCCACCCAGTTCCCCCAGCTCTGGGAATGTCTGCCTGCCCAGTTACGATGCTTTGCCCAGCCAGGAGGGGAGAACACTCTGTTTCCTGAGTACTTGTGTTTTTCTGGGCCATTTCCTGATCTCTTTCCAAAGACCTTTTCCCTAGTTCAGTTGACAACAGCTGCTGGAAAGCTCCTCCCCGAGGGAGGAGAGGAGACAATTGATTTTTCAAGTACAACTTCACACCCCTCAGTCAAGGCAGGATTGGTGCTGGGCAAGGCAGGGCCTGCAGGTCAGGGCTGTTGTGTCACACTCAGGGCTCTGCTGGATCATGTTTGCCCGTCGCTTGCTCTGGTGGAGATCCAGTGCCACCATCCAGCCCTGGCAGTCGGGTCCCTTTCTGCCTCGCCCCTGGGACAGGTGCCAAACGCTGAGTATTAAAGGAATCAACACGACAGCGGGGCAGGAGCAACAGGTCAGCACGCAGGAGAAACAAGGATTGGAAGATCTGGAAATGCCCCCTGCAAGGAGACAAACAGAGACCCTCTTCCAAGAGCAGCCCGAGACTGGGAACCCGTACTTGGAAGACACTTTGCTTCAGAGTTACTTGAAAACACACCTTCCTCCCAAGGTCTGGCGTGCGTGTTTGTGTTTCTGTGTGTACCCACCACGGCTCTGCCCAGTCGCTGTTTCAGCCTGTGAATTGAACGTTTTTCTGAGACCTTTTGTGTGTTTGGGCCTTTAAGTGGAGGGAATTAATCAGCTTTCTCTAAAACTTGTTGTGTTTGGGGGCAGGGGGGATGGACACTGCCAGGACAGGAACAGCAAGTGACTCCTGGGACTGCGCTGGGTGCTGCGATGTTGGTTTGGGGGCATTTGTTGTCTGGTCATCTGGAGAAAGACATTTCAGAGTAAGGGAAAAAATAAGATATTTCCAACCTCTGCTGTGCTTTTTCACCTCTCTTCTCTAGGGAAGAGGGGCTTCTAAGGAAATTCCTAAGGAATGGGGCTGCTCTCAGCTGAGTGCTCAGGCGGGTACAAAGGCCCCTTGGGATTTGCTTGTTCTCAGCACAGGTCGGTGGCGTTTCTGGGTTGATTTTCAGCCAGGGAAGGCCCTGTACAGATTTCAGGGGTGCAGGTGGTGGGGTAAGACCCCTTGATGTGCTGTGAGCGCTGGTCCTTCTGGAACCCCTGGGAGGAGGCAGCTCCCTCCTGGCTGTCCTGCCATCACCCCAAGGATCACAGTGGTCTCCCACTTCTGTTCTCAAGGAGCAGTGTGTGACCTCTCTCCATGGTTTATTGCAGGAGATGGAATACAATGACCTCTAAAGCCTCCAGGTGAAAAGAGAGGCAGAACCTGGTTTTTCAGTGAGGCTCTTCCTTTCCCTGCTTGCTCTCCAGGTCTGCGAGGGGTGGGAAGAATGCGGTGGAAGCAATCGGAGCTTGTTTTAGTCACAACATAGGAATGAGGCCTCCCTAATGAGGCCTCCCTAAGTACCACCGTGGCCTTCTTGCCAGAAGAGAGGACAGGAAAGGAGGATGCCTTTGAGCAGCCATGAAGATCTTGTTCCTAATCTGCACCTCTGGAAGAATCATGGTCCAAGTCTCTCAGAGAGTAAAAAGATCAGTGCTGGGTTCCAGTGAGGCTGAGAGGCTGAGAGCTGCTTCCACTCCTTCCCCAAGGAGAGAACAGCAGCTGTGAGATCTCCCAGAGCAGCATCTCTCTTTCGTTTCTGCTCCCGGTCCCAGCGGGGCAGTGTTGCCTCGCTGCTGGAAGGGAGAAAGCCCCGGCTGCTGCCCGCAGGACCGGAGTGGCTCTCCATGGGAACACCTTCCTCACCCGGGAGCAGCAACCCCCGAAGCTTTGGGTGTCCCACCGAAGCAGACACCACGCTGGGTGCTGGTTCCTGTTGTACTCTTCAGTGGCAAACACAGAGAATTTCCTGGAATGGCACAAAAGATTTCTTTCTTTGTTTGAAGGTGATTGCAGGGAAACACAGAATTAAGCACCTGCTTTTTCTGAGCGTTGTTGTGGAGAAGGATCTGTCTGGTATTGACTGACCTTAAAATATGTCCTTTGATATAAGGGATCATCTGTTTGCACTCCTAATGTGCAATAACTTGCTCATTTCCGGTATATTCATGCCTGGAACATCAGGGGAGAGGTTAAGGTGAATGAGACCACTCTGCAGGCTCAGCCCTGACCCTGATGGTTTACAGGTGTCCTCTCCACATCCCAGGGTGTGTTCCTTGGAGCACCAAGGCTGCTGTGTGTGACCTTCAGCAGTCACAAACCGGAGGTTGGATTTTGTTCTTTCCCCTTGAAAATAAACACATTTCTTTGGGCAAGTCAGGGGATTGTCAGGCTGTGTGTGGTCAGGGCATGAGCCCCCAGCAAGGCAGTTGGGGAGTTTAGGAAATATGGACAAGGTGAAAGGATTGTTGGTTGAGTTCCCTGTCATGTGAATTCAGACAAAGAGGTCTATCTGGTAGGCTCATGTTCTTCTGTTCACAAAACAACTACCAGGTAAACAGTTCAAAGGTTCTTGTTCAGGGATCAGCAAAGTCCATGAACATTGTTTTCCTGGGTCATGCCTTTTAAACAACCCTCAAATGGATGTCAGTTTGATGTGCTCAGCATTGGGGGTGCACACCCACCCCAGCTGGGCTCTGATGGCAAGCAGGGGCATGGTGTGAGCTGGACCAGCTGGCAGGCTCTGGTGCATGGTTTGGCTTGTTTGGGGATTTTTAACACTATTTCATCATTCACCTGAAGGGCAACTGGCTGGTGTGAGGATGAGACTTCCAGAGCAGCACCTGGGCAGTGAGTGTTGGATCCTCATCACACATGCGGAACGGCAGAGCACTGAAGGAATCAATCACAGGGATGTAGCTTAGTGGAAAGTCAATGCAAGGGGAGGCAGGAAAGGAAGAAGCTGTGTTTGTATTTCATCAACAGCAAATTAATGGGGTTTATAACTGCAGTGCTTTGGGTGCAGAAAATACAGCATTCACCTCCTTGATTGTTTTATTGATGAGGGAACGAGCATCTCTCCAGAGGCAGAGAACAGCAAACAATATTCTTCTGATGGAAGCAGATCAGGTGCTTCTCTGACGCCCAGAACAGTCTTGGATGTGTTTGTGCTAATGAGGATCCAAGAGTATTGGAGGTTGGGTCCTCCTGGCCTGCTTTTAATAATTTCTAAGTCAGGTTCTTTAAGTCTGGGCAACTTCACTCACATTTCCCACAGAGAGGGAAGAGCATTTGCAGAAAGCAATACCTGTCACCTTGAAACAGGGATCTGAAGGGGTTGGAATGAATCACTGCTCTGTGGGTGCTGGTTTCTCTCTATTAACTGTGGGCAGACTGTTCTGTCCTGGTCAGCCAAGCCCAGGGGAAACAAGGGCACAAGAATCCTTCTCCAGGGCCATGCAGGAAGCTGCATGCAGGGTGGAAATTAGAATCTAGACACGTTGTGTGCCAGGTTGAAGCTGAAATGATTGTGCCATCTCTCCTTTCCTAACCTGACAGGCAGGTAACTGCCCAGCCCAGTAGAACTTATTCTGTACAGATGAAGGCATTCCATTCTTGGCAGCTCTTCCCCTGGCATTCTCCTCCAGCGCTAAATCAGGAGTGGCTGAGGGACCTCTGGAGACCGTCCTGTCCAACCCCCCTGCTCTTGTGCATCTGTGTCATTCCCAGCCCCGACACTGAAGTGCTTCTGTCTTTTGTGAACTCCAGACATGCTGCCAAAAGTAACCTGAAAAAATGATTTTGAGGGAAAAAAGAGAAAAAGTGACAGTGGAGCACAGTTGTGCCAGCAGAGGCTGAGGGGAGAAGCTGTTGTGCTGTGTCACAGGATGCATGGAAGGGCCAAGTGCCAAGAGACCACTGGCACTGCAGGACAACATGGGCAGTCCTCTGCCCTTCCAGCTGGGACTGAGGCTCCTGCCTTCCAGGGCTGTGCTGAAGGGCTCTTCTTGTTGCTCCACAGGTGCTGGAGGAGGTGCATCAGGACCTGGAGAGGTTTGGAAACCGCCTGCTAACCAAGATCCAGCCTCTGGCCTGGGAGTGTGAGCTGAACCCCCCCGTGTTTCGGCAGTACGACGCCTGGGGACAGCGCGTGGATCGCATCGACACCTGCTCGGCGTGGAGGAGGATGAAGGAGATCTCAGCAGAGGAGGGGCTGATTGCTGAGGCCTATGAGAGAAGATACTCCAACTGGAGGTAACTGGGGGAGAATGGGAGGGACTCGGAGCCTTCCTGGTTATTCCTGGCTAGGTTTGTTCAGCATCTCGTAGGACTGAGCTGGTTGTGTAACAGGGAACAGATGCTGCCTGGACACCAGCACAGCTCCTGCTGTCTCCAGCAGCACTGTCTGTCTGCTGCAATGTTCCACCTCACCAAAGACAGGCTGTAACTAATGGCCCACACTTGATCATAATATTCTTTGGTGCCACCTTCTTGATTGCGGGGCCTGGGAGTTCCCTGCACTGCTCCAGCTTTCTGTATGTTCATTGTAATGCAGCTGAAGATCTGGGATTTCACTTGTAGTCTCTTGTATTCCAGTCCCTGCAGACAGACCCACATTTCTTGTTGTTGAAACTGTACCAACTGGCCTGGTGCTGGCAGTCCCACTGAGACTGAGAAACTCTGCTGCTCCTCTTCTCTCCTCCTGGCTGGAACAGTTTGTGCCCTCTCACAAATGAGTGGTCTGATCCTCACCTGCTCTGACTGTATTTTCCCCCTCTTTCTAGCTGAGATGTTTTATCCTCCCGCTGTTGCACTGCTGTGTAACCTGTCTGTTCCTTCTCTCTCTCAGCCGCCTGTTCCAGGCTGTCAAACTGTACTTGTTCTCAAGCTCCTCTGGAGGTTTCAGCTGTCCTCTGGCCATGACTGATGGGGCAGCCAAAGTCATTGAGGTATGAGCTCAGCTGGTCCCTGGGGGCACACCCACATCCTGGCAGCACTGCTTAGATTTGGGAGCACCAGCCAAGGATGGAGGAGCACTGATCTGCCACCTGGCACTGGGCACTGGGCATGGCCCCTCCCTGCTCTGTGACTCAGCTCTCTCTTCCCCTGCCTTTGTCTGTTAGTGACCAAGTCTTTGTGCCCACGTCAGCTTTTGTGTTTACTTACAGCACTGTGTACAATAAGGCCTTTGCTGCATGTGACACCTGTGCCACTGCAGGTAGTTGGAAAGGTGTCCCACATGGACGTGTCCAAGGCCAGGTTGGACAGGGCTTGGAGCAACCTGGGACAGTGGAAGGTGTCCCTGCCCATGGCAGGAGGTAGAATAAGCTGGGCTTTAAGGTCCCTCCAGCCCAAACCATTCTATGATGCTATGATGTTTTTACTGCAAGATATTTTGTATTCCTATTCCTTGAGGGCAGTGGCAGTTGGGTATACGGAACTGGATCCATACCTGGTGCAAATTCACCAAGACACCAAGACTTTCCCAGCTGGAACATTTGGCTCTGCATCTTAGTGATGCCCTTTGCATTGCCTTAGTGGCTACATTGGGTTCAGAGAAAAATACCCCTTCAATATCTAACTCTGGACATTTTAATTCAACAAAAATTAAACCAACACAAGGCAGTTACCTGCTGGTGACATCCAGTGTACATGAACATATGCTGATACCTGGCATGTGGTCTGTTTGGGGAGCTCTCAGTCCAGATGTCCAGCGGTGCCAGACTCTGAGGAGGGTAGGGATGCTCAGCACTCTCCTTTGTAACACAGGGAGCACCTTCTGGTGCCCAGTGCTGCAGCAGCTGGGCAGGGGCTGGCTCTCTGCAGCACCTGCAGGTGCTCTGCAGTGCAGGGCCCCCGCCTGCTCCCAGCCCGGCTTCTCTGAGCCCAGGGCACACCACAGCCAGTTAAGGCATCTGCCTGATTCCATCTCCTGTGTTATGATCAGCTCAGTTTCTTTTCCCTCCCCCCAAATAGTCCCTGGGTATTCCTGGATCTCTGAAAAACGCTTTTGACCGTCTGACATCCCGTGACCCCAAGAAGTTCTGGACCTCTGGCCAGTGGATGACGGAGCGCAGGGGCGGCTCAGATGTTGGTACGTGCTCTGAGGTGGGAGAGAGATGTGGCAGTGAGAACTGAGAAAATCAAGGTAGTGGGGAACTTACAAAGCCAGGGAGCTGGTATAGGAAACTTCCGCAGACATCATCCAAATCTTCTGCATAGCTCAGCTTTTTAACCATCAAATCACCCAACTGGTGTCCACCAGTGCAAGCAGAACACACAGGCAGGCACAGGTCTGCTCCTTGCACAGATAACACATGGATACCTAGCTCTGTAACCTGGGCCTTGAGCAAGACAGTCAGGCCATCCCAGAGACTGAGAAAGCATCCCTGGCCTTCAACACTTACTCCTTGGCAAAGGTTAGCAATAGCATGATGGGCCAGGGAACCTCAGAACTCCCCTGTGGAGGGAGGCAGAACTGTGGAAGGGAAGTCCCCGGCACCTGATGAAGCTGCAGTTTGTTTCCTGTTGGAAGCAGTGGAAGGATCAGCTGTGAAGTGAAAGATGTGCATCACTGCAGGACTCCCAAATCCATAGAGCCCTTAGTGGCAGTCCCTAAAGAGCAGGCACTGGACTGTATATGCCACATGTTTTATTGAGGGTCAATGAAAGAGATTAAAAGCTCACCCAAGCTCCATCTTCACAGCAAGAGATGGCTTAAAAGAGCTGCTGCTTAAACTGAGAAATCAGCATTGATTGACACAGGAGGTGCCATAAGGCCAAGAAATGTCCCCCTCTGTTTCAGCTAATGGCACGGAGACCGTGGCCAGGAGGCAGCCAGATGGCTCCTACCGTCTCTATGGGTTCAAGTGGTTCACATCAGCGGCTGACTCTGACATGGCATTAACCCTGGCCAGGATAGCAGATGCTGAAGGACAGGTAACCCAGTTCTGCTGGATGGAGGAACCACGTGAAGGGGCAGGGACTCTTCTTCTCTCCCCTGTTTCATTGTCACGAAATCCTCACTGTGTGCTTTTCAGTGTCCCCAGGGCTCCAGGGGCCTGTCCCTGTTCTTCCTGAGGGTTCGAGATGAGGAGGGGAAGCTGAACAACATCCAGGTGCAGCGGCTCAAAGACAAGCTGGGCACCAGACAAATGGCAACGGCAGAGCTGTGGCTGCAGGGGGCGAGGGCAGAGCTGGTGGGTAAGGGTTCAGCCTCCCTCCCCTGTAGGCTGCACTGGCTTGGCACAGCAGGCACTCCTGGGGGTTTCAGCAGTGATTCCAAATGGAAAATTTCCCCTCTTCCATCTTGGTTCTGGCTGTTGACATCACAGAACGCTTCATCAGTGGGGCTGTGTGGGGCAGAGCTGAGGAAAGCTCAGGAAAAGATGGGAAGGAAGAAAACAAAGCAAGTCATTTTAGGATGGTCACTTCCCTAATACAGATGCAGTGAGCCAGCTGAGAAACAGTTTGTGTAATGTGCAGGGACAACAAGTGACAGGGACCAGAACTGATCATGCTGACATGCTCTCCAAAGCCACCTCTCTGGTCACAGAATCACTGAATCCAGGATGGTTTGGGTGGGAAGGGACCTTAAAGCCCATTTCGTTCCATCCCTCTGCCATGGGCAGGGACACCTACTAGACCAGCTTGCTCCAAGCCCACCCAGTCTGGCCTTGAGCATTTCCAGGGATGAACATCCATATGATGACACAGGCTTGGCTAATGTGACACAGCCATATTTTAAAGCAAGGAGATCTCTGAGGTGCCTGAGGCCAGACAGGGACAGAGTGGACAGCCCATGTCCATCTGTCTGTTGGCACCACTTCCATCCAAGGCAGTGGGAAAGGCTCACGTGGGCCTGTCCCTTGTGTTGCAGATCTCTGCAGAGGGCCGTGGGGTGGCCTCCATCTCCAGCATGCTGAACATCACTCGGATCCACAATGTCATCGGTGCAGTATCCTCCATGAGAAGGTGAAGGCAGAATGGATCCCCCAGAGCTGAAGGAGCAGATTGTCAGGACAAGGGGACTTGGCAATGCTTGGCATTGCAGCTGAGTGGCATCCAGTGCCTTTGTGGGACAGGTCTGGAGGCCAGCAGTACTGGAAGAGGTTGGGGGTAACCCAGGCTGGAGGGTACAGCTGAGCAGGTTGTTCTGGTGGGGGTGGCTGGTGGGGATTGCTCACAAGTGCAGGGTGTGACCGTGTTCCCTGTCTGTGCTCTCCAGGATGATCAGTCTGAGCAGGGACTACGCCCGCAAGAGGGTTGCCTTTGGGAAGCTCCTCAAGGACCATCCCCTGCACATGCAAACAATAGCCAGGATGGAGGTAGGGCTGCTGGGACCTGAGCTGAACCTGTTGGGAAAGAGTGAGGGCAGAGATGCTCTGCTGGTAGTGAGCACAGCCTGTGTGCAGCAATCAGATGTAGGAGACTGTCCCTGTATGCAGCAAGGGAATGGCCACATTCTGGTGGGATTTGGTCTGATGACAGACCTATCTTCTCTACTGGACTTCAGGTTATCCAAAACAATTCCTTAGGAGGTCTCCTGAGTGGAGGGCCAAAGCTCATGAATGCCCATGCTGTGATAAGCCATGACCTCTGAAACTGGGTATTAGCATCAGAGTCCAGGTCTGACACCACAGACAGCTGAAATGCAGTTACCAGAGTCCTGTCCAAGACTGGCACAAACTCATCCAGCTTTCCTGGTAGCTCATGCACCAGGAGATGGGCTGAAAATTCTCTTGCAAAGTGAGGGATAGGCAAAGGGATCAACATATGTCAAACATAACTTCAAGCTCCGTCTTGTCTGAGCCTGTGGCCAGAGCTCCACCTCTGAAAGAAAGGGCAGATCCTCTATAGTCCCACAGCACATCTTTATGCAGAGGAGCTACAGAGCTCCATATCCTGATGTTTCCCAAATCACAATCTGCCAGGGAAGAAAGTTGATCAGCAAGAAATCTGTCACAGACCTTGCAGTTCCTGGTACTCAGAGCTTGACCATCACATGTGGTCTCACATCCCTCACCCTTGGAATGGAGATGGATTTGTCACCTGGATGCCTGATAGGAGCTTTGCTAAGGCTCAGGCAGTCCTGGTGAAGTGGCACTGCCCCTTTCCTCATAGCAGATCACAGTGTCCAAGAGCAGCAGCTCCAGAGCACTTTTAACATTCCATGGTTTGTGCCCTGTCTGGCTGGAGGTTTCTGAAGCTGCAGCTCTGTGCAGGCAGGGGTGGCATTTCCTCCTCGAGGCAGTCCCATTGCACCTTGGCATGGAATCATGGAGTCATCCTGGCTCCACGATCCCTGCCAGTAAGGCTGCCCCTCCCTGTCCCTCTCTTGCCCCTCTCTGCCCCTCCCTGCCCCTCTGTGCCCGCAGGTGCAGGTGCGAGGGGCATTCCTGCTGCTCATGGACATCGTGCGCCTGCTCGGCCTGGCAGAAACCAGCCTGGCCAGTGAGCAGGACCTGCTGCTCCTGAGGCTGCTGGTCCCTGTGGCCAAACTGTACACGGGGAAGCAGGTATGGAACAGGCAGGTTGGTGAGCCTGGGAATGGGCTGTGTGGCACAGGGACAACCACAGTGCTGGAGAGAGGGGTGGGTAAGAGCCACTGGGAAGGGCAGCGAGAGTGGGGAATACCAGCAGGACCTGCAGCAGCTGCTGCTCTGCAGGCTGGACTTTGTGGGTAGGAGCCTTGTCCCTTTGCTCTCACATAAGGTATCTGATGGGGGCAGAGGGAGCCAGCTCTGCTGTGACAAGCTCCATGTGCCACAGGAGTGAGGCTGAGGCTGCCCCATGGGCACTGGGCCACAGAGAACGTCTTTTACTATAAATAAATAGAAGAGTAGATATTAAGAGCTTAACATTAGCCTTGACTTCAGGGGTCTGTCCTCTTCTCATGGCCCTCAGCTGACATACACAGAAGCTGACACACCATAGGGAAGTTGTTAAGACTCTCCTGGACTAGAGACATGTGCCCACGTACCAAGCACTCCACAGGTGTGCTCCCTTGCCCAGGGAGGGCTGTGTTGAGGTAGACTCTCCTGTGATTTTCTCCCACAGTCCTCTCAGTGTTACTGAACCTTCATTCCCCAGCTGCTCCTCCTGCATGGAATGAGCAGCCTGCCTCAGGAATTCTGCAGGACCCAGGCAGCCCATCCCAGCAGGAACTGCTGTGTGACGTTTGTTTTCCCCTGTTGTGTTTGTTCCCCTCGTGGATCATTGCAGCTCTCTGCATTTTGCAGGCTTCTGCTGTGGCTGTTGAGGCGATGGAGAGTTTTGGGGGCCAAGGCTACATGGAGGACACAGGCCTGCCAGTCATACTGCGGGACACTCTGGTGAGAGCAGCAGGACAGGCTCCTGTGCCCCCTGGTCCCCCCACAGCACTCTGGTTCCCTGCTCCAGGGGGAACACTCCTCCCAGCTCACTGCAGGTGTGGCAGCTCTTCCCCCACTGCCTTCCTGCTGAGCCCAGCCATTCCCAGGGAGGGGGTGGGACGTGTTCCTGGTGCTGAGGGGGTTCCCTGGCACAAGAATGGAGCTGAGCTCCCAACTTTCCCCTCATGGTAAGGCAAGACATTTCCTTGATGTCCCTTAGCTCTGCTCCATGTCTTTGTTTCCTCACATTCCCCTATCTTTGTTGCAGTCACTCCAAAGGCTCCTTCATGCTCTTCCACCTCCTCCTCTTCCCCACAGGTTCTGTCCATATGGGAGGGAACCACCAATATCCTGTCCCTCGATGTCCTGCGGTCCCTTGCCAAGAGCCAAGGGCAGGTGATGTCTGTGTTCCTGTCCGCAGTGCAGGTGAGCCCACACCAAAACCTCTGCTCACCTGATTTGCCCTCCTTGTCAGAGCCTTGTTTGGAGTTCATGCTCCTGACTGGGATTGGCAGGGAATGTGTCCAAACTGAAAGCTCCAGACAAGTATTCCAAAGGTGTCTCACAACTCTGTCCCTTAACCAGCTCTTACCAGAGCAGGATGCAGGGAGTGCTTGTGCTGGGATCCTCGTGAGCAGCTCAGCAGTCAGGAGTTGGCATTGTCAGGGTCCCTTATGACAGGTACCAAAATAAGTGTATATTTAATGTGAGTCACCCTCCTGAATCCAAAATAGTTTTGTGGTTTTGTTCTTTAACTGGAAAATCACCACAGGACTGCTAAATATCAAACCTCACTAGAGCTACCTACTGCATTATGACTTGCTATTTTTATTCCCACTGAAAAGATGGGAAGAGCCAGAGGAATCCCATTGCTGTCTCTCTAGATTTGCCATTCTCTGGCTTTACTTTTGAAGCTGCTCAGGTGACAGGGTCAAAGCAGCTCAGAGTTTCATGAAGGTGAATGAGCATCATCTGGTTTGATGTGTCTCTAAAATGGAGACAGGAACCAGCCTGGGAGGCAGGATCAGCATATCAGGGGCTGTTCTCTCAGGGGTGACATTATTAATCCAGGTGTACAGCAAGGGCATCCTGGGCCTCTGGAGTGCTGGGCTTGGCTGTGTGCAGCCTTCACTTCCCCTGCAGACCCCACGAGAGGGGAAGGGTGTGGGCACTCACTCTGCAGCTCTGGGCAGGGCTTCCCAAACCAAGAGCAGCAAGAGCCTGAGTGGTTCTCACAGAGGCTGCAGCTGGAAACCCCTGTCCCATCTGGAACCCCCAGCTGGGCTGTGCTCTGTACACAGCACCTCTCTGACCTCCAGGGCTGGGCCTTGCCAACCTCTCAGACAACTCTGAGAAAGGAAAAATACCTCGATTTGATGACCAAATCAGAAGACAAATCTGCTCATGAGCAGGACTGAGCACACCTGCTAATGGCAAATCCAGCAGGCCCAGATGCTGACAAAGAGCAGCTTAGGCTGCCAATAATGGAGTGGAGAGGGAAAGGATCTGGCTTTAAAAATACTTTGGACAGAAGCAACCTCCACAATGTTAAACCAATTTAAACAACCCCCTACAAATTGCAACGCTGCACCCCAGAGTGTCCTCCTGGTGCCTCTGGGAGGGCCCCTCCAGCTGCTGAACAACTGGATGATCAGGGAAGCCTTAGGGAGGGCTGTGATGCACAGCAGTAACTAAGCACTGAGACTTACTAATTAGTGAGCTCGTTACTGCTCTTGTTCTGCCCCAGTCACCCTGTGTGTGAGGCTGGAGGGCACCAAAGCTCTCCAAATTCCAGGAAGTGCCACTGCATTTCATGACCATGTCACTCTGGGGCTGCTGCATTTCCACAGAGGGTGCCTGGGTGGCTCAGCCAGGAGAGAGCTTTGGATGCTCCAATTCTGGATGGATCAGATCAGGCTTGGCCAGTTTAAGCCTTTCCCCTGTGCCTTGGGCAGCCACAGCCTAGGGGGGATTTCTGTCTGCAGGAACACGCTGAGTGCCCAACCCAGAATCACTCAATGGTGATAAACAATCTCTTTCTGAGCTCCAAGTGTCCAAATTTTTTCAGTCTCTGGGAATCTGGCTTGTTTTGAAACATCCCTCCCATTCCTGTCTAGAGGGGAAATAATTTATCCCGTCATAAAGGGATTTTTACTGCTCCAATCCATTTCCTTCTCATTGATGCACACAAACCAAGTACAATGTATTTTATGTTTGTCCATCAAGGTTCTCAGTGTGCAGGATTTGTGCCCAGTGTCAGCCTGCTGTGCAGAAAGCAGAGTTAGTACTTGGCACAGCACTTGATTCTCTGAAGGTTGGATCAAGGTTAACAACCCCCCTGGCCCCTCTGCCACCTGTTCTTGCTTTGATCCCGGGCCAGTGGCCCCTGTTGATGGTGGGATGCCCAGTGCTGGTGCTGTTGTGACCAGAGCAGGAACCCAGTGTTGTAATTATCCTCAGGAAAACAGAAATACAGAGAACTTCCTCATCCTTGTACAATGGGATTGTGAAAAGCTGAAGTTTTATGGTTGTTGCTACAGAGGTGACAAAGCACCTTCTCCAGGTGATTAGTCTGGAAAGTCTGAGGAGAACACAAGGCATGAAGAGGGATTGTGAGAGACAGGGATAGAATTGTGGAACAGTTTGGGTGGGAAGAGACCTTAAAGCCCATCCAGTCCCACCCCCTGCCATGGGCAGGGACACCTCCCACCAGCCCAGGTTGCTCCAAGCCCTGTCCAACCTGGCCTTGGACACTCCCAGGGATGGGGCAGCCACAGCTTCTCTGCCCAACCTGTGCCAGGGCCTGCCCACCCTCACAGGGAAGAATTTCTCCCCAATATCCCATCTCTCCCTGCCCTCTGGCAGTGGGAAGCCATTCCCCTTGTCCTGTCCCTCCATCCCTTGTCCCCAGTCCCTCTCCAGCTCTCCTGGAGCCCCTTTAGGCCCTGGAAGGGGCTCTCAGGTGTCCCTGGAGCCTTCTCTTCTCCAGGTGAGCCCCCCCAGCTCTCCCAGCCTGGCTCCAGAGCAGAGGGGCTCCAGCCCTGGAGCGTCTCTGGGGCCTCCTCTGGACTCTCCAGCAGCTCCATGTCCTTCCTGTGCTGGGCCCCAGGGCTGGGACAGCTCTGCAGATGGGGTCTCACCTGAGGGGACAGAGGGGCACAATCTCCCCCCCTCCCTGCTGCCCACGCTGTGGGACCAGCCCAGGACATGTCCTGGGTTCCAGCTCCATCGAGGAGGGAGTTGCTGCTCAGGGCCAGTCAGTTCATGTTGTACTAAAATTTTATTAGCTGGAATTTGGAGCCAGAGCCTTGAGTGTACTTTAGAATTCAATTATAATCTGAAAAGTGCCTCTAAAATAGCCCTGGGCAGTTAGTGGATTGTTGCATTTGAGTCACTTCAGGTGGAATTTGGGCTCATCCCAGGGCAGTGTCTGAGCTCCAGCCCTCTGTGCCTCGTGCAGGGCTCAGCACCAACTCCTGCCCCCAGAGTGTCTGTGCAGGGCTGTGACTGGGGATGGAAATCAGCCATACAACCTGAGGCTCATGAGAGTGTTTTCAGCTCCTTTTCAGTCCACAACCCCAATTTTCAGAGAGCAGGAAACAAAAGGAGGTTACTGTGTTTGTCTGAAGCATTAACATGAGACTGTGCTTTCAGCCCTGCTTGGGATGTTCTTCCTGTTGCTGTATTTTTAGATTCACGATTAATCTTGTAAGTAAAAACCATTCTGACCACGTTGCTTGATGGAGAGCAAACAAATGAGCAGCATTTTAAAATTCCTCAGTGAAAACAGAAAGAATCAGGAATATTGGAGTTCTGAAGCTCTTTTACTGATGTTCTCAGGCACCAAAAGCAGTGCAGGCAGGGCAGCAATGTGTGTGTGTCTGTGCCTCCACCCTGGGGTGGGAGCAGAGCATCCTCCAGGAGAGAAACTGTTCCTGCCTCGAGCATCACTCCTGGAGCAACTCCCAGCCTCTCGCTCCCAAATGCAGGGAGGAGATGGAAAAACCCAGTGTGATCTTCCAGAAGGAGCTTTTGGTTAGGAAAGCAGTAAGTTCAATCTGACCAAAAAAAAAAAGGTGTAAATTATTGGATGGCAAAGGCAATACAAGGCCTTTTTGTTCCCCTGAGGTTATGATGATGCTTTTGTATACCTGGTCTGTGTCTCCAGGTGGTTAAACTTCCCAGCTGTGGGCTGGTGTGTGTGTGCCACGAGCAGGAGGTGCTGACAGGAGCACGTGTTGTCTCTGTTCTGGCTCCCACCCACCCTGCTGGGAACGTGCTGATGCCTTTGGGGTCTTTGATCCTCCTCAGCAACACGTTCTGAGCTCCTTTGAAACACTTCATTGGGCTCGGAGGTTCTTTGGGCTTCCTCTCGGCACCACAGCTGTGTTTGTGTTTGTGCAGCACATGCTGAGGGTTCTGCCCGTGCAGCCCAGAGGAGCAGCGCTGAGGATGGGGGTTCTGGCTGGGGAGAGAGCACGGGGCAGGGCAGGGGGAGCAGGGGCACGGAGCACACCGGGCTCAGCTCAGTTCGGCTCTGCCCAGCCCAGCCCAGCCCCAGTCCAGCACCAGCCCAGCCCCAGTCCCAGCCCCAGCCCCAGCCCAGCCCCAGCCCAGCCCAGTCCAGTTCTGCCCAGTCCAATCCATTCCACCCCAGCCCATTCTGGCCCAGCCCGGCCTAGCCCAGCCCAGTCCATTTCAGCCCAGTCCATTCCATTCCACCCCAGCCCCATGCCCAGCCCAGCCCAGCCCAGCTGGATTCCAGCAAGAGGAGCTGTGAAATCACCTCAGCGCTGGAAACTCAGAAACATAACAAATTCTCTCTTTGTAACTGGTACAGTTGGAGGCAGCTGGGGTGAGAGGTGGGGCTGAGAGGTGGGGCTGAGAGCTGTTCCCCAGTGCAGCTGGGAAGGCAGCGTGGAAACAGCAGCTGACTGGGTCTGGTCACAGGAATTCCCCATTCCTGTGTCGGGGCTGGGAGCTTCCTTTGGCCACACTCCCTTCCCTGCTGCTGCTCCCCCTGGGCAGTGCCAGTGGCACCACTGGGATCTGAGCTCGCTGTCAGTGCACAGGGTCCCTCCAGCCCCTTCTCTTGCACAAGGCAAATGCAGTGGGGTTTTCCCTGTGATTCCTCTGTTTGCAGAAGAAGCTGGCTCTGGCCTCGGGCACTGCAGAGCTGGCACCAGCCGTGCAGAGGGCACAGGAGGCTGTGGGCAGCCTCGGGCAGTTCCTGGAGAAAGCAGGAGCAGAGCCCACCATGGGCATGGAGCTGGCAGCGAGAGACCTCTCCTACAGCCTGGCACGGATCTACACAGGTGGGGCAACAGCAGAAACCAGGGAATCATGGAAAGCTTTGGCTGGGAAGGGAACTTAAAAGTCATCCAGTTCTACTCCCGTGCCATGGACAGGGACACCTTCCACCAGCCCAGGTTGTTCCAAGCCCTGTCCAACCTGGCCTTGGACACTCCCAGGGATGGGGCAGCCACAGCTTCTCTGCCCAACCTGTGCCAGGGCCTGCCCACCCTCATAGGGAAGAATTTCTCCCCAATATCCCACCTATCCCTGCCCTCTGGCAGTGGGAAGCCATTCCCCTTGTCCTGTCCCTCCATCCCTTGTCCCCAGTCCCTCTCCAGCTCTCCTGGAGCCCCTTTAGGTGCTGGAGGGGGCTCTCAGGTCTCCCTGGAGCCTTCTCTTCTCCAGGTGAGCCCCCCCAGCTCTCCCAGCCTGGCCCCAGAGCAGAGGGGCTCCAGCCTTGGAGCATCTCCGGGGCCTCCTCTGGATTCTCCAGCAGCTCCACATCGTTTCTTGCTGATGGATTTCAGAGCAGGAAAGGGCTGGGAATCATCCTACGTGCCTGGCTCACACCTGGGTCAAGGGTGGAGCTTTAAAGCTCAGTCCTCTCCCACTGAAACAGCCTCCAAGCACTGCTGAGAAACAGCCACCAGTTGCTTTTCCTGAGCCCTGGGCTGTGCTGGCAGGATGCTGGGAATGCTGACATGTCCTGCTCTTCCACAGGAGCTCTTCTAATGGAACATGCAGCTCGGCCTGATGCCTCCCCTGCAGACATCTCTGCTGCCCTCAGGTAGGCACAGCCCTGGCTGTTCTGGATGATTCCACGTGCACTGTGGGAGCCTTTGCTGTGCCCCTGGAGCGATCCGACCCCGGCCGTGGCCAGACCCCCCTGCCCAGGGGCCACAAACCAGTGCTCTGGGTGGCCACTTTCAGCCCCGGGGCCTTTTCCTGCCCTGGGATATCTCCAGTGATGGGCAGGATCCAAACTGGGCACGGCTCAGGTTGACACCAGCCCTGTGTGAGCCCTGTGTGTGTCCCTCTGTCCTGGGTGACACCAGCCCTGTGCCTGTCCCCTCTCTCCAGGGTGACCCCACATTGTGACTGTCCCCCCTCTCCAGGGTGACACCAGCCCTGTGTGTCTCCCTCTGTCCAGGGTGACACCAACCCTGTGCCTGTCCCCTCTCTCCAGGTGACCCCACCCTGTGCCTGTCCCCTCTCTCCATGCAGGTGGTGCTCCCAGGAGCTGTGCCCGGTGGCCGCGGGGTCGGTGTCGGGCAGTTACGGGGCGGGGGCAGCGCGGCAGGACAGTGCCCTGGTGTACGGGGGCAGCCGGCTCTGAGACCCCCGGAGACCTCCACACACACACAAGGTGGGCTGGAATTCCCAAACCCCACCCCACAATCCTCAGGGAGCTGCAAATTCCAGGTGTGGTGGGGACCTTCCACCGAGGGCCAGACCAAATCCTTCAGGAGTGCCCCCCACCTGCCCCCGCCTGAACCCACAGCTCTGGGCTGTTCCCTGGCTCAGACACAGCCCTGCCAGTCACTCCAAGCTTCTGGAATGTTCTCACCATGACTTAGGCAAAGCCCAAGTGTCAAATCCACACAATGACTGGAAGCAGCAGCTCCTCCAGTGCCAATGCTGTTCTTTTGGAAGAAAGCCAACCAAAACCAAACTGAAAACTATCTGAAGCTGATTAAACACAGAAAACCACCATTTTCCCTGTTCAGCCTCTTGCTTTCCAGGCTCCCACCCCAGCACATGCCTGGGATGGGGTTTGCTCCTGGGACAGCCCCTGCCTCCCACTGTGGCTCTGAGGGCTGTGGGGCCCTTCCTGCATGGCCCTCTCAGGCACTGCTGCTTTCTGAAGAAGAGAGAGGATTTTACTCTCTACAGCCTCCAAAGATCTGGTGAATTCCCTGTGCACGTGTCCTACTGATGCTGCAATCCATCCCGACATCAATTCTAGCCAAGTCTCAAATTGAAATCCAGTAATTCTCCACCTAAATACTGCCTGTGTGCTTCTCCTCCCTCAGCTGTCACTCCACCTGTTGGTATTGCCCTGCTGACTGCAAGTTTTTAATTGAAGAGTTGCTAATAACAGAAGAAAAGCACTAATAGGCCAAAGACAGCTGGAATTTATAGCTGGGAAGTGCTACAGCAGCCACGACTCAGAGTGGGGAGAGGGGAAGGAGGAGCTGTTTGCTGAGCACGGAGCTGTCCAGCATTTCCCTGAGGCCAAACCGGCAGCCCCAGGAGGACACAAGACACCATCGCTGCCTCCAGGGAGGAGCAGAGTGAGCAGTTCCAGTGGGATGCAGCGAGGGAGGCTCCGTGGGGTCCTGGCACAGGGACCCCAGGCTAAGCCAGGCAGAGCTTCCCTGAAACCACAAATCCCATTAACCAGCCCCAGGACCAAAGGGCTTCTGTTGTATGTGCATCGGAGGGAATAGAGAGTATTTGGGTCTGAAAGATCCCCGACATCATGGAAGCATGGAAGGATTTGGGTGGGAAGGGAACTCAAAGCCCACCCAGTGCCACCCCCTGCCATGGGCAGGGACACCTCCCACCAGCCCAGGGTGCTCCAACCTGGCCTTGGACACTCCCAGGGATGGGGCAGCCACAGCTTCTCTGCCCAACCTGTGCCAGGGCCTGCCCACCCTCACAGGGAACAATTCTTTCCCAATATCCCATCTATCCCTGCCCTCTGGCAGTGGGAAGCCATTCCCCTTGTCACCAGGACTCTGTCCCTGCAGTTTGGTGTCAAAGGTCTCCCAGGAGCTGCTGTGCTCTGTGAAACTCAGGAGAAGGAGAAAGGAACACCACGTGTCTCTAATTCCATCACAGATGTGCCCATGGTGTGGGCAGAGGGTCCAACAGCAGGGAAAGTCACCCTTGGAAGTGTTTGCAAAGCTGATCAGTCTCCGAATTCCCTGCTCTCCTCAACTGCTCATCTCCAAAGCCCAGGGCTTTGGCAATCCCTGCCCACCCAGGCTTTCCTCTTCCCAATCTATTTTACATTTCTCAAACCAGGGTTACTTTTTCCTCATCTGTGAGCTCTAATTTGCCTAAAAATAAGCCCCATAAACTGGGAGCTCTGTGGATGTGCCAAAAGGGAGAACAAGGGACTGTTAAATCATCACTATGTAAGAAAATGACAAATTTATTAAGATCTAAATATTCACTCTGAGGCTACAGCAGCAGAAATGCTGTTACAGGTGAGCAGGAGGGTCTGACACCTCCCACTGCTGCTCCACAGCTCTGCCCTTGGAGCTTTGCACCGTTTCAAACATTTCATGTGCTTCAAGGCATTAACTGAGATTTCAGATGTCATTTAAATACAAACCCCACACAAAAAGAAGTACAAACACGTCTCCACTGCGAGGTGTAAAAATAATTTCATGACAGAACTGGGGGAAATCAGTTTAAAACACAAGTTTGTTAAATAATCTGGTCACTCTTCAGCAGCAAAAATGTGACCAAAATGTCACAGTCCAAAAAATGTGGTGACCTGAAATCTCAAAATGCAACAATTGGGGCTTTGACACCTGCACTGACCAAGACACCAAACTGTTCCCGAGAGCCCTGAGCTGTTCCTGAGGGCCCTGAGCTCACCCAGGAATCACCAATCTGTCCTTTTTCACCACTCATCAAAGAGCCTAAATCGCTGCTTTGGCTTTTTAACCAGCAGAGGTAATTAAGGAGCTCAGGAGCCAGTTCCGAGCGGTGCCAGCAGGGGCAGCTGTAAGGGCTCTGTGACACCTGGTCCCACCCTGTGCCTGGCAGAGCTGCTGCCCCTCACTCAGTGCTGGCTGAGCCCACCCTGCCACCACAGCCCAGCAAAACGTGTCCTTGGCTCCAAACCCCGTCCTGGATAATTCCAGGTCGATCAGAGGGGCAGTAACAGAGTGACACCCTCCCTGTTAGTGGCCTCTGAACCTGCTCAGCGTCCTGCACGAGGCTCTGCTCTTTGCAGCCTCCCAACACCTCAACGCCTGTCCCAGGGTGGGCTCAGTCCCACCCCGGGCTCTGTCCCACCCTGACAGCCCTCTCAGAGTGGCAGAGCCGTTCCCAACACCCCCTTCCCTTTCCCCACCAAAGCCCAGCTGGTTTTCCACCCTTCACCAGCCCCCACCACTCCTCTGCCCCGCTCAGGTGTGGTCACCAAGCACTGCCAGGTGTGAGGTCACCGCTCTTGAGTGACTCTGTCAGGGAGGGGTGGCCCTGCCACTGTCCCACCCGGTGAGGTTCCTTCAGCTCCCAAAGGTTTCTGTCCTGCAGCTGCTGGTTGTGCCTCCCCAGATCCTCCTGCCCAAGGAGGTTGTTCCACAGCCCCTCAGCCAGCGCAGAAGCTCCTGCTGTGACAGAAGCACCGCTGTCCCGACAGGCCCCCGGGCTGCTGAGAGCTGGGACAAAGGGAACAGGGAAGGAAGTTCCTTAGGAAGAACTGATCCCCTGGGAATGGGCTGTGCCCTCCCCTGGCAGAGCTGCCAGGGCACTGCTGCCCCTGAGGGGAATCCTGCACCAACACAGCCCCATAGCCTGTGGGGGCTGAACCCCCTCTGAGAGCAGAGGAGACCCACACTCGGCATTCCCAAGGACGGGAACACCCTCAGGTTCTGGAGCACGCAAGGTCTGCAGGGCAGTGGGCTCCTGGGAAAGCACTCACAGGGAACTGGAGCATGAAAGCAGCTCCAGGAAATCCAAGTGTGAGCTGTAACCAGAACCCTCCTGCACCTCTGTGTGTTCCTGACTGTGCCAGGTGTGATCCCTGTGCCTCCTTCCCCCTCCTGCAGCTGCAGATCCCACCATTGTGAGGGAGCTCTGCCCTGACCCGGTCTGGTTTGATCAAATAAACACCATCAGGTCAATGACTGTGCACGAGGTCTTGTGATCAGACAGGTCTGGCCACACGTCAGTCAGAGCTGTTCCAGGAGCTGCTCTGACCCCTGGGGATTCAGAGCACACCCTCAAACATCAAAGAGAAGGAATAACTGATGGTGGGGAGCTGAGGGGACGGGAGCGCAGCTGGAATGAGCAGCAGCAACGGGAAATTGGGAATAATTGGGCTTTAGAGCAGGACAAACAGCAGCTGAGTTTTCCACCTTCTGGCAAAAAGATCTGAAACCTGAGTGGGTTTGGTTTGTTCCTGAAGAGCTGCAGCTCCACCATCCACAGCGGGACAGGCAGCAGGTGTCAAAGTGAGACCAGAGCTCCGACCTGCCCTCCCCGGGAAGGGGACCTGGAGCCTCCTCTGCCAAACCTCTCCCAAAGCAGGGGGAGCTCCCTGGGCTGCTCCTACAGTGGGGTAACAGCATTCGATGGAAACGGGTGGGATAAGGGGAGGAAGAAAAACATGGGATGGAGGGAGCTGAGACTCCAACACCAACAACCTCCACCAGTTCTCCATCCTCGGAAAACTGCACTGAATGTACCGGCAGAACCTGGGGGTGTGTGAGTTGTGTCCTTCCCCCTCCCTGGGACTCCTGCACCAGGAAAACCAAGTTAAGGTTTTATTTTTTCCTTCTAGGTTTGGGAGCAGCAGTTTGTTGTCCTTGTGAGGACACAGCGTGGAACACAAAGCAGCCTCCTCTTCCAAGGTGCTCCTGCTGAACCTCCAAACGTCCCCTCCGAGGGGCAGGGAAGCAAAATAAAAAATTAGAAAGTGTGTTAGCAAATGCTCCCATGCAAAAGTCTAAACTTTATTCACTTTTATTTATATATTTAACAATTCTAAAGTATTTACTTCTCGCTTTTGACAAAAATGAAAAATATAGGAGCACTTTACTCTCTTGTGGAGAGAAGGGTATTTCTGTACAGCTACGGAGAGAGACGGTTCCTCCTTTACATACAAAGAAAAATAATATTAATAAAAAAAGTGCTTCATGGATCCAAAATTGCCTAAAGAGCCGCAAGCGTTTATTCACACTGTACATCTCGCCTGGCTCCGGCCCGTCCTGCCCCTCCCGCCTCTCCCGGGCTGGGCTGAGCTCCCAGCCCGGCCCCGCCGCCTCCCCATCCCCATCCCGACATTCCCCTCATCCCGTTTCTGCGCAGCAGCGATGCCTGAGCCTCTGCTCCAGCACTGAGGGCCGGGAGCAGCTCCCGGATACCCTCGGCTGCAGGACCCACCCTCGCTTTTCCCTCCTTGCAGCTTTCCTAAACCCGTGCCAGGGAGATCCCAAGATGCTCCATCCGTTCCCAGACCCCCTTCCAGTAAGGACGCAGCCTCCTCCTTCCTGGACATTCATCCCTGCCGGATCCTCGCGGGGTGGGGAGGGCACAAACCACCTGGGCCTTTCCCCTCAGACCCACCGAGCTCTGCCAGTTTATCTGTGTGGCCTGCCCTTTGGATGATGATTGTGACATTCCAGGGAAGGGAAATGCTCCTTTCCCAAGGTTTCTTAGATTTTGAGCTGTTGTATTTAGAACTCTCAAATACTCCAGGAGGATTCCTGGGAATATCACAGAGCAGTTGGGACTTTGTCTAAGGAATACACTGTGAGCAGGATCTCTGCTTCCTCCTTGCCAGATTGCACTAAGCAGGATTTATGGGATCTGTGGGAAGGGGATGAGCACCTACTGCTGAGTTACAGAGACATGGGAGATTCTCACTTCAAGGAGGTGACTTGGATTGTGGCAGAAGGAAGAAGGCAAATCCAGGATGTATTTTGGATTGTTCTAAGATCCTCAGGCAGGTTTTTCCTATCTGGAGTACACTGAGCAGAGCCTGGAAAGGCAGGAACATCCCAGGGGGATGCCAAGCCCCAGTGCACTCCCCATGGACCGAGCCTGGAATTCCAGGGGGTCCCAATCGCCTTCCGGCCCTTTGGAGTCTCAGTAAAGTGCGAGTCTGACCAGCCAGGGCCTGGGCCTGACCTTGGCAATGCTCTGCTCCCAGAGGGAACCTCCCATGGATGGGGCAGGGACAAGGAGAAGGTCTGCTCCTGTCCCCCTCGGGTTTGAATCATGGATTGCACGGACAGGCCCCTGCAGAGGCCCCGTGGGACACTCAGCTCGGCAGTCTCAGTCCCACCTCACCTCTCCCAGCATTCCTGAGCCAACACTCCAGCTGTTCCCGTTCCCATGGCTCAAACCTGTGGACTGTGTGTGCAGGGAATCTGACTGACCCCTGGGGCAGCCGCTGTGGGAACACACAGGGAGAGGGCTCTCCCTTGGGAAGGACATTCCCACCTCCTGTAGCAGCAACAGGTTCCCAAAGCGCAGTTTGTGGAGTGCCAGGAGTGCTGCCAGCACTGGGGCTGTGCTGCTGCTGCTCCGCAGCCCGGCCGGCCCCGCTCCCGCTGCTCCTCCTTCCCAAACCCTCCGAGCGGCCCCTCCGAGAGGGACAGACGCCCCGGGGTCCCTGCGCCCCTCCCACCGCCGCGCCCCCCGCACACAAACACACAGAGATATATTATATACACACACACGCACGCGGAGACAGACACACGGACAGGACAGGCAGGAAAGGGGAAGAGCTGGAGAAGGAGACTCCCACAGTCCGGCGGCGCTCCCGGAGCTCTGTCCCGCCCACCCTCACAGCGCTCCCGCAGCCCTGGCAGGGCCCGCCCGGCTGCTCCCGCCGCTCCCGGGCCGGGAATTCAGTTGGATGTGGCAGTGATGGGCTTGTCCAGTTCGAGGTCCAGGCTGGAGCCGCCGGGGTGGAGGCTGCTGTAGCAGGACTTGCAGACTCTGCTGGGCTCGAAGAGCTGCTGGCTGGGAACGGGCACCTTCTGGTTACAGCAACTGGAGCAGAACACGTTGCCACAATTCCTTGTGTCGGGAACAGAGGAGAAACGGGAAAGGAAGGATCAGAAGCAGCTCGATAAAGTTGTACAAGGAGATATTCCCAGGGCTGTGATGGGGTTGGCCTGGAGACATTGGTATCTCCCTACAGAGCAGGGCATGGGCAGGGACAGCTCCAACACCTGCACCTGCACTGATCCCTCCGGCAGTTGGAGCAGAGACCCAGGAATGGGCACGGGAAGGAGCTCAGGGATAGGGACAGTGTGGGACTGCAGCTCATGGAACTCCTCTGCAGCAATGCGTGAGCTCTCTGCCATGTCATTCCACCTTCAGCTGTCCCAGGTTGCTCCAAGCCCTGTCCAGCCTGGCCTGGAACACTTCCAGGCTGGATGTGCTGCAGAGGAGCTCAGGGACGGTGCCACCACCACCTTGGGGCACATGGCTGAGAGGGGCTGAGCTGGAGCCACCACAGCCATTCCTACAGGAGCACCTGGGGAATGAGGGGCTATGGCCCTGCCCACGCTGCTGATCCAGCCCTGGGACACAGCAGGATGGATGTGGTAGTGCTGGGAGGAGCCAGGACTCTGCTCCGAGCCGGAAAGCCCAGGACAGATGGAAACACCAAACCCAGCCTCAGTCAATGCAACCCTCCCAGTGCCCCCACAGCAACTCCAGCAGTCCCACACTGCAGCACCCAGGGAACTGAGCCAAGAGGACCATGCAGGGCCCGGGGTGGGCAGGCAGGTGTTCCATGCACAGGGCAGGTGGGCACTCACGGCATTCCCAGGAGCTCGCACATGCACCTGCCTGGGGCAGGGTCACAGCTCAAAGCAATCCCCCTTCCCTGCTCCCCCTGTCCTCCAAACTCATCCATTCCCACAAGGAGCTGGGAGCAGCACTCCAAGGACCTGGACTGTGCAGCTGCCCTTCCCATTAACTCTCTGGCATCAGGATTTGGTGCCCTCCTTGTTCTGTGCTGGAGATTTGCTGCTGCCAAGAGCAAATTGTGCCAGGGAATTCTGCTGACACCCAGCAGCTCTGACTAATCCTTCCTCTCCAAGAGAGGAGATTTCCAGCTGCTGGCACTGATGGGGAGAGAGGGAGCAAAGAAATCCCATTTCCCACTTCAGTGGGCTCATTTCCTCAGTTCCACACAGCAGCTCCAGAGCCGGAACTCCGGCACAGGGAGCAGCCTCTGCAGAGGTTCTGAGTTTGGAGGATTCTGTCAGAAATCCCTGTCAGAAACACCTGTGGGGGTGGGAACACACACACCCTGTGGAGAAGCAGCACCCACAGCCCCAGCTCACTGTCCTGGGAATGGCGATCCCACAGCAGTGCTGATGGATGAGGGAAAAGAGAACCAGAGGGACTAAACCAAGGATCTCTTTGTTGGAGCTCAAGCAGCTTCCTAACATGTGCTTGGGGTTTTGTTTTATCCCAGATAATGGTGCTCTGAACTGCTCTCTCAAGCTTTGAAAAGCTCTGGACAGCTCATCCTTCCATCCTGGTGGTCTCCTGCTTCGCTTCAGGGATTAAAACGGGATGTTAAAAACAGGCTGGAAAAGGGATCATGCTCATTAGAGGAGGGGGGACTGAAAATCACCCCCCCCCAAAATCCCAAATGACAGATGTTCATCCACTTTTGGTGATCCTGACCCCCCAACCAGCTCTGTCCCTGCTCCTGCCATGGGGTTTTCAGCCCTTCCAAAACAAGCAGCAGGTTTTTGTCAATGCCCCGCGGGACAGTGTTAGAATTGTTTGGTAACACACAGACCTCTCCAAAAAACATGGCAAAAAAGGGAAGGATCAAAACTAAATGGATAAAACTTGCAGGGCAGTGTCCTCCCAGTGTCAGTGCAGCATCCTCTGTCACCACTCACACATGGGCTGGCAGTGAGTGTTAGTGTGAGACACACCCCGTGTAAGCCCCACAAGCCAAGTCCTAAAAGCCCTTCCGTGAGGAGAGAGGCCTTTCACATGGATCCAAACACCCAACAGCTCGTGCTGGCCACCCCCACCTCAGTCCTGGTGATTGGTAGGCAAGTGAGAGAGAGGGGGAACAGCCCAAGTTAGCTGGGAGGAGTCACCCAGGAAAGGCAGACGGACAACGGGCAGAGGCTGCTGGAAATGCTCACCAGAGCTGATCACCTCGGTCAGTGCCCCTGCAGGAGGGAGAGAGAGCTCAGGGAACAGCCAAAGGGAGCAAACAGTGGCAACCAAGGAAGCTGGAAGGTTTTATCCTGCTCAAGGCCTTACACTGAGTGGTTCAACTCATCTCCACTCCCAGGGAAGGGGTTGTACATGTTTGCCAGGGAGATACTCAGTGGTGTTGGTTTCTACCAGTGGGGACAGTCTGGTCACTGACAGGGGAAAGCTGAACAGACAGAGACACTCCAGGGGGATCTGCAGCCATGTGAAACCCTGAGTCCATTTTAACCCCTCCTGGTGTTGGGGTGACTGACCTTTGTGTATCCAGGCTCTGGGAACTCTCCCAAGCCCAGGCCTAGGGAACAGCCTCGGTTCCTGTAACAGTTTTGCATGTCCAGAAACCAGGAATAGGAACTTATTTGAAATGGAACGTAGAAATTGGAGATTCTCTGGCTTTAACCACGTGGCCTCTGCCTCCTGCTCTTCATTAAGGCCCTGCTGCTGCCTGAGCTGCTGCAGCCTCTGTGGCAATGTCTGACAAAGAGTAACCCAGAAAACTTTGACCTCACATAGGTGTTCTTTTCAGATACCGTAGGAACGGGTTAATGAAGAGGGGAGAATGGTTAGAGAAGGAAAGGAGCAGGTTTACAACCAGCAATGGGAAGGAGAGGCTATTCCCATATTTCGTGTAATTCATATATTGAATTACTGAAGGGAAGATGACAAAGCTGTTTTTTCAATAAAACTGAACAGCCAGCTGCCTCCAAATCCAGTCTGAGGGAAGAAGGTGGGATCTGTTTTGGCTGGGGTGGAGCAGATACAAATCTGGCTTTCAAACACCTCCTGTGCATGAACTGGAGCTGGGCAGGAGAAACTTGTGCTCCTCCCAGCACTCGGCTCCTCCAGCCGTGCAGCCCTGCTCTGACACTGTGGGTGACACATCCTTGGAGAGGAGCTGTGTGTCCAAGGAACCCCCGGTGTGAGGGGCCCTGTGCCCTTCCTGTGCCCTTACCTGCAGTGGTGCTTCCTGCTGGCCAGCCAGAAGGCGCTGTCGCAGCCGTAGCAGTGCGCGGCCAGGTGGTCCGGCAGCCACCGCGTCACCTGCGGGACAACAGCGCAGGCTCAGGGGGGCACTGCACACACCCCCAGCCCCTCCGTGCCCCCAGAGCAAAGCCAAGCACCCCGAGGGAGCTGCTTGTTCTGCTGTGAGAGCACAGAGTCAGGGCTGGCGACAGCAGCAGACACAGATCTGTGAGAACGGAGACGCTGCATTCCCCTCAGACAGGCAGAAATTAATGCAGGAAGTCCAATTCCCTTCAGCCAAAGGTGGATATTCCCACCTGAGGCTCCCTTCCTGCTCTCCCCTTCCCAGCTCCCAGGCTGTGAAGCAGAGGGCTCATAGGCACAGGTACTGGTATGTCAGGTGAGATAAGCGGAATGCAAGGAGAAGAGAGTTCCCACGGTGACCAAAGGCCAGAGGATAATTTGAATATCAGTATCCCAGAAGGAGTGATTTACAGGGATTCAGTCTGTACCTCTGTGTCCTGTTTATCCACCTGTTCCCAGCTGGCTTCAGAGAAAATCTCTGTGCTGCAGCGAGACAAGCAGTTCTGATCCAGATTGCTTTCGGAGTCAGGGATAGACGTCTGTTGGCAAACAAACACAGCTGAACAGAACCTGCCCACGGCCCTGTTTGCACCAAAGAAAACCCAGAAACCTCGACAGGTCAGGTTCTGACCCTCTGCTGACACCATGATGTGAGGCAGAGTGGATTTAAAATCCAGTTTCTGCTGCATTAGCACAAAGTTCTGGCAAAGCTTTGGGTGATTAACCAAAACCTGCTCTCTGTGGCTCCAATTCCAGGGTCCTGTTTCCTTTCCAAGGTTGTTTCACTTTCAAAAGTAAAATTAGCAATACATATATCCTTTTGTTGGCAAGGATTCTGGAAAATACAAGCCAAATTGTATATGGGAACTCAGAATTAGAGCTATATATAGGTTTTGGGGAATGATGCTTCCTTAACACAGTCTATGCAAGTAGGGCTGGATTTTAACTGACTCCCAACTCAGCCAGCCCCTAAAACACGTTAGAACAGCAAGAAATCTTGAGTTAATGTCTTCTTGTGTCTGAGGAACGGGCATTCCTGGAGCTCCAGAGGAAAACCTGCAACTCCCAAGCTGAGGCACAAACAGAAGGTAGAGATCAGGCTCCTAAAACCAAGGAATTTTCTGGAGGCACTGCCAGCCTTTCACTGAAGCTTCTGAAGGCCCTTAAAAAATGGGAGCAGAATCAATGAAGCCAAAGCTCCCAGTTTATCCTGGGAATCCAAGGGTTTTGCAGTGATACCGAGCCCAGTGGAGCAGCATCTCCAGAGGGAAGAGCCAAGAGGGCTCTGAGGATTTTTCACAACAAACGTACCTGGGACTATCCAGCACCTCTGCCACTTCTGAACAGCAAGGAGTTTGACAAACCTCCCACCAATACTTCTTGTTTGCTCTTTTACAGGCATATAAACCATGTAGGAAAAGGGAATTTCTGATGGGTGTTGTGGCAGCCTCAGGAATTACAGGCAAGTGCTCAAACCCACAGGAAGGTTCAAGTCTCTAAAAAATTCCCTACTTTCACAACTTGAAACACTTCTAAGTAAAATCACACTTTAAAAGCCCTCCTAAATTTCTGTATCTGTTGAGGAAAAAAAACCCTTGTTGACATCCAGCTGTCATGAAAGCTCAGTTAATTTATTCCAGTTAGTTTAGAATTCCAGAATTCCAGAAATTTATTCCAGTTACTGAGCCTGGAGCAGCCTGGCCATTTGAAAGGGATGGTGTGAACCTGATGGGTTTGAGCTCACAGAGCACCACCTGAACCTGCAAAGCACCAAGGGATCATCCCATGCTACTGTCCCAAAAATGGCACACTCACAGCCTTAGGAAAATATTTTTGTCCTACACAAAAATACCAGGAAAAGAGGTGTTTGTTTTGGAATAAGGCCAGTGAGGGTGTTCAGGGATGTCCAGGTACGTGTGAGCTGCTGTTGAACACCCATCCTGAAATAAACCTTTGGTCCACTCATGGTCAAACTGAAGTTGGGTGAAAACATTTGTCATTAGCTGCCATTTATCATGTCCTCAGGCAGTGTCTGCCCTGTTCAGAACGACCTGGGGAGTTCTAGAAAAGCCTGCAGAGCCCCCCAGCCCCACCCTGAGCTGTGCCCCACAGGCTGAGCGCACGGTGAGCTCTGAGCGCAGCACCAGCGTCGTTCACTCACCACATCGTCTCCGTAGTCCCCGTTGAGCCGCAGGGAGCTGTTGAGGCACTGACTCTCCAGGCGGCTCTTCAGCTCCTGCACCTGCTTCTTCAGGGTCTCCACCTCCTGCTGGTGGCCCGTCTCGATCTGGCGCAGGCGCTGCTGGATGACGTCGCTGTAGACGGGCATGCCGTCGTCGTCCAGGTGGCTGCGGGCAGGCTGGTCAGGGCTGCCGGCCGCCTGCCTGCCCAGCTGGCTCAGCGTCCACTTGTGCTGCAGGTTGCGCAGGTGCAGCTGTGCAGAGCTGGCCACGGACACCTGCCTGCTGAGCGCGGCCTTGAGCCGCCCGTCTGTGCCGTTCACGCAGTGCCCGTTGGCCGTGGGCAGTTTTGGGGGCACGAGCCCCTCCAGCTTGTTCTCGGGCTCCAGCTCCCCGTTACACACCACCTCGTCTTTCTGCTCCACTGGGGGCAAGGCACAAGGGGAAGGCATCGGGAGGTGTGTGGTGCTGCTGCCAGAAGTCCTGTGTGCTCGAGGGCCCAGTTTTTGGAGCTCTATCATGCCCTCCCACTCCGGAGCTCGGCACAGCTCGTCAGTGCTGTTGTCGAAGGGGTGGGGTCTGTGGCACAGCCCCTTAGGCATGAACTCGGGCTTTGCTTCAGTCTCCGTTAAGGTTTCCGTGGAGCTCTCGATGCTGGCTGTCCTTGCCTCGGGCGGGGCTGGCAGAGGGAAGGGCAGGCCGGCCTGTGCGGTGCTGTACGGGCTCTCTGTGTCTCCGTGCTTCCCCATGGCCTCCTCCTCCGTGCTGCTCGGGGTGGAGCCCTCCGAAGGAGCAGTCTGCAGCCCTCGCCCCTGAGGGAGCTTCTGGAGAGCGCTGCCGGCATCGCTGTGCTCGTCCTGCTGTGCTCTGGGCTCAGAAGCACCGTGTGAAGGCGGCAGTGGGGTGGGGGTGGGATTGTTCCTTACGATACCTGTGTCCGCCTCCTCCCTGTCACCAGGGTCACCAACGTACCCCCGCAGATTGTCCACTCTCTCCTTATCCAAGGCAGCCTCAGCCCCTTTCCCTGGTGCCTCGGGGCCACCCCTTAGGTGCTCCTCCAGCCCCACATCATCTTTGGTGGCCTCCTGCAGGATGTTCTCCATCTGTCCCTCTGCCACGCCGGCCGCCACGGACAGCTCGGCGCCCAGGGGGGCCCTGCCCTGGCGGCCCAGCCCGTCGCCCTCAAAGGGCTCGTCGCCGGGGGGTCCGAGCCCGCCGAGCTCGAGGGAGCGGCGGTGCTCCTGCCATTTGTCGTTGAGGCTGGGGTCGCTGCTGCGCCGCGCCGCCGCCGCCACACCGCTGTCACACGCCGTCGGCAGGTTGTCGAAGGATCTGGTCTTTGGTAACCTGCAGAGGCACAGAGAGCCCAGTGCACAGTCAGGGGAGGCTGTATCAAACATTCGGCTACTGTGGCTAAACCTCCCCCCAGCAAGGACAGTAACAATCCGGGACTTGTGGGAAGTATTATCCAGGAGCACGTTCTGCCCATCTGTAGTGCAGAGTTGCTTCAGGACCTCCTTTTTTTGACAGCAGGAAAATATGTTGAACCAGACTTCAAACACTCCCAGAATAATCCCTTTACCACTGAGCCCAAATGCTTCCACTCTGGTCACACCTCCTAATTAACACGTGCTCAGAGTCATCGTACAAAAAAGCAAAGAAATAGTTATGCAATGCCAAAGAACTCAAATTCAAGATAACCAAAGGAAAGCTTATATTCCATAAGGATACAAGGAATTCTTTGTGGTTGTGTGACACCCAAAGCTTAATTCTATTTAACAAGCTTTTCTCTGTCACACAGTCACCCCTGAAACATGACAGTTTCCAAAACCAAAGCACTGACAGACTGTGCTTGGGCAGGTCAGTCCCACAGTCCACAAACCCACCTGGAAGGAACCCTGCCCTCCCACCACCACCATTCTCCTTTTACATCCCACAGTATTCTCTGTTGATCTTACTTTACAGGACGGGATTTCTGGGCTGGAGGCTCACCTGCCCAGAGGCTGCTCGTCAGGGCTGGAGCCTGGCACGGGGTAGGGGGCACAGGAGTCGTCGGCTGGCGTGGAGGGGGACGAGCAGGGCAGGTAAACAGCACTCCAGAGCATCAGGTTCCTCACATGGCACACTGGGTACAGCACCTGAGAGGGACAGCACAGGACAGGGTCAACTGCTGGCTCCCAGCAGGCAGAGGAGTTCAGCCCTGAAGGTGACAGCGAGCAGTGACGGCATTTCATCAGCCACAGTTGGGTCTAGAATGATCTCTTCTGTCAGAGGCAGAACACTGGTGGCCTTCAGCTCCTCCTGAATGAACCCCTGAATATGCTCTCTGTGAGTCTGCACCTCCACAATGCTCCTGAGCCACTTCACCTGCTGTGGAACTCAGTGTCCCACTGTCAGTGCCAAGGCCTCCCTGTGTGTGGTGTTCCTCTGTACCAGAGGCAGCTGGATGTGCCTCACAGGCCCCAGCCCAGCCTGGCTGCCAGGCAGGCAACTCAGGGACAAATTTAGAACATGCAGAAATACTTGGAAGAGGCAGCTTGCTCTTAAAAGGGATTCCTCGACTGTGGAATACACTTTCTGTTTCACTTTGAAGGAAAGAATCACAGAATGTTCTGAGCTGGAAAGGCCACACAAGGATCCTCAAGTCCTGCTCTCAAGTGAATGGCCCATACAGGGATTGAACCCACAACCTTGGCACTATCAGCACCAGGCTCTAACTAACTGAGCTAATCTCAGGGTCCCTTGGGCTTACTTCAGCAGCTCCACTGTTTTCCAAGCAGCTTCCTTATGGAAGAGCAGGCAGTGGCAGAGGGACAGTCTGCCCCACAGAGGCTCCCCAGGGCAGTGGGCACAGTCCCAAGGCTGCCAGAGCTACAGGAGCATTTGGACAATGCCCTCAAGGACAGGAGGGGAGTTTGGGGTGTCTGGTCAGGACCAGGGGCAGGACTGGATGGTCCTCGTGGGTCCCTTCCCACTCAGGAGGTCTCATGATTCCAGAACAGTCGGGTTTCCCGGGCACTGAGCAGGGGAAGGGCTGGGGGGTGGCTGCTGCTCTTGAACGACTCTGGCTTCGTAACAGATGTGGCTGCACCTTTTAAAGCCTGAATTAAACCACAAAAAGATGAACCCAAGGCAGGAAAATAACAGAACTCCCACACACAGCAAGAGTGTCCTTGTTAGCACAGACAGTGTTGTATTTCCTGAGGATGGGGGCCAAGTCCCCGAGCCTGTGTCTGTGCCGGGGCACAGAGCACGGAAGGGCAGCCCAAGGACAGCCTGTGCACTCAGCCTGCTGAGCAGCCCTCTCTGCACTCCTCCTGTGCACACCTGCTGGCCTTTTCAGGGAAATTCAGGTGCATCCACAGCTTTGAACACCCCCAGAGGCTGTGTCTGCCTGTTCTGCCCCAGCACCCTGTGGTGCCAGTGTGAGGTGGGGAGGCAGTGCCAGCCCAGGGCTCTGCAGGGCCACAGCCAGGGCACATAGGGCCACGGGGGCTCAGGGGAGCGGAACACTCATCTCTTTAGAACCAATGGGGGCATAAAACTCTGTCCTACTTAGCCAGGGTTTAATTTCACTCTAAGGAACAAATAAAAGTCACATCTATCACATGGAAACCCTCTGCATAGTCCTTACAGCTTCGTTTATGACATCTGATACTTTCATAAATAAAAAGGCTTAAATATTTATACAAGAGTTTGCAGTCCTACCCATGATGTCATTTGGTAACTGAGTGTTCACTTGCCCATGCTCTGCATCTCACCAATGCCTCACAAGACCTTCTATCAAAGACACAACAAGGTCACTGTGAGCCCCTTCCCAGAACTTTCAGTGAGCTCTTACCATGGAGCAGCCAAACTGGAAACATGAAGGTATTAAGAGAAACAAAGATACACCAAATAATCTGAGCTACTTCTTCTGTTTAGCTTTAAGATGAATTTAGACACAGTGTCTAGGTTTGCAGGCAATTTTCTGTCACTCCTCTGACACAGCTTAGCTCTCTAGAGAGGTCTATTTATCAAACACTGAAATGTTTTCTGCTACAAAAAAGAAAATATTTAGTTACAGAAAACACATTTCCAGCATGGGGAAATTTCTGAGGTGGCATTTGACATTCCTCAAATATCAGCAAAATTAACACAAGACTTGAAATGTCAGCCTGAGGTGAATGTCAGTGGGGAGAGCAGGGCTCGCTGGTCTGCAAGCACCTCTCTGCTCATGGTGACAGTTCAGAGAATCCCAGAAGGGTTTGGGTGGCAAGAGAACTCGAAGATCATCCAATTCCACCCCCTGCCATGGACAGGCACACCTTCCACTAGAGCAGGTTGCTCCAAGCCCCATCCTGGCTTTGAATATGTCCAAGGATGGGGGAGCCATCACTTCGGCTGTGGTTGGACCCCAGTTCCCGTGTCCCACCGTCTGGGTGTTTCCTCAGGGTACCCCCCACTTTTGGGGCCTCTACCTGGGGGGCCCCAGGGCTCTGCCCTGCAGGGGGGTGGGGGATACATACAGATTCCGACTGGGAGGAGTAGAGCAGGTTTTTGAAGGCTTTGTTTGCTGCCCGCAGCAAAGACCAGACAGAGCAGGTCCGTTCCTGAGTGTGTTTCTCTCCTCTCTCCTTCGCATTGTTGCACAGGAATGTTCCAAAGAGGCAGGAGTAGGTGTGCTGCACCAATTTCACCTGCACAGAGCCATTCAGATGTGTCAGGGGGCACAGGAGATCAGCTTCACCCTCCCTCTGCAGGGCCAAAGCCCCCTCCCAGGGCTCACACATGATACACAGCATTTTTTGCATACCTCCTTACAAAGCAATTGCAAAAGAATGCAAGAGAAGTGGAATCTTTTAAAATCATAACTGAAAAAATTCAGGAAAAAATACAACTTAGAAAGACAAAATATTTGTTCATAATCAAGCATGAAAGTCATGTTGGTTCAGACTCACTGCCCTGCAGGACAGGCAGGGAGCCATGATTCCTGTGCTACACAACATTAATGCAGCACAGAAATGCTGACCATTAATCACACTGTGCTGTGGGCCCACCCTAACAAAATGGCTTAGTGTGAGCTTAACTTCAAGCACATAAATGACTTCCTTGGGATTATTCAGATGTTTAAATGAAGACAAGTAGTTCAATACTCTGATAAATTAGGGGGTTACTCTACAAAGGCCAGAACACCACGGGAATGTTCTCTCAGGGCCCCTGGAGATCAGCAGAGTGCAGTGAGGCCAGTTACTACCTGTTGTATCTCATTTCACACTGAGTTACGCCGCGGCCGAACACGGACTTGGCTCCGCAGCTGAGCTGCAAGTGGTAACTCAAGTCAGCCACAATCACAGGAGTGTGCCTGAAATCTCTCAGTGGAGCAGACACTTCATAAAAACTTGTACTCCTCAGATTACTGGTCCTGCAGTCCGTGACTGCCCCTTCCCCAGACACCTGGGACTGACTGTGACCATCCTGGGTGAATTCTTAATGTGAGCACTGTCTGCTTCCAGAGAAGGTGCACACAGCTCCTACATCCTCTCAGCAAAGAAAATGAAAAATGCATGGAGCAGGTTGTTTTTAGAGGGTGTTTTCAAGTCAAAACATGATCAAAGCAGTTTGTATTGCCATTTACAATGATTTTGTTCTGGCTGTGTGGATGTTTTATACCTCTTAGGTAAGAATATTCAATTAATATAATTTATTTCTTTAAAGTCTAAAAGAAGTCCTTAACGGTCCTGCCTTTGTTTTAAGAGTGAACAGACCCCATGGGGTATAGATGTAATTTTGTCTGCTGTATCTGGGCAGCTTTCCCATTACTTTTATCATGCTCAGGGAAGGGTTTGGGCCTGAAAGCCAATCTCATTCTACCCCCTACCATGGGCCCACCAGCCCAGGTTGCTCCAAGCCCCGTCCAACCCGGCCTTGGACACCTCCAGAATGTCACAGACAGGTGAGAAAATGAGCCCCCCGGGCTTTGCAGATGGTTTAGAAGAGTCTATAAAGCAGCAATCTCTCAACTCACAAGGAATGCTTCGTTAAACTCAAAGGAGCAGGGGAACTGCCTCTGGAGCTGATGGACACAGTCCAGCCACTGCAGGAACACCGGGCAGCGCTCGTTCAGGTCGTCCGAGTTCTCGCCATGGCCACAGCGGTCTGCGAACTTGTGGCCAAAATCCAGCCACTCCATCTCCACTAGCACCTGGAAACCCTGCAGGAACAAAAGGACAGATGGAGAATTCCTGTTTTCCTTTGGGTCAGTTTTCTAAGATGGACTGACTAGTGGGAATCGCTTTGCTGCTGTGCCCTCACTCTCCTATTTCCCTCCCGCATTGGGCTCGATACGTCTCTTTGCTGCTTTAATTCTCTGTGCCCTGGCATGAAATTGGGACAGATACGGATTCCCAAACCAGAAGAACAGGAAAGGGAATAAGGCAGGTTAAGTCCTCAGTAACTGGCAGGGAGGATGCTGATATGAGCCCCATTACTCCTGGCAAGGGTGAGTAGGAACTTCATCTTGATAAAATCCATCTGGATCGTGGTACCCAGCATTTGCACAGGACATCTGAAAGCTTTCCTTGAAAATGATGGGCAGATCTGTCTGTGAGAAAGAAAACAATCCACAACAAGACAGGCTGCAGGTGCTTGTCTGGGTGTACACCAGTCACAAGGCTGACTAAAGGTTCACCTGAGTGATTTCTCAGGAAAATGGAAAGGGCAAAGACATTCCCAAACAACGCCTGGGTGAGCAGCTGAATGTGACACCTTGTCTGACAGCACCTGAAATCCATCACAGGGCAGGAAGGTTTTGGTTCTTAGGGGAAAGAAAAATTGCAGAGAATGTTTATTGAGTCAAAGGCTGTGATCAGAGCCAAAATAATGGCTGTGATTAGAGCCAAAGGAATGGCTGACAGCTGACAAATGTGAAATGTGGCAATGCTGAAGACTCTTTTTCCTCAACATTTCTGATTCTGGTATAGACAGCTGCAGTTTATGGTCCTCCCTGGATGTCAAGGAAGGCACAGGGTGTGCAGAGCAGGACTCTGCACTCTGAACAGGAAGGACAGCACTCCTGGGAGCACCAGAAGGTTCTGTGCCCAGGCCAGAGCAGCACGTTCTGCCCTGGTGGATGGCAACTTCCAGAACCCACATGAAAAAGGATCCAAGAAGTTTCCACACTTCAATGCAAAAGGCTTTGCTGCAGCTCAAGCCTCTGGTTCTCCTGTGAGTGAGGCTTTAAGCAGCAGCTCACAGCAGTGTTCAGAGAGAGAGTTCTGCTCTGGACAACAAAGGCATCTTGCCCGTGGGCTGGCAGATGGCACCCAGCCAGCCAGTGCTGCAAAGGGATGGGGGAAAAATTCAGGCTGACAAAACAGGAGAAATACAACTGATAGAGGACATGGAAAATGTGAAACTGGAAAACCACGCACTTGGGAAATCCAGCAAAGAGAAAGGCTTTGTATGAGTGCTTGGCTGAGCACCTGCAGTGGGACAATGGAAACGGCAACTGCAGCACTTCGCACTCCATATTCTTAAGGCAAACATGAGGAAGCCCAGAACATGACTGGGCAGTTAGAGCACAGGGAATACAATGTGCTCCTGAGTTCCAGACTGTGCCTACACTCATGTGTGGCTGTGTGTGCAGACTATGGCTGCCTAACTCCTGCCAGCGTCAGTGCCCTTGGCAGAGGGAAAGACTGAAAAAATTTACAGTCAGGCTCGCTCAGGAGAGGCCTGAGCTGCCCAGAGTGCTCCAGGGGGTGACCAACCTCTGTGGTCCTGTAGTAGGGGTCCAGCAGCAGCTTGGCCAGCGCCACGATCTGGGGCGTGCGGTCCCAGCCGTCGGAGCAGTGCACCAGCACCGGCCGCTGGTCGCGGTCCACGGCGTGCACCACCAGCAGCGCCGACTTGAGCAGCACCGACAAGTGCTGCAGCCACTTGGTGCTCTCCAGAGCTGACAGCCAACTAGAGGGAAACAAGGCAAGACAGTTTTTGCTCTTTTCAAATGCTTGCAGGTTTGGATCTCTGAATTCATGACGGCAAAGCTCCTGTTTTAATAAGCTGTGAGTGCCACTAATGGGTAGGTCTATTACGTCTCGTTAAGGCTTTCCCAGAGGTGGAAGCAACAAAGACACACAGCCCACCCAAGGGACTGCCAACCTCTGGGATGAGCTGGAGACCTGGGTCACCTCTGAAATCATGGAAGGCTTTAGCAGCAATTTCCAAACAGGCAAGTGGGAGGGAAAACAGGAGTATGACAACTAGAGTGTTCAAGTGAAGACTCGGCTCAGAAGCTCCTGAGATGAGGGGCCATTACAGGGCAGTTATTCCACAGCAATGGAGGGCTATGAAATATTCTTCTGAAATGACACTATAAATAAGGGAAACATGGAACACAGCCAGAATCTTCCAAAGGAGAGACAAGACAGGAAGATTAAAGAGCTGGGAATAGCAGGTGTGACTGCTTACAAGCCCACCAGAAGCAGTAACAGTCTGGTATCAATACTCAAGGTGACACTGTAATTTCACAACTAATTTTCTAGCTTCACTTCAACCACAGCGAGTCAATTACCCCCATGAAAATCAGAAAATATAGCCTGGCATTATCACACAGGAGAGTCAGCAGGGGGAAATCCACCAACCCTCAGTTCCCAAACCAGCAGGGAAGGACGGTGGCTGCACAAACATGTCCCCAGAGGCCCAAAGAGCCACTTACTTTCCTGGGTCTGGCATCTGTGTGCAGAGCAGGCGCAGGGACTGAAAGCTCTTCCGGATGGAATGGATGTTTGCCATCCCCATGAACACCACTTCACAGTTAGGGTAATACTCTGTGGGCAAAGGGCAAGAAAAAAGGGAAGAACCTCAAAAACTGCCTTTCTGAAAGGAGCTTTTTTCATGAAAGCAAAGCACTACGACAGATCAAATAATCTGTTCAGGAGACACCAGTCCTGGAGCTCGGTGGGGAGCCCAGATGGGACACCACAGCCCAGCAGAACAGGAGGCATTTACCAAGGCCCTGGTGGATATCCTTCCAAAGTTTCCCTCCAGGTTACAAAAGGCAGAGTGCAAACCTTTGGGAATAAGGATTTTCCTGTGCTCCAGGTTCCAGAGTGGTTGTAAAAGACTGAGGAACATCATAAGATGCAAAGCATAAATAATATTTAACTGATAACTCATGGATGGAAGTTATGCAAGGTACAAATTCCTTTTCCTAAGCACTTCGAAAGGCTGGAAGGTTACTTCATCCACCACTTTCTTCTGAAGGGGATTTTATGAGGAAGCATCACATGTGTGAGAAATACTGGAAGCTCAGGAAAACACAAGATAAATGGAATTACTCTGGATGTTGCTATGGGATGTGCTCATGGTACAGACAGGGCCACAGCTCAGGGGGGCACCCAAGGAGAGCCAGAAAAACACCAATTCAACAGTTTTTCCAAGTTTAGTTTTCACACTGCTGGGATGCTTCTGTCTGCACAAAAATGATGACACAACAGCTAAAATGGCAATTTCTACAGAAGAAAAATACTCATGATCAAGGATCTGGGATGCTGAGTGCTTGCATAAGGAAATGCAGGAGTCTGAGCATGTTTTGCTGTAACTTGATTTCCCAATTCTCTATCAGCCCAACAGCTGCTGACCCAAACAGAACACCCTGTTAGCAAAGGACTGTGTAACTCCAGCCACAGACTGTATCAGACAATTTCAGCCTTTGCTTGGCTATTTACTGAGTTATGTTACATCTAAAATAAAGCACAGCATAAATGAGCTATTTTTATACAGAGAATGAAGCAAACTTGGCAATACCTCCAGAAAACTCAGAAGCAAAAAGCAATGCAAGTATTTATTGAAGGTGACAAGCTGTTTGAAAATCTTCTACACAGAATTCAAGAACCAATATACAAGAAAATCAAACCTCCTGTATATTCTGCTTTTCTGGTTTGAAATTCTTCTCTCTGATGAAGAATTATTTGGCAATTTTGAAGAGTTAAATAGAAACTTCATCTTTCCTGACTGGTGCCTGCATAAAGTGCAGCTATTGCAGTAAGACCAAAACAAGAATACATGGTCAGAAGGGATTTTCTTATCTTATCTCTAGTTTTTCTGTCTGGGATTTTTTCCCAGACTCTCCACCCATGGAATTTTAACAGGCTGCATTCATACCCAGTGGTGACCATAAATAATATCTTGTTTATAAAACCACCAATGCACAAGTGTCAAAGAACACCAGGTGGTGTTTCAAGTGTGTTACACATGCAAGAGGAAGCAGGACTGCAGTTGGCTATGATATAAATGCTCAAAAATGCTTCAGCTTTAGAAAAATTGCTGAAAAGCTGTACTTGGCACAGCCATTCTAGAACAGTGTTATTCTCTGCAGTCAGTGGGTTTTACAAGTTCAGGAGTTTTAGACATGAGCACATTGGACACCTTTGTCTCTCTCTAGTTTATAGGTTTGACTCAGCAAGGGAAAGCTCATCAGTATGTTCCACACTGTTCAGCATTTACTGGGCTCTGTCACCAGCTGGGTTTCTGCTCTGGGAACAGCCTTAATGAGCAGCTGAACCTGCCCTGTGAAGGGCTGGGTGGTGGCTGCTACAATCCAGAACGATGAGCAGCCCTCCATCCCCACGGGCAGTACTGAGGGGGGTCAGTGTAACCCCAGTTGGGCACATCCTGCTGACTGATTTCACTGAGACAGAGGGAATGCTGCTCACCTGGGCACTCACAGCCACCACCCTTGGCCCTGTTGGCCACGGCTGCCGCGTACGACCGCGCGTCCAGGATCAGGAGCTTCTGGGGCTGGATTGCCAGGCTCTCTGCTCCCGAGGCATTGGAGATGGAGGAGTCTGGGGAGGAGGAGATGCAAGTGGTGAGGAGCTCAAAGGATACTCCTGACACTGGTTACAACATGGTGTACTCAGCCCCACAGGGCACGTGCACACAGTAAGTGGAGAATGCCCAACTGACCACAATGGAACCCGCCTGTTCCAGCACAGGACACGAAACTTTCACTGAACAGCAACAGCCACAGACTCACCAAATTCCACATCAGAGAGGTCCCCTCCATTGGAGAAATCTCTGGAACAACTGCCATTCATTAACTTGTTGCTGTTGGACCTGGAGTCCGAGGCACAGGCCTTGGCCACGGACTGCACGAGGTGCTCGTCGTCGGCGTTGCGCCAGCCCCACCAGCTGACCTCGGGCTGGCCACAGCGCGCAATCACCGCCCCGTTGCTCTGGTGCCTGCCGGGGAGGGGAACACAAACAACAGGGCATCAGCTGGAAAATCAGGATGAAAAAGAGCCAGAGGGCATGAAAAACTCAGTGGTGTGCCCCAGTGTCCTTATTCCCACCAGGGACCTCACTGTTGGGATCCCCAAGCTGGGATTCAGGGGCAGCATATTCCATGTGCTTCCCCTCAAAATGCTGGCTGTGACCAGAGGCACTGAGAGGGCAAAGCCAAACCAAGGTCAGGATGAGAAAATAGAGCATCTTCTTCCTCAGTGTTGTGGCCTGTTGGCCAGTGAAAGCTGGGGAGTGTTTTGGAACAGCAAGTGAGGCATTTCAGAAGGATTCAACACCTGCTGGATGGGAGATCACTGAGGAACAGCCCAGCCTGAGCAGGGCTCTTGTGTCCTGGGGAGTGACATTATAAAAAAAAAAATCACACTTTTTCACATGTCTGAAGAGTTATTAGTTATTTCTTTAAATGTGACCCAGCCTCTTGTACTACTCATAAAAGAACAGATCTGAAATAATTAAAACTCATTGAACCATTGCAAACATGCCCTGAAAAAGATTTAAAAACTCTCCCCTATAATCTATTATAAAAGAGGACTGAAACATATGATCACAGGAATTCCAGTGCTGCCTCCAGCTCTGAGATTCCCCATTCACCAAAGCATTTCCATCTGGGAGTGACAACCTTGTCCCTGACCTTCCCCAGCAGCAGAACTTAGGGAGGTCACCCCTGGCACAGGAAGCTGCAGGAGCAGCAGAGACACAACTACTCTGAGGCCACACAGTGAGGCACCAGTGCTGAGGAACAGGACACACAGTTTATTCCCTGCCTCCTGTCCCAGCTGAATCATCCCACCACTCATCCACACACTCTGCTTCTCTATCTAAATGGCCTGTGGATCACACAGCCATGGAATGGCTTGGGTTGGAAAGGACCTTAAAGCCCATCCAGTCCCACCCCCTGCTACAGGCAGGGACACCTTCCACCAGCCCAGCTTGCTCCAAGCCCTGTCCAACCTGGCCTTGGACACTCCCAGGGATGGGGCAGCCACACTTTCTCTGCCCAACCTGTGCCAGGGCCTGCCCACCCTCACAGCCAGGAATTCCTTCCCAATATCCCATCTATCCCTACCCTCTGGCAGTGGGAAGCCATTCCCCCTTGTCCTGTCCCTCCATCCCTTGTCCCCAGTCCCTCTCCAGCTCTCCTGGAGCCCCTTTAGGCACTGGAAGGGGCTCTCAGGTGTCCCTGGAGCCTTCTCTTCTCCAGGTGAGCCCCCCCAGCTCTCCCAGCCTGGCTCCAGAGCAGAGGGGCTCCAGCCCTGGAGCATCTCTGGGGCCTCCTCTGGACTCTCCAGCAGCTCCACATCCTTCCTGTGCTGGCCCCCAGGGCTGGGGCAGCTCTGCAGGGTGGTCTCACCTGAGGGGGCAGAGGGGCACAATCCCCCCCCCCCTGCTGCCCATGCTGTGGGACCAGCCCAGGACAAGGGTGGATTTTTGGGAACACATCCCTCCAAGCAGAGGTGCCTCTGGGCAATGCTGCTCCTGCTCAGGTTGTGCTCCCCCCACAGCCCTGGATTTCCAAAGCACACACCTGCCAGCTACAGTTCCTACATGTCATGATGCAGTAAAGGATTTTCGACCCTTCCAGCAGACAAACTGCCCATCTCAGCTCCAGGGCCCCCAGGAGATGTTTGATTCCCTCTGGTTAGGGAATGAGAGCAGCGAAGGCTCAGCTCAACCTTCAAGTAAACAGGAACAGCCGATTCCACCAGCCCTGCGCAGGAATACAACCCCCCAGAGCTTCCAGCCCTCCCCTGCAGGCTGTGAGCACTGAGTGTGGAGGTGTGACAGGCTGCAGTGGGGGCTGTCACAGCTGCCACCCCGGGGTGCTGTGCGGCACCTCCTCCGCAGTGTCCCCGCGTGGGCAGCGCCGCCTCCCGCCCCCCACCAGCGGCAGCACAGCGGGACACGGCGCGGGGGGCAGAGCCTTCCGTGGAAAACAGGCTGGGAGACACAATTTGAAGCATTTTCCACGGCTCTGGTGCCACTGTGTCACACAGAACCCCTCCGGAGGGAGGACGGAGCCGCCACAATAACCGAGGCGCAGGGACAGCACTGCGAGGCCACGGCACCTACAGCAGGTGCCAGCCCACTGCAGGCACAGGGAAATGGATTTCTGAGGGAATTAATGGCCTTCCAGAAACAGCTCTACCCAGAGCAAATTAGTTCAGCAAAAAGTACGTGCCAATCACTGAAAGGCCACCCAGTTCCCCGCCACGCTTGCACAAATAATAAAAGAAAATAAAACATCATTATACGTGTAAGAAATCTATTTTGAACAGAGCAGCTCATTTATTTTTCCATATGTTCCCCCAGATTTCATTACTACCTGCTGCAGATTCATTTTCTCAGGTTCATAAACAGTTATATTTTCATCTCCAGGTTCTTGCCTCGCATTATGCCCCAAATAATACAGAATCATTAGGCCAGAAGTTGAGCTTGCTGATGGCTGTGAATTCAAACACTCCTATCCCACACAAATACACCACATTCAGATGTACCAGCAGAAACCAGCAAACAATTCTACTTAGGGCATGCTGGAGGTCTGAGCAATCACACCATTCCAACAGGACTGGCCACTGGGACAAAACACAGCCAGTGATTCCGAGGTCCTGGGGGATAAGATGGTGCCACTCAGTGCCAGGAACCAAAACCACAGATTTTAAAAGATTAAAGCAAAACCTCCACTGCCAATTCCCTCGCTAAAGACACAACAACAGGCAGCCCCTGCAGAACCCAAGGAGTGAATCCCCATCTGGTACTCTGAAGCCCCTCAGAAGCTGCTGTGCAGCTGTGGGATGTACACACAGCTCTGCACAGGCTCGATCCTCCCCGTGTTCAAACCACCCCTGGGCACAACAATCAATCCCCCAGGTCCTTGCACTACAGAGCAGGAGGAGTAAGGGAGGCTGCACAGCTCCTGCACTGCACTCCTGAGCCCCCAGCACTTGCAATGGAAACAGCACTGCTGCAGGTCAGGGACAGGACCCAGCAGGGAGGGAACAGGGCGGTTTTCCACGTGCCTTTGCCCCCTGTGCCACAGGAGCTCCTCTGTGGGTGCTGCCCTTCAGCAGGGGCCAAGGCAAAAGGACTCCCTGCACACAGCCAGGTCCCAGAGAGGTTCTCTGAGCTTAAGATGCTCTTCCTAAAAGGTAGGAAGTTCTCTCTGTTGTCTTTCCACAAAATCCTGGGAGCCTTCTCCATCACATTGATTGTCTGGCATCAGATTTAGCTACACAAACTATTGCTGCCCAGAGAAGCTGTGGCTGCCCCACCCCTGGGAGTGTCCAAGGCCAGGCTGGACAGGGCTTGGAGCCACCTGGGACAGTGGGAGGTGTCCCTGTCCATGGCAGGGGGTGGGACTGGATGAGTTTCAGGGTCCCTTCCAACCCAAACCACTCTGGGGTTCTGTGAAATATGTGAATAGGTTTAAAAAACTATCGACCCTGAGCAAAACTGCAGAGACTGGAGGTGAGATTCCTCTAGAAATCTGATCAGAGGACAGAAGCAACACTCCTGACAGTCCCATTTCCATGAGTATTCCTGAAGCTGCTCTTCAACTTCAACCTGTTCTGCTTTTCAGCCTCGACTGCTTTACAAGGACAAGGAATTTATTGCCAATGTCTGTCTGGTCTCTCTCTGTCCCACTGTTCAGCATCTGAGAAGTGATTGGACTAACTTTTTAAAAGATCATTATTACTCTTTTTCCCCTGAAGTAAAGCAAAAAGAGATGTATTAATGTCATCAATAATGAAATTAAAATAATTAAGCCCCCAAATCATCTTTAATGGATAAAAATGCTGAAAAAGGTTTTGCTCCTTACTCCTCCAAGACGAAGAAAAAGCTGGTTTTGTGGCCATATATATGTAAAACTACACATAAAATTCCAATCCCAGAACAGTTTGGGTGGGAAGGGACCTCAAACCCATCCAGTCCCACCCCTGCCATAGCAGGGACACCTCCCACCAGCCCAGGCTGCTCCAAGCCCCGTCCAACCTGGCCTTGAAATCATATGGATCATCACCCACTCCCTGCTGTGAGCTCAATTAGAGCCCAGAATAATGAACTGGATGCCCTGAAAAATATATTACTAAATGTAGAGATAAGAAAAAAAAAGAAATCAAAGTTTTCTCTCCTTGATTTGAGGACTGGCAATGAAAACCCTGGCATGATTTACCCCACAGAGCATCAGCAGAACTGCAGAGAACTGAACCCCGGGACAGCACAATTTCAGTCTCTGTGGTCTTTTGACTTTCAAACTGCTCTCCCATAAATCCCTGGAATGCAGGGTGCCCCCAGGAATGAGAACAAAGTGCTTTCCCTGTGTGTCCTGGTGGCAGGAGAAGGGAAGCTTCCCTGTGTCTGCAGGTGAGGTGTCCCCTGACTGTGTGACAGGAAGGGCCCAGAGTGACCTGAGATGCACCTGCAAAGCTGAGCCCAACTCCACACAACAATCACACATACATAACAATATGCATATTTGTACATACAAACAGCACCATAATAATAAAATATCTATTTTTTAAACCAGCATATGCTGGAAGGCATTTCCCCTCCACAGGAGCTGAGCAGAGGATGGAACAACTCCTCACCATTCCAAAGGAGACCCTTCTAAATCCCTTTGCTGTCTGGAAGGAAAAGGAGAGAAGACAGGAGGATTTAAAGATAATGGTTTGTTGCCATGAGCCAATTTGTTCTCCTGTGACAGGAAAAGAGCCCTGAGCTGGGTAAACAGTGGTTTGTGTCTGGGAGCTCTCATGCCCTCGCTCCTCCAACCCAGGATTATGGATCTGCCAACTTCCTGCTCTCCACAGGCAGCCTTGCCCTTGTTCCCAAGGAACAGGTATTCATCAGTATTCATTATCTTTGTAATCCCTTTGTAATCTGACTTTTTAAAGAGATTTTAAAGATTTGTGGGAGGATAACCACACCAGGGAAGGGGCCAAGGTGTTAAATGAGAGGTTTATAGAATCACAGAATGTTTGGGTGGGAAGGGACCCCAAAGCCCACCCAGTGCCACCCCCTGCCATGGGCAGGGACACCTCCCACTGTCCCAGGTTGCCCCAAGCCCTGTCCAACCTGGTCTTGGACACTTCCATGGCTGGGGCAGCCACAGAATATCCACAGAATCCAGAATACTTGAAAAAAAGAGATGCTGAAATGTATTTCTTACTAAAGAAGCTGCCAAAACCCAGTACTCCAGAAAAGCAATTTTATTATATAGAATTGCTGGACTCAGTGTAAGGAAGAGTCTGTCTAATGAAAACTACCTAAAATATGCAGATAGAGTTAATCATACAATAATTGTTAATTTTTATATCTCCTTCCATTAATGTTGGCATTTGTCCTTGCTTGTACTGCAGTTGAGAACCAGCCAGGTAAGAGGCCAGAGCAGCCACGAGTGCCCGGCCAGGAAGGCCATTCATCACTGAGGGCTTCATCTCACATTTTTTCACTTTCATATTAAAAAAATTTCCCAATCAATCTTAACTGGGGTGACTGCCCCAGGAATGATTTGCAGGAGGTGCCAGTGCTGAGTGTGTGTTTGGAATTCAGAGTCCAAACCCCCATTCCCTCTCAGGGTGAACGTGCAGCGAGCTCTGCCTTCCCAGAGGAGCCACAATGTCTTTCATTACCTGTCAAAATTCCCATTATTGCAGCTTTTGCTGGCCAGACCCCCATTGCTGAGGGGCTGCAGGGCCCCACCTGTACAGCATGGCAGGGATTGCAGCTCTCATTGTCAGACCCCCATTGCTGAGGGGCTGCAGGGTCTCACCTGTACACCACGGCCGGGATGCGCTTCCAGGAGCGGAAGCTCGCCACGCTCTCCAGCTCCTTATCCGTGATCCAGGCGGGAACAATGATCTCCTGGGGGTAACTGCCACACAGCCTGGGGAGAGGGGGCAAAGGGTTGGAACTCAGGGACACAGAGCAGCTACACCCTTGGCAGGGTAGGAACCTGGCACTGCTCACCCCAGCAAAGACCCCTTTGGTAATTCCTGTTTCACTCCCTGTTAATAAATTCCTCCTTCTCCAGCATTAAACACGTAGGGAATGGCTGGTTTTCCTTCCCAAGATTTTCAGAGACCAAGGCACTGTCCCAGTTCAGCAGGTGGGACCAGTTTATCCCTGGGTGGGTGTGATCAAAGCTGGGCATTCTAAACCCTCTGGGCCATTGCCCAAGAACAATGGCCCATTGGCAGCAGCTGCCCAGGGCACAGCTGAGCCCTCAGCCTGGCAGCTGGCTGGGAAAGAAGCCTGGCAGAGGAGCTGGGAGAACTCCCCTCCAGGGACTCCTTGGCACCTCCACACCCACCTGAGGGCTCAGCTCTGCTCAGGGGCCACCAACCATTCCAAAATCCCCCCTGACTCCCAGAGTCAGATCGCCCAGTCTGGAACTCCCTGCCCTGGGGGAGAGACTGGGGGCTCCCACCTGGAACTGGGGGTACATATCTTGGGGTGAGAAGACCTCAGGGGTCACTCCTTGGATCTAGAGGAGGACCAACACCTTGACAGGAGGAGCCCACCACTCTCCACCAGACTGCAACTCTCAGCTGCACCAACGGGTTTTCCACTTTGGACTTTTCCTTTGGACTCGAGGGAACCACGTGGGGCTCAGCACAGGGGCCACCAAACCCCACTGTGTTTGTGCCCCAGGGGGCTGGGTTAAACTTTGGGGTTTCGTGGGTTAAACCCAATTTTCCTCTTTGTGCCATTGCATTTATTGTAATATTGTTATTAAATTGTAACTCTGACCTATAATCTCTTCTGTGTTGTTCATTTCTCCTGCTGGTTTCCCTTTAAACCAGCACAGGCACAGCAACCAACAGCTGCAAGTCACTGCTCTGCAGAGCCAGAGCAAGGACAGGTGTTCCCTCAGCCTGTTCCAGCTGGGCTGGCTCTGAGCAGGATCACCCACCAGCTGACAATCCAGGAGCACCTTCACCTGCTCAGAGCCTGAGGGGGTCTTTTGTCTGGGCTATCAGCCCCTCAGAAAGCGTCTGCTCTTATTTTCAGCATCTACAAATGTAACTCTTCCAAACTTCGGGTTTTTTGTAGGTAAGTCAGACAATAAGCACAATACAAAATTGTCCACAGAAGTCCAAACTCCCCTCTTCGTTCACTTAAATGCCCATTTCTTCCCTTAGAATCTTAGTCTCTAAGAAGCCCTCCAGCAAGCTCACCAAAATCTGATATTTCTAAGCTTCAAAAACTGTATCAGCTAATAAAATATCAAATAATTAAAAGCATGTTTTTGCATAAAACAACAAAAAATCATAATTCTCATTGCCCCTTATCAGGCACTGTAGAACCAAAAAAAAGCTGCAGAATGTGCTGTAAAAAAAGGAGTGCTTTGAGGTGCCACTGGGCTGTGAATCAGCCAAGTACTCACTTGTACTTCTCATTGATGTTGGAAATCCTCCAGGCATTGTTCATGTCAAACCCCATCCGCTCCACTTCATTCTTAAACCTGGAAGTTACATGTTCTCCTGGGGATCAGGAGCACAGGGAGAAAATAAATGGGAAATGAGAAATTAGGATTCCTACTTTGCAGCCTAGTTAGAGAAACACCCAGCACTCAGCCCAGACCCAGCTGCATTTCCCAGCCTGATTTGGGCAATGCCTCTGATGGCTCTCCATGCTCAACTCTCCAGAAATGCCAAAGTCCAACAAGGAGTTTTCCCTGAAATTACCAACTTCTGGAAATTCACATAAAACACTAACACTGCAAACCAGAACCAAGCCCATCACCAAAAGGAATTTAGATACATCAGGAGTTCCACTGGGAAAACTTCAGTAGATTTTATTTTGTGAAGTTGAGAAGGATTTTCTATCAAGGAGAAGAATGTGAATCTCTGGTGAGGGGCTGAGGTATGGAATGTGTTCTGGAACGTGGGCAATCTCCACTGAACATGCAATTCCAGTCCCAGGTTTCCTCTCTGGTTGGAGGCAAGTCCTGTCACTTATCCTGCACCTCAGTTTTCCATGGGTAAATTGGACACTATTCCTCTGTGAGTCATGGGGAGATAGGAAGGCAAAAGGCAAAAATATCAGTCAAAAGATCCTCACAAACTCCTGGATTAATATAATAAAGGAAGTGCAATGAGCCCCATTTATTTCCTACAGACTTCTTTTAAAAGTATGAAAATACAATTGAAAAATATACAATGGTAATAAAGAATAACTATTCTGGTAGTTATTAAACTCTAGAGAATGAGATGAAACTTCCAGGTTTCTAAGAAATGTGCTAAACTTAATGAGCATGTGAGCAACACTGAATCAAGTGATTCTGAAAGTCCATCCATAGCCTGTCTCTTTAAATTCCTGTGTCATTAAATCCTGAGGCAGAGCAGCACCAAAAGGGGACAGAAACCTGCTGAAAAATTAATGCTTTAAGTATTACATCTTTCCATTTAACATTTCAGGAAACCCTTAAAGTCTTTCCAATCCCCCAGATATCTGCAGATGCACATTTAGCTCAAAGTTGTACGTGTACATGTCTGAAACAATTCTTTAATGTGACATTACAGAACAATTAGAAAAATACCAAGAACAGACACTGGGAAGGGATTGTTCCCTGGGAGGGTGGGCAGGCCCTGGCACAGGGTGGGCAGAGCAGCTGTGGCTGCCCCATCCCTGGGAGTGTCCAGGGCCAGGCTGGATGGGCCTTGGGGCAGCCTGGGCCAGTGGGAGGTGTCCTTAGAGACTCTTTTATTCAAAAATCCCTTTTTCTGGAGCAGCAGATGCTCCAGCAGCACCAAGGATGGGCTTCACCACCAGCTGCTCTGAGGAATGGTCTTTCAAACTTGTGATCCATCCTTAAGCAGGTTTTTTTTGACAGCAAATGAGAATACTGGAAACATCCCAATCAATGCTGCATAGCCCTGGTGGGTTTTAAGAGAAACACAAAAATCTCCATGGAAATGAAATATTCTGTTTGATTTCTCCCTCTTCATTTTCAGCTACTGGGAAAACCACAGGTTTTCCTCTGAGAAATGAAACTCCAGCCTTAACATTTAGTGCACTCCTCCTGAAATGCTGGCATTTTAAGAGGCACTTTGAGCCAAGATGGATAATATTTAGAAGCACCCCAATCCACTCTCAAAATCACAGGAAAAACAAGCTGGACATTTGATTGACTTGTGCCTCCTGCCTATAAAGCTGATCCTGAGCCACAGCTTGTACCTCTATCATATTCATTGCTGACAGAGTTTTCCCCCTGATATTGGATGGATTTTGAAGCAGTTTGGTACTTTCGTCCATATCTAGCAAAAATGGGCTCCTTGGATGTAAAAGAGAAATTACAACATCTTGGGATTGACTTATTTAATGGCATTCACCCAGATTTATCTCAACTGTAATTCAGCTCTTTGAAGGAGAACATCCACCCCCAGACACAGGCAAGGGAAGACACAGTTATGGAAAAGAGAAGGATTTGATATTCACACCTTTGAGAAAAAATATGATAAGTAAAATTAATAAAAAGGTAAATGCTGCTTCTTATTCCTGGGAGTGTCCAAGGCCAGGATGGATGTGACAGTCCATGCCCAACTCCAGGGAAAGCTCAGGAACAAGGACAGAATACCAGGAACATCCCTCAGCCTGACAACTGGGACACTTCCCTCAGGCAGTGAATTGTGAGTGACAAGAGATTGCAGAGGGCTGGAAATTAGATTTCTTATATTCAAACAAGTGCTACAACCACCAGCATCCCAATTTTTAGCTTTTATTTACTTGGCAGCTTTAAAGCTCTCCAGCAAGGATGGAGTTGCACTAAAACACATCTCAGTGTTGTGGCTGTGAGTGAAGCTCAGGAGCAGCTCAGGGCCTCCCACCTCCTCCACCTCCTGACCCTCAACATCCCTGCTGGGAATCACCATGCCAGGCAGTCACATTAATCGTGGCACAAACAATGCCAGGTGGTTTGGACTCAAAGTTGCTACCGTGGTGAACAAACTGTTAATTGTAAAGAGAAAGGAGGGGCAGCTGAGTCTGCTCAGCTGGAGAAGAGGAGAGTGAGGGGCACCTCACTGCAGGTCCAACTTCCTCAGCAGGGGCAGAGGAGGGGCAGGCACTGATCTCTGCTCTGTGGGGACCAGGGACAGCACCCAGGGAATGGCCTGGAGCTGTGTCAGGGCAGGGACAGGTTGGATCTCAGGGAAAGGCTCTTCCCCCAGAGGGTGGTGGGCACTGAGCAGGCTCCCCAGGGCAGTGGGCACAGCCCCAAGGCTGCCAGAGCTCCAGGAGGGTTTGGATGATGCTCTGGGGCACAGGGTGTGACTCTTGGGGATGGTCCTGTGCAGGGCTGAGGGTTGGACTGGATGTGTCCCTTCCAGCTCGGCACATCCTGTGACTGTGTGACATCCCCTCCCCACAGCAATTCCCCAGGGATCCTGAGGAGCTGCTCTGCCCCCTGGGGTGCCCCCACGTACCAGGCCGGCACAGGTCCCCGTGCTGCTCCTTCTCACTGGCATACACCTCCATGCACCAGGCGTGGTAGGCGAAGGAGAACAGGTCCTCGATCCTGGCCGGGGGGCGGATGGCGTTGTTGAGCCGCTTCAGCCAGTCCTGGCACTGCTCAAAGGTGGAGAACTGGCACCTGTGCCACACACAAACAGCCACGGTGAGTTTGGGTCACAGAAGGCAGACTGGGAGATGACAGGCTGAGCATGGAAAGCTCTGAGAGCAGAAAGTGAGAATGAACAGCTCAGTGACAACCTAGTTCTGCTTCCATGTACATTGTAATGGAAGGCGTGAAGAAACACTGATGGGATCAGGATTAACTGTGAGCAGCAAATTGCTGTGAATACCCAGGGGTGGGCCCTGCCAGGAGGGATGGGGAGGGTTGTATACATGTTCACTGTGACAGCAGGACCAGGTCACACACAGGAGAGTGTTACAGAGACTTCTGACTGCTGGAGTTGGGTGGAAACTGAGAAACTATCACATGTATCATAACCTGTAACTATAATCATAGTCCTGTAAACAAGAACATGCTGGGAGAGCTGGGGGGGCTCACCTGGAGAAGAGAAGGCTCCAGGGACACCTGAGAGCCCCTGCCAGGGCCTAAAGGGGCTCCAGGAGAGCTGGAGAGGGACTGGGGACAAGGGATGGAGGGACAGGACAAGGGGAATGGCTTCCCACTGCCAGAGGGCAGGAATAGATGGGATGAGGGGAAGGAATTGTTGGCTGTGATGGTGGGCAGGCCCTGGCACAGGTTGGGCAGAGAAGCTGTGGCTGCCCCATCCCTGGGAGTGTCCAAGGCCAGATTGGACAGGGCTTGGAGCAACCTGGGACAGTGGGAGGTGTCCCTGCACATGGCAGAGGGTGGCACTGGATGAGCTTTAAGGCCCCTTCCAAACCCTTCTCCTGCCCTTGGTGGGACGGACAAACAATGTGTTTCAACCTGAGCTTTGCCCAACGTCACAGACCAACAACAACTGCTGAGAATACTCCCTGCACAGGAGAAACCAAATTTCAAAGGAGTGTATTAAAATTACATCAGCTTGTCTTTTCAAAGCGGATTCCTGGACACTTTTATTCCAAATGAGGAAACAAATGAGTGGTTCCTTTTGCTCTGACAGATTTGTCCAGGATATTACAGTTATTAAATATTCCCTGGTATTTCCATCCATGGTTAATGATGGCACCTGCATTCCCTGAGGGCACATTTATCACCCCTACCTGCAAAGAGCTCAGGGCCAGGCAGTGGGAGGAAGAAACACATCCAACATCTCTACAGAGCTGTGAGGAGCTGCAGCCCCAGGTGTTTATTTATTTCCCATCACTGACTATAAAGCAAGCCCAGACTACTCACTCAGACTGGATAATTCCCTATTAAATATCCATACCCAGACAAGATGCACCTCACCCTAAATTCTCTAAATTCTTCTGAAGTTAACGGTGTAAATAACAGGTACAATCTTCGCTTCAACTCCAGTACGCAAAATACAAACTTTGCTCAAGAAAAAGAACATGAACATGCTCTAATTCTGCTGTCTCAACCCCAAACTTCACCATCTCCCAACAGCTTCACCTCAAGTCCTCAGTCTTGGGGGAATTTAGAAGGGAAATTCATAAGGAAGGGCATAAATATAAACAATTTGTATTCATTCTACAATTGGAGAGAAATAACAAATTAATGTAGAGAGGAAGGGTGACTTTCTTAAATGTCAAGAGCTACAAGTGAAGAGGAAGTTAAATATTGAATTCAAATTAAACTAAATATTACTTTTAAAGTAAAATCAGTCCTGGTGAAAAAGCAGCCTTTCAGGAAGCAGCTGACCTGCCAAAGATCCTGAGTGCTCAGAGATGACTCGGGCTCATTTCATTATACAAAAGGTACTGCCAGCAAACATTTAATCAAAAAGAAATGTTCCTTTCTTCTTAATTAAAGTTCATAGATCAAATCTAATTTCTGCAGCAGAAAAGTAAAGCCAAAGTAGCTGTAGTTGAGGCTTGGTGGCTCAGAGAGTCCTGGCTCAGGTTCTGGAACTGCTGAAGGACAGAGCAGCACCTGCTCCCCTCCATGATCTGCTGCTTGGCTGCACTACAGGGGGTGCAGACCTGCATTTCCTCAGGCCCTCCCCTTCTGTGCCATTATTCCCTCCCCTTTCTTTCCCAAAAGGTGCCTCAAGGATAGCACTGCACCCTCACAGGGGTTGAAAAGGCAGAGTGGCTGAAACCAGAGAGCTGGCCAAGCGCACAGGAACCCCCCAGTCCTGACTGAACACCCTCCAAGCTGTGTGTGTGACAGTGCCTTTATCTGCCTCTGTGTCTATTGATATGGAGATATTGATGTATCAGTTACTGAAGCAATCCATTACAACTGATCCAGAGCAGGGAAACCACAGTGAGGCCAGCACTGATTTCCCCACAAACCCCTGGGCTGTCCTGCAGCCCAGCACACACACAGCCCACCCTGCTGCCACTCTCCTTACAAAAATGCCCAACTACCATAAAAATCAGACATAAAAACCCCTTTTTGAGAGCAGTCAAGTCCTCTCAGTAAGAAAATCCAATTCCTTCTAACATCTCAGCTGCCCCAGGGTGTGGAAAGCAAAGCCTGCTCATACCTTATCACCTTGCAGTCCTTGCAAGTCAAATGGAGCTGGAATATATCCCTGCACTCCACACTCTCTATGAGCTGCAGCGGGACCTGCAATCAGAAACAGCACATTATTTCATTCCAACAGGGATTTCTTGGCATATCTCACAAGGATTTCTTGTGGCACCACATGGAGTCTGGTAAGAGGGAGGAAAGCAAAGAAATCCAAGCAGAGCCACTCCAGCAGATCCAAGGTTTGGTACCCTGTGTTCACGTTTCACCCATGGCCCAAACACTTTAAGGGATCACATGGAAAGGGCTGAGAATCCTTCACAAAAGGCAGCAGATACCCAAGCTCCTCTCTGATGGAAGCATCTTTCTCTTACAGGCCTGGATTCAGGAACCTTGGGGATGTAACTGTAGCTGCTGGTGCCCAGAAGGGGCTGCTGGGCAAGACCCAAGACTGCTGGAGTCTGGGAGCTTCTCTGTGGAAATATCCCATGGTTCCTCCTCAGGGAAAACCATCTGGCCACTCTTGATGGAAGCAGCCACAGTCACAGTGATAATGCTGAATCTTTCTCATTTCAGTGTAGTTACATGCACTTATGTTTTATGGGGAACCCACAGAAGCTTCAACAGGAAAACATGAAAGCACCCAAAAGTATCTTTAAGGATAAGAAGAAACCACAAGATGAAAACTTTAGTTTTCATTAATATTTTTGGACCTTTATCTGAGATGGGCAAATGCACAGTATTGTCTTAAACAAATAAAAGTCATAAATAATTGTCTGAATTTAGCCAATATAATAAGCACAAAGTACAAAACTGTTTGAATTGTTCATTAGATTATATTGAATATTCCACAAGGCAACAAACCCTCTGCCATGGGGATCCTGCAGTAACATTCCAACACTGATTTGTGCCATCAGGACTATGGTCAGGCAGTTCAAGGCCTGGCTTGGGGCTGTGCCTGGAAGAGCCTGCCCTGCCAGGGCCTTCCCAGAGGGTTGGGCAAGTCCTTGAAGGTCACCTTCAATCAGGGATCTGGGATAAGGAACCCAGTCAGTGTCTTCTCAGGCACCACAAGGCTTAAAAAATACTGGATCTCAAGGAAATGGAACTAAAAACAGGGGGCAAGGGGAAGAGATGTCTCAAATACAAACCAGAGGAAAACTGGAGCAAACTCGGGGCCAAAGCTGTGCCCAGGAGAGGGATGAGGACTCTGCTGTCCCTGAGGAAGGAGCAGCCCCTCAGAGCCCAGAGGCCTCAGCCCCAAAACACAACAGGCAGGGACTGTCTGGCAGCTCAGCCTGTCCCCTGCCAAGAGCTGCAGAGGCACCAACCCTCCCCTGCCCAGATGGCACAGGTAAGTTTTTCTGCTCCTTGTGTTGTAACTGAATGATAAACAACAGAGAATCCAGGCACAAGGAGGCTTGGCAAGAAGGTGCCTGACCCAACAGCCCAGTAGTTGGCATACAAATACATATGAATTTTGGTCTGTGTTTTCAGCACTATCACTGGGGGAGACCTGTGACAGTCTAACAGGACTGACAGAACTGTGACTGGAACCCCTGCTGTGACACGAGGCCCCTCTGCCATCTCTAAGCCCACCCTGACTGCAGGGGACTCTGCCAAAGGAGCAGGGGCTGAAATGCTTCACAGACCACATCACGTGTGCTGTTCCACAGCTAAGCCTTGTGTTTTACTGCTCGCTCCTCCTGCTTGATTCTGGTCTGCAGGGCAGGTAAACTGGGACAGTGTAGCTGATACACGGACTGGAATGGATCCTGACTGGGGAATCTTCCAGTCTTTCCTCCTGACTGGACCGTCTCACATACAACTAATAATAGTTCTCAGGAAGGATTTTCTCATGGAAAGGGTGGTCAGACATTGGAAGGGGCTGCCCAGGGAGGTTTGGAGTGCCCAGCCCTGGAGGTGCCCAAGGAAGGACTGGCCATGGCACTCAGTGCTCTGGGCTGGGGGACAAGGTGGGCATCGGGCACAGGGGGGGCTCCATGGGCTGGCAGGGCTTTGCCAAGGTGGGCATCAGGCACAGGGTGGGCTCCAGGGGCTGGGAGGGCTTTGCCAAGGTGGGCATCAGGCACAGGGTGGGCTCCAGGGGCTGGGAGGGCTTTGCCAAGGTGGGCATCAGGCACAGGGTGGGCTCCATGGGCTGGGAGGGCTTTTCCAAACTAAATGATTCCATGATTGTCTAATAAATTATTTAAATCTACCAATGACTCAAAAGGCACCAACATGGAAAGTCAGGTACCCCTTCCCAACTGAGGTAATAGAACTCCAGACTTCTTTTTTTTACTCCAATGCTGCTTTGCCTTTTAATCTCTGTTTGCCCCCAAGCCCTCTTTATTGCAATTTTTCCCCACGTCCATCTTCATTTGAGCAGCTCTCCACCTTGCTCCCTCCTCCTGGCTCCTCTTCCTCCTCTCTGCACTCTAATGACACACTAACTCTTCTCCTCCTGCACTATTTTTAATTTCCCTCTTTCAAAGTCACTCTGTTCCCTGCCCTCTCCTGTGCCCTCTGCTCCCCGACCATCCGTTTTCCCCACGCGCAGCCACTTCCTCACAATCTGCACATTTCTCTTCAGGACAACCCTCCTATTAATCTTTTTAATTTTCTTTCCCAGTCATAAAAATCTGTCTTCTGTTCCTCTTGTGTTTTCAATCTCCTTCCTGGCCATAACTCTTCCCCCAGGAGAGCTGTGCAGAGTTACCTGCTGTGGCTCCCTCCCTCCCTTGACAGCCTTCCCTTCCCTCCCACCCTTCAGGCACCCTCGGCCTGTTCTGGGGAGGGACCCCCACTCCATCTGCAGCCCCTCCACTCTGCTGATGGCACTGAGACCCAGCAGGGAGCAGCCATCACTCCTGCCTTTGTGAGGATAAACCAGCATTGTTATCTGAGGCCAATTACATCCCATTACAGGCACTACTGGAGCATCCTGCTCTTGCTGTATCTCTCTCCTGTCTCTTCCCTAAAATTATCTCATTTTAAATAATAGCAACATTCTGCAACTAAAACTTCTTATTTTTGAGGCATTTTTAACGATTTTGATGACTGGAACTGTCTGTTACCAATGACCAGTACAGGGCATAGTTAGAAAATGCTCCCTCTGTACTTAGAAGAAGCACAAGTTACATTTTCCCTGCTGAAACACCCACCCTGTGGCTCAATCCATGCCCACAATTCCCAGTGGGATGCAGAGGACCACGCCAGGCTGCTGTGGGCACAAGTAACTCTGCTGCAGACCATCCCCTGAGCACCATTTGGCCAAAATCCCTCCAGGCCACCCTGTGGCACCCCAGGCCAGGAGCTGCAATCAGCATTTCCTGGTTTTCCCAGCTCAGAGCTGGAATTATGCCAGGGGGTGTTCCAGGCTGGTGGCTTTGGGAAGCACGAGGCCAAGGCTGGGTGCTGGCTGTCCTGCAGGTGGGATGGTGGGACACATGGAGGCACTGAGGGTGCCAGGACAGCCCCTCAGGCCCACACAACCTACAAGGAGGATCTGAAGCCAATTTAGCTTTTAATTACAACTAATGACACTTGAGTTCTGTCTGGAAGGGCACCACTGAGCCCTCCCTGCTCTGACAACGGTCAGGCAATGAGTGTGAACAACTTGAGCAGCAGGACAAGACAAGGACTGAGCTCCTCCAGCAGGATGAACCACAACAGCCATGGACTTAAGGAATACCCCAATCCAACCATTTTTTCCAGTAAAGGCCAAGAAAGGAAAAGCTCACACTAAAACTCACCTCATCACCAGGACTGAAAGTCTCCCCCATGATGACTTTTTTTGGTACTGTGCCCAAAACCCACTGTTGGAAAGAGCCTCCATGCAATCCATGCTTTCCTGAACTCCACCAAAATGTTAATGCCCCATCAATGCAATCAGCTTACAGGGAGAAAAGTGATTACACAGAGACTCTCTGCAGCTGCACAGTCTGGCATTTTCTTAAGGAATCAATAGGGCTGGGCCAGGGAACCAAAGCTCCCACGTGCCCCGAGGGATCCCTGTTGAGTCTGCACTTCTATCCCCTGCACAAATGTAAGTCAACACTCCTGAATGTCATAATCCCCCTGATTTATTCATGGTCTGCAGGATCCTTTGTTTTTGCATTTGAAACACCATGTTCCCATTAGCACTGTGCTCCAGGGAGTGATCCAGGGGACAGAGCCCCCCACACAGCCCTTTCTGCACTGCTGCAATGGGAGCACAGCCACTCTGTCCCTCTGCTCCTTCCCCAGGGGCTCCCCAGGAGCTCTCTGAGTTACACTGGGGTGGCACAGGCACCAGTGCCTCAACTGGAACCAGAAAGAGCACAGAGAGGTAAAAACCAAGGCCAGGAATCAGTTTTTGACTGGATTTTAACTTCCTGCAGTGCCTTTAGGAGGGGGTGTGCCCACTGCTTCCTGAGGAGCACCCTGGGAATATCCCACCTCCTTCCAGAGGAGATTCCAGCACAGAACTGCTGCACATCCAGACAGGGAATCCACTTGTTTTACAAGTTCTAGAATACAGATATTTGCTAAGAATCCTCCTCCTTACACAGAATATTTGTGTCCACAAGGTCCTTAGTGTGGCTGCACTCAGGACACAATCATTCCAAGTAATAAAAACTCCAATTCATAATCTTAGGAAACTTTTATGCTGTGTTTTTAAAAGAATCCTCTTACAGGTGTTTCCTGAACAGCTCTAGTGAAGTAAAAACAGCAGGAAAGAATCACGAGGAACTCAATGAAAAATTACTCAGTGAAGATTTAATTTAGAAAATCACCATCTGATCAATAATTTTGATCAACAGTAACAAAAGGGATTGTTACTCCCAAATTTAACAACTTAAATATGGGTCTTCAATATGGCAAGAATGTTTTATCCTGGAAGATATTCCAAGCCCTCTCTGCCCTGGATTCCAGTAGAGTTCATTACTGGTTGATGGTCATACGTGGTTACAATGAGTGATTTACACTCTGCTCTACCTCATACACTAATTGATTATTTCTGGTTAATGATGCTGATGATAATGAGGTGTCTCACAGAGTGAGAGGGCAGAACACTGGGTATGAAAGTCAGGGAAGCAAAACTGATGTGGTAAAATTGACAAACTTTTATGGACCCTTCCCTGAACACAAAGAGGGAACATGAGTGAGAAAACATCAATTCCTGCCACTGCTCCAAAATACTGAATTGAAAATTCTTAAAAATGAATGACTCCAATTATCCCAAGGACAGGAAGTGCAGTGCATGCACTGGTGGCTGCCCTAATAAAGCAAATCCATCATTCTCTGGCATTCCTCAGGACAAACTCTTGATTTCCACAGCTACTTCTGTTTCTCCTGTCTCAGCTCCTTGTTCAATGTTCCATCCTCCACTTTGGAACCTCCAGCTGCCAATTCCACACAACACTGAGACTGAACTATAAACCCAACAGTCAGTAACTCAGTGTAACAGGTCCCTTGGCAGGTTCCACCCCTGGAATCCAGGTCTGTACCCCAGGGCAGCAGAGGAATCCTGCAGAACCCTCGAGGTGCCCCCAGCCAGCTGTGACCCCTCAGCCCCATTCCAGTGGCTCCAGCAGCTGGGAAGTGAACTCTCAACTCACACCAGAGGTTCAACTGCAGCAGAGAAGTGAAAAGCCAAGTGATGCTCCCCCTGAACATGCATGTCTTGTATCACCTCTGGATGGGCAGCAGTGGAAAACAACAGCCCTTAGATTTCCAGTTACATTTTGGTTCTAACTTTTTGCCATCATTTGAGTAATCGCCATGATCAGAAACAATGCCCTGATTTGCTGATGATCCCCAGACCTGACGTACCCCTGTAATGCTGCACTCACCAGGTCACCAGGAGCAGACATGCCTGTTCAGCCTAAAACACTGACAGTTCATGAACCGAAACAGAGTGACTGATGATAACCATGACCCAGCCACACTTCAAAGCCTGAACATTAAACACAACATCAAACAGTGAAGACTGAGCTCCACTTCATAACCAACACCTTTACAGACTTAATATTCGGTTCTGGAACAAAACAATACAAAAAGCTGAAATTTAAGATTGACATGGCATCACCAATTAGATCAGGTGCTGACTAGTTTCTTCCCTGTGAGGGTGGGCAGGCCCTGGCAGAGAAGCTGTTGCTGCCCCATCCCTGGAAGTGTCCAAGGCCAGGTTGGACAGGGCTTGGAGCACCCTGGGCTGGTGGGAGGTGTCCCTGCCCATGGCAGGGGTGGCACTAGGTGGGCTTTGAGGTCCCTTCCCACCCAAACCATTCCATGGCTCTGTGATGTTCCAGACCACTGTGTCACAGTGTCTCAGTCATGTCTGTGTTGGACACTTCCCAACTCTTACATTTTGTTTCCCTTGCTTCTCTCAGCTTTGGAATATCAGTTTGGGGCTGACACAACTCCCCACCGCAGAGCTCAGGACCTGTGACAGCCTGGCAGTTGTGACTCAGCCAGGCCGGGAATTGTGTTGAAATAAAGAGATTGGTAAAAAACTCATTATCAGGAGGGGTAAAAAATGCTTTGAGTCTTTGGATTTTATTTTACTTGTTTTCTGGTAAATACCCACAAACATAAATCCATGCTATTTATCATGTCCTGTCACGCTCCATTATACAGCCCATATAGAACTGGAGCTGCAGCTGCTCTGTGGTACTTCAGTACCTGGACCCACTTCCATCTTTTTACACTCCAAGCAAGGCCCAAATCAAGCTTTGATGCTCCAAAATCCCTTTTATTTCCCCCCTGAGCACATCCAGAGCTGGAGAGAAACCATGGCTGACACAGCTGTAAAGTGAAAATCAGCTTGAGTGATGTGACATTTCCTGACGTGACAAACCTGATTTTCAGAGGTGCTGAGTCATCCTTTGATGCCCAAATGAGGATTTGCCCTGCCTGAGAACTGAGATGTCTCCCTGGGAAATGGGATTTGATTGTGGTGCCTCTGAATGTATCTGTTCTCCCTGAGCAACGGGGTTTGAACATGGCAGAGCTGTTTTCCACAAGCACCACCCTCGAAGGCAGGATGGCCACACTTGCCTCAGATTGGACTGGGATGAGGACACTGCACTGGCCCAGGGTGAGCAGCACTTACATTGACAACAGACTCCTTGAACTTGATGTGCAGCCTGTAGTTGGAGAGTGCAATGATGGCATCCTCTGCCCTGCCCACGTACTCCGTGCTCTCCCCGTGCAGTTCGATGAACGGCACCTGCACAGGGCAAGGAAAAGCTCTCAGGAACCAGCCACCAAAATCCACCCCTCCTGCAGCCAACACCACCCTAAAATCCACCTGGAACCCTGCTGGAAACTCAGCCATGTGTCCTGCTGGGGAGGGAGCTCAGCCAAGGCTGCCTCAGAGGGGAAGTGTAGCCTGTTTCTGGAGTGACCCCTCACTTTCTTTACTTCTCCTCAGGGGTAAGTGCTTGGTCAGGGAAAGCAAGGAATTTTTATGGAAAATATCCTCACATTTTGGCAAGCAGCCTGACCAAGCCTTGAATTATGCTCTCACTCTTGCCTTAATGGAGAGTGGCATTTCCATAATGTTATTAAATCCATCCCAAAGTAGGCAAAACATCCAAGATGAATAATCTCCTCTGCTATTTCCCCAATATTAGCTGAGGTGTCCAATCCAGACTGGAGCCCTCGATGCCACACAGCTGAAACCAGCTGGACAAATCCTGCCTTTTGCTTCATATTCCTCACTGCAAACATGAAAATGCACATGTTGCTGTTTTGTAAAAATAAAAAACCTGCAGTCACATCACAGTGCACATTTAATTGAAATAGGACTTAAGCCCAGTTTAGCTGAGCTGGGGGAAAAGTGCAAATGCTCAGCTTGAAAATACTCTGGGGTTACACCAACTTAAATCAACTAAAAACATTTTATATTACAATGAAAAAAGACACCTCTTCAGTTGATGTAGGAGTGTCTGCATGGATAGAGAGGCTGGGAGAGCTGGGGGGCTCACCTGGAGAAGAGAAGGCTCCAGGGACACCTGAGAGCCCCTTCCAGGGCCTAAAGGGGCTCCAGGAGAGCTGGAGAGGGACTGGGGACAAGGGATGGAGGGACAGGACAAGGGGAATGGCTTCCCACTGCCAGAGGGCAGGGATAGATGGGATATTGGGGAGAAATTCTTCCCTATGAGGGTGGGCAGGCCCTGGCACAGGTTGGGCAGAGCAGCTGTGGCTGCCCCACACCTGGGAGTGTCCAAGGCCAGGTTGGACAGGGCTTGGAGCAACCTGGGCTGGTGGGAGGTGTCCCTGCTCACAGCAAGGGGTGGGATTGGATGGGCTTTAATGTCCCTTCTAAATTCCAGCATTCCATGGGAAATAATTTGAACTGATTCCAAAAGGAACTCTGGAAAATGAAGAAAGCAAAAATCATCCATTTTTGTGCAACACAAGCTTTTGGCTTCACAGCAACCAGATGCAGTGGCAGTGTTTACTTAGCTGAGTGCTGTTGTTTTTAAAAAACTACGGAATAAAACCTGGCACTTAAAATTAGTACAAAGAACAGCAACATTTTCAGACACTCCAAGGAACTTGTTGTACTAAAACACCCAAGTGCTCAGTTCCACCAACACTGCCTGAGCACTGAAGAAGAAAAGGAGCTTCTGCTATCCCTGTGCTCATTGGGAATTCCAAAGCTCCAGGGGAGGCCAGAGAATCCCCAGGTCAGCTGGAGATCCTGTGATCCTGGTGCTTACCTGCAGGTTCTCATCCTCTCGGATCAGCTGCTTCCTGGGAAAGATCTGGTTGGCCTGGATGCACTCAAGGCTGTGCTGAGTCTCTTCATCCTGAGGATCAGAGTGTGTGTTACCCTTGGCACTGCCATGGAATGGCCCTCAGGGGAGGAGCAGGTCAGGGAACTCAGGGATCAGAACTGCCCAGAGGTACTCAACTTCCACAGACAACTAAATGTGATACTGGGAGCAGGTTTCCTCCTGCAGCCTGATTGATAAAGTAGCTAAAAATGCAGCAAGATTTCCAGGAGCATTACCCTGAACTAGCCCCGTGCTTAACACTCAGCAACCCCCCAGGTAAACATTCATTCCCTGGAGTTTTCCACATTTTTAACCTTCCTGCTCCATAGCAGACCCTGAAAACCCCTTGCACTTACCATGACAGGCCCTGGGTAGGAGGAGAAATCCTCGTCTTTACTCCCAGCACTTCGAGGCTCTTGTCTTATTCAAATCTAGAAAACCAGAAAAGTGTCACAATGAAGGGAAATTCATCTGCTTTTGCCAAATAAATACAAATTAACTTTTAAGACTGGGGATGTAGTATTAGAAAACTGGGAGCAAGCAGTAATTATGGAAAGATGAAATCCACACAAGCCCACCCTCCTGAGAGCCAGAATTGTTGCAAATTGTGTCTGGCTCCTGCTGCTCATCCTGAGAAATCACCTTTGGAGGAGCTGCTGGGAGATCACCTGTCTGAAGGCAGCAATTAGAGCAGTGTTTACAGAATGTAAATTAAAACCCATTCATTTTCCTAGACCCCCTGGAATTTTCTCCCAAGTCACTTACAGGTGGTGAGTAACAAATGTGTGGGTTATAAATCCAAAGGGATCACTGGGATCATTGAGTCTGATCTGGTGAGAAACAGTTTGTTGGATTCCCCCTGGAACAATCTTATTTCAGCTGTGGCCCATGAACTGGAATTCTTATTGAGATCAAAATCCTCACTTTACAGTTCTGACTCATTCTGGATACCCATGGATGTATCAGAATATCCATCTCCCTGCCCTGCCCTTCCCCAGAGCCCCAGTGGCACTCCAGGGACCTGCTCCCTCCACATCCAGCAATCCCCAACCCTTGGTAAGCTGCAAATTGTCTGGAATTATGAACACAGGCCTGAGGTTTATGCAAATCACCCAATTAGTAACTTAATGACTGAAGTGAACAGCAGAGGTACAGTTTGATTTTGAGGTTGGTCTTACACTCAACCTTTTAATCCTTTTTTACTAAACCAGGATTCATCCAGGTATTTCATGGGACTTGCAGACTGTGGCACAGAAAAGATACAAACCACAGCACTGAGTCCAGTCAGTTCTCAGCTCATGTCACTTAGAAACATATCCCAAATTACCAGTGCTGAGGCTGACAGAGAAAAGCACCTCAGCCCACGAGCTCCCAGCACTGCAGGGAGCCCCAAACATCCCGCACATTGTATGGAACAGTGACAGAGGAAAAGGAGCAGCAGATGCACATGAAGGATGTGCACAGATGGGTGTTTACAGACATAAACAAAAGGAGGAAATTATGAGCAGAATTGAGCTGAAACTGCCATTAATTCACTGGATCTATTGACTATGGAAACAGTGAAATAAAAGTAATACAAAAGAACACAGAAATCTCCAAGCCTGAAGCAATGGAGAGGAGTAACATTCCTTTAAGTTATCAGAAACTAAGGGAATGGACAAACACTGCCTACCAACAGCATGATGAGAACAGCAGTATTGCCAAGGCTGGTCTAGGGCAGCATTATTTAGCATTTCTGTCTCAAAAAGGCAGGATTATTTAACATTTTTGTTCCTAAGAACCAGGGAAAAAAAGATGGCTCATGTGTAACCCACGCTGTGACTGAAGAGAATACCCAAGGAGCACAATGGTTAAAGCTTAAAAGACCATAAATTCACCAGGTTTGATCTTCAATGTATCAGAAACCACGAAATGCCAGCCCTTGTACTGAAAAGCAGAGCCTGTGGTGATTGCAGCATGGCTGGGCACTTTAGAGCTGCTGTGCTCAGGGTTTCTCTCCCAACCCCACGCCTGGCCCTGCCCTGCAGATCCCAAACCAGCCCCAGGATTCAGCAGTGCCCCCAGACCCAGCTGGTTCCCACTCCGAACCCTCAGTTCTTGGGGGAGGGGGGGTGTTGGATTACTTGATTTCCATTCTCCTCCAAGATCCAAAAATGAGGCTCCTGCTCAATGAAGTGATGGCTGAGCACAGCCTGACTGTCCCCCATGACACAGCTCATCCCCCAGGGCAGGCCCAGCCTGCATTAACTCTGCACCATGCCCAGATATAATGCACACTAATGATGCAAGAGATGGGCTTAAAAACTGCAAGGTTTACCCAAACCTCCTTTTCCAGCCTTAAAATCATGGTAAGGTTACAGTGCAGCACCCAGACCTGCAGCCAGGCAGGGAGTGATGAAAGTGAGGGAGTATTTTTGTGACCTCTGACAGTGTGAAGCCTTCAGTGAACACCTGGAGGGTCCTGCTGGGGCACCCCTGCCCTCTGCCACTCACCCCCTGCCACCAGCCCAGCCCTGCTCTGCCACAGCAGTGGGTCCCTAACATCAAACACTGCCAGGTCAATTAATCAGTGAATTTACAAGCACCTTGAGCAAAGTTTTAAACATTAAAGCCTTCAAGATATAATCAAAAGGTACATTCTCAGCCCTGGGGAGGATTTGGGGTGCTGGTGGGTGAGGCTGGACAAGCCCCAGCCCAGAACCCCCCATGCCCTGGGCTGGTCCCACAGTGTGGGCAGCAGGGAGGGGGGGATTGTGCCCCTCTGTCCCCTCAGGTGAGACCCCACCTGCAGAGCTGCCCCAGCCTTGGGGGCCAGCACAGGGAGGACGTGGAGCTGCTGGAGAGTCCAGAGGAGGGCCCAGAGATGCTCCAGGGCTGGAGCCCCTCTGCTCTGGAGCCAGGCTGGGAGAGCTGGGGGGGCTCACCTGGAGAAGAGAAGGCTCCAGGGACACCTGAGAGCCCCTGCCAGGGCCTAAAGGGGCTCCAGGAGAGCTGGAGAGGGACTGGGAACAAGGGATGGAGGGACAGGACAAGGGGGAATGGCTTCCCACTGCCAGAGGGCAGGGATAGATGGGATGAGGGGAAGGAAGTGTTGGCTGTGAGGGTGGGCAGGCCCTGGCACAGGTTGGGCAGAGAAGCTGTGGCTGCCCCATCCCTGGGAGTGTCCAAGGCCAGGTTGGACAGGGCTTGGAGCAACCTGAGCCAGTGGGAGGTGTCCCTGCCCATGGCAGGGGTGGGACTGAATGGGCTTTAAGGTCCCTTCCAACCCAAATCATTCCACTGTTGTACGATATAAAAATACACTGCTACTGAAAACAATTCCTTCAGCTTCTCATACAACTATCAAAGTAACACCAACCCAATTAAAAAGATGAGCTTTCTTACAGGTCTGAAAAGTGCTATCATTGAGGAAAAGTTTTAATCTATTAGGAATTGTGCTGGACAAAATTGTTCTTTTATACTTCAGGTTGATTAGATACATTTAAAGTTTATTATATAAGCACCTACTTATTAATAATATCACTATTAGCTTAAAAAATGAAGACTTTGAAAATATCTTACAGCTGTGCTCCTAAAAGCCTGCACAGGCCACCAGCACAGACTATCCAAATTACTGCCCCAAGTTCCAGTCTAACTCCTGAGTGTGGAAAAAGCCATGAATGTGAGAATCTTCCTTTTTAAGGCGAATTTTAGGAAAGCTGTGTGGAAAAAAATATGCCTGTTTCAGTTTTAATCAGGATTATCAGACATAAAGGGTGATGCTGCCAAGATAAATGGTGTGAGAGGTTACAGGGCTGGTTCTACAGCAACACTTTGCAGGGTCTGTCTGGGTGTCAGTGAAACACTCCAGTGACTTTGCTGCCACCACACAAAACATTCTGAAAATTGCTGACAAAAACAGCAAGAAAGACTGAATTGTTGCAGTGAATTCCCTGATCTGATGGACAGTGAATACCCTGACAGAAATAATGCCTTTGCCATCATGTCAACAGCTGATCCCACTCCATGATCTCATCATGGTCCCTGGGCTGAGCACCAGGAAAGGGACAGAGCACACAGTGACAGTCCCAGCAACCCTGAAACCACATGGAACCTCCACCTCCTGCTCTCCCAAAGCTTCCCAGCCCATTCCAGCTTGCCAAACTCCCCCAGGTCACCCCTGGGAAAAGAAGGGTCAGGAACACCTCCCAAGGGGATTCCTCACTTCAGAAGCCTCAGAAGTGAGAACAGGGATATTCCTCCTATCACCTTCCCCAGGCCACTCCTTAATTAAGCCCATGGTAATTACCCCACCGTGGTGCTCTGAGGGACAGCCTGGCACAGAGCCAGCCCAGTCCCAGCTGGCTAAAGGAACCCATTCCCAAGCTGACCCACCCCCTGCCACTGCAGTAGTTGCAGAATGGATCTATAATTCCCATTTTGTTTAACTGCAGCTGGCAAATAATCAGCTCCTGCCTGAGAGTAAAACCCATTTCCCAGAATTAAAATGGAAATGTTGGAACACAGCTCAGATAACCACTGACCAGGAAAGCTCCCTTCAATTCAGGCTCCCCCCTACCAACAGTTCCTACACAGTGCAGGGAAACTTGTTTTTATTGGCAGAAATAATACTGAGTTTGGTCAGCACTGAGGCCAAAAAAGGTGCTGTTACCAGTTTGCTGTGCTGGCATTTCACCTGCAGTTTCAGGAGTGTTAAATCACACCAAAAAAGAGGTTGGTCTTGTTAATTCTCCATCCTCATGTTCTGCTTGAAAGGATAAATGATGAGCAAAGGTTGTAACCTCAGACTCTGTTCAGCCTCTATGGGAACATCTTAATTGCCTTTAGTTTCAGATGTGCCTTCTGGTCTAAATTATGTACATAATTAAGATTAGCAATAACCATCTGTTTGCCAGTGATTCTAAACAAAAAAGATCATATAAATGAAGGATCATTTACATTCACATACATTTAGATGTAGTTGGATCTATAGCAAGGAAAAAAGAGAAACTGGAGAGGGAAAAAGGAGAAAGGAAGTACCCAAGAATTTCCCTTTGTTCCCCATCCAGATTCTGAATTCCATTTATTTTAACATTAAAATCTAATTGAGTTGCCCCCTGAGCCATTTACATTCTGTGGCACAGTTTCCCTCTCAGATTGGAACCCAAAGGTTTTGGCAAGAGAGCACTGGAACATCTGAGAATGAAACACTCCAGAACGGGATCCACCTGGAGCAGAAGGCGCTTCTGGTGCAAACTGCAAACACTCCTGCCCTCTGGCAGGGGAAGGAAGTCCTGAGATAAGGATAAACACTTGGCTTCCCTGGTTTCCATGCCTGGGTTTCTCCTCTTTCCTGGCCCCACACACAGCAGTGAGTGAGGAATATTTGCTGGGAAGCAGCTGCCAACACAGACATCCCACATTACCCAGGACAGGACAAAGGACTCTGCTTGAAGGTTGTGCACAACTAAGGATCAGTCTGTTTTTTTAATAATTAAATGTTTCAAACTCCATCTTAGTAAAACACTTTTTTTTGTCTAAGGTCTTGGAAAAATTAAGAGAGTATCAATGATAAGTACAGAATCCACCTTCACCAGGCAGCTGATCTTCCCCAAATAATGCAATTCTTACCAAAGAACGAGAGAATGAACCAGTCCTCTCTTGTCCCAGAAGGTTCCAACTATTCTCTTCTGATACTTCACACTGACAGCTGCAAATGAAAAGACAAGACTTTAAAATAGGAACCTTCATGTGAAAAAAACACTTCTAAAGCAGCAGCTCAGGAGACTCCACTGCTTGGTTTGGTTTAATTAAAGAAAAGGAAAATGTTTCACTGCTTTGTAAGTTGTAACTACATTTAACATTCCCAGAGAGGGAATTCCATGCCTGGATTCCCACAGACACAGGTGTGCTGGATGAGGCCTCTGCTCTGGGAAGGAGCAGTTCCAAAATCATAGCCACAAAGCCATTCAGATTTTTTTTTTTAACTAAAGTGGACAAAACCTCAATTATTCAGAAACACAAGCTACAGGAAAGAACTTTCATAGAAGACTCAAGTGGATTTATATTGATCTTGAAGAATGGTTTTTAATTTCACACTGAAATAGCATTTTCCCCCCAACAAAGCAGAGCAAGGCCCCAAACAGGGGAACAGCAACACTCACAAAACTCCCCTCCAAGCCAAGCCCTGCCTTGTGCCCTTCCCAAGTGCTGCACAAACAGTCACTGCCTCAAAAATAAATACAAGTATTTTCACCAAGACACATTTGTCAAAACAATCACATGGAGAAAGCATCTGATGTGCCTCATTCCTCCAGCAGATATTTATTCCCAGATGTCCCTGTGGCTCTGGAGGGACTGCTGGGGCACAGAAAGTTTCCCACTAAAACACCCAAACCCTCCAATGGAAGTCCCAGACCAAACCCAACCGTTCCCAAAGCACCCAAGCAGCCAAACTGATGGGACAGCTCTCCCTTGGATCCAGGGTTTGCTCCTACAGCCACCTGGACACTCTCCCAACAGCACATTCCATGGGGATGTGTCTGCAGAGTCCAATCTCTACACCACATAATCCTGCTGCTGGAAACAGTTTGTCTGTACTCTGATGTGCCACAACTACTGATGAATTTCACATTCTGGGCCATTAAATAAAATAAATTTCTATTTCGCTTTCACTGCATCCTTTAGTTTATGACCCATGACAGGGAAAAGAGGAAATACACAAAAAAGGAGCCATAATTTCAGGACTGACGCACTAGAAAGAAACAGTTTAAGAAGCTGAGCATTAAAAACTGTGCATTTAAAGTAGCTGTGCCTCAGGCCCAGCATCAGTGGGGGAGGGAAGGGACAGTCCTGCTCTGCTCTGCTCTGGGGCAGCCCCACCCCGAGTCCTGGGGCAGTTTGGGCTGAAAGAGCTCAGGCTGTTGGAGCGTCCAGAGGAGGGACAGAGGTGGGGAAGGGCCTGGAGGGGCCACATGAGGAGGGCTGAGGGCACTTGGTCTGTTCAGCTGGAGGAGAGGACACTGAGGGCAGAGCTCAGCAGGGGCTGCAGCTCCATCTCTGATCTCTGGGAGCAGGGACAGCACCCAGGGAAGGGCTGGAGCTGTGCCAGGGCAGGGTCAGGTTGGATCTCAGGGAAAGGCTCTTCCCCCAGAGGGTGGTGGGCACTGAGCAGGCTCCCCAGGGCAGTGGGCACAGCCCCAAGGCTGCCAGAGCTCCAGGAGGGTTTGGATGATGCTCTGAGGGACAGGGTGGGATTGTTGGGGTGTCTGTGCATGGCCAGGGCTTGGACTGGATGGTCCCTGTGGGTCCATTCCCACTCAGAATATTCCATGATTCCAAGTACAAACTTAGATGCACCAAAAGAAATTCTACCATTTCCCACTTGGGAATCTCATGGATCTGCATCCAGCCAGCACTGACACAAACAGTGCCCTGAGGATGCTGTGCTCGAACAGAAAGGCCCTGTGTCGATGCCAACTGTCCAAACCTCAGCTCACCATTTTATAAAACAGTTTCTAAAAGCAACATTTGGGTACCTGCAACACAGCTCAACTTTGTTTTCATTTTTTAAAAAAAATCTCTCCCAACCAACAAGCCAAACACCAATTCCAGTAACTTTTATGGATCAATAATCAACCCCAGCACCCAAAGGGGAATGGGGCACAGTTTTACTTTGAGGTACCAACTCGATCCTGCGACAAGTTGAACTTCACAGCTGTGTGGTTGTACAAAGTCACCTTTGAGGGGAACATGGAGCAAGTTTATTAAAGAACAAAAAAAGAGCTCAGAAGGCAAACTGCACAACTCCAGAACGGCTCTTCAGAGACAGTTTTCTGGCCATGTATTTGCTTTTCCACAAGGCAAGACACACATTTTGAGTAGCAGGAGCTGGACTGATTTTGTGAGGTTTAGGTCCAAGAGAAGGAAAAAAAAAACCCAAAACACCACCTTCACAAAATCTGCAACAAGCTTTTTATTGATTTTAACGAGGTTTGGAAGAAGCCACCGAATCTCCAGAGTTTTGTACAGAATTTTAAAAAACAGGGGGAACATTCCAAGATAAGCGCCCGCGATTCCGCCCGGCCCTGCCAGCAAACCCCTCAGTGCCCAGCGGCGTTCCTGCTGCCGGGCTGTGGGGCTCAGATAAGCACCTCGAGGGGTAGCACTTCCTGAGGCAACAGCTTGGGCCAAAACAAGGAAAAGCAGCTGACGGAAAGGCACCGTGGCTGTGGGTGCTGCTGCCCCGGCCCAACAGCAGCTCCTGCTGGGGGGCCCAGCCCTGGCTCCGGGGGGACTGAGCTCACACAGCCCAGCACAGCCCCTCGGGGGCACCTCGGCTGGGGGAGCCACAGCAACACACTCAGCACCAACAGGAAAGGCAGGGTGGGAGATGGAAAAGGGAACAGGACCCTTTCAGTGAAACCTACAAATGTGTCTAGTAAGGAACTGGCTTTGCACCCCCTTCATTAGCCTGTCACACCCTGAGAGCTGGTCTGGTTTATCATGGAATGGGTTGGGTGGGAAGGGACATTAAAGTCCATCCACTCACACCCCTGCCATGGGCAGGGACACCTCCCACCAGCCCAGGCTGCTCCAAGCTCTGTCCAACCTGGCCTTGGACACTCCCAGGGATGGGGCAGCCACACCTTCTCTGCCCAACCTGTGCCAGGGCCTGCCCACCCTCACAGCCAACAATTCCTTCCCCAATATCCCACCTATCCCTGCCCTCTGGCAGTGGGAAGCCATTCCCCTTGTCCTGTCCCTCCATCCCCTGTCCCCAGTCCCTCTCCAGCTCTCCTGGAGCCCCTTTAGGCCCTGGCAGGGGCTCTCAGGTCTCCCTGGAGCCTTCTCTTCTCCAGGTGAGCCCCCCCAGCTCTCCCAGCCTGGCTCCAGAGCAGAGGGGCTCCAGCCCTGGAGCATCTCCGGGGCCTCCTCTGGACTCTCACCAGCAGCTCCACGTCCTCCCTGTGCTGGGCCCAGGTGGGGTCTCAGCTGAGCAGGACAGAGGGGGTCAGTCCCCTCCCTGAATTCAGGTCATTTCAGCTCAGCTGCCCAAGGAGCTCACAGAGCCTGCAGTGACTCTGCCACGGGGCTCCAGAACTGAGCGGGGGAACAGGAGTGTTTAAACTTCAGCTCTTCCTTTGAACCACCCTCTTAAAATCCTGCTCCGTTGCCTAATTTGGGAACTGGGGTTTAGGTGAACACTTCACCAGGACACAGGTCTCACCTCCACTGTTTTTTCAAGGAAGGTTTTATGGAGAAGTAAAGCAGATGGATTTATATCACGCTGTAAGAGGGCAATACAAGTCACAATACAAATGTGGGGGGAAACTCCACAATGGTGTGCAAGCTGGAGAACCTTTATCCCTGGAGACATTCCAGCCCTTGGAATTGCAATTCCTTGAGCAATCCAATCCAACATCAAAGTCAGCCCTAACCTGAGCAGTGCTGGGCTACAGAAACTTCAAAATCTAAACTCTATGAGCGTGACAATGTTTTTCTTGACATTTATTGAAGTAAAACATTGGCAAATAGTGAGGAAAAGCACTCTGCAGACGTTCTAATAAACATGTTTGTTTAATTAGGTGATTGGGAAGCTCTCTCTCCAGTTCCTTCTCTGAAAGGCTCTATCTACCCAGAGCAGAGAGGGATGATTTGATAAATATAAAGTGGCACAAGTTAAAAAGAGCTCTGGAAACAAAAACAAACCCAGATTTTCTCTAGCTGCAAGTTCTCCTCACAAAGGTGTAAACAAACACAACCACCTGAAGCCTTTTCCCTTGTAACTGACTATTCCGAAGGTGTATTTTTCTGTCTCTTTGCTAAAATGTGCCATTTCCACCCTGGTTATGCCACCCCATGTCACAATCTGATATTATGCAAGTGTGGGTTTTGCTGAGAAGTTCTGCATTCCTGCTGGTATTTCTAACTCCCCAGTATCTCTGCTCCCACACCCCCAACCTCTGTGGGGACAGAACCTTCTCCTTCTCCTGGTTATCCACACTCACCATCGATTTCACCTCCTCCTTCTCAGCCTCAGCTCCAATACCAGCCCCATGTTCTCCTCCTCCTCTCTCCTTTTTCTCTTCTCCCTAGTGGATCTCAGCTTCCTTTCCCAGCTGTTTTCCTGCTGTCCTGAGCGTGCTGAGGCACAGAACACAGAGCTGCTATCAGCACCCCCAGCTGGGCTGGGCCTGTGGGAGCCACAGAGGATGGGTGGGAGCACAGCCCTCCCAGCCAGGATGGGCCAGGCTGCTCCTCAAGGGAAAGCTGGCAAACATTCACACAGAGAAGGAGGAATGCTTGTCTTCAGGGAGACATCTCTGCCTTCTATTGCCATGTGCCACAGAGTTGTGAAGGTTGGAAAAGCCCCCTGAGATCACCGAGTCCAACCTGCAGCTCAGCACCCCCCTGTTCACACCAACCTGCTCCCCAGGGGCCACAGCCACGTGGTTTCTGAACCTTCCAGGGATGGGGACTCCAAACCTCCCTGGGCAGCTGTGCCAAGGCCTGACCATCCCTTCCAGGGAGAAATTCCTCTGGATATCCAACCTGCCTCTGCCCTGGCCCAGCCTGAGGCCGTGCCTTCTCCTCCTGTCCCTGTTCCCTGGAGCAGAGCCCGATCTGCCCCCCACCAGCTCCCCCCTCCTGGCAGGGATTGCAGAGCCAGAAGGTCCCCTCTGAGCCTCCTTTTCTCCAGGCTGAGCCCCCCATTCCCTGTCGCTCTGCCATGCCATTCCCTACATTAAGCCACACAATTCTCAGCTGGATATAAAGGTGTGTACACAACAATACCAGACAGAGCAGACACCAAGAGCCATCCTGAACATCCCACACATGGATGGGAACTGCCCTCCATAAGACCATTTTAAAAAGATCTCATTCCATCTTCTGCTCTACCTCTGCTTTTATGAGTGGAGAATAAAATTAATTATAAGAGTCCAAAGCATCAAAAAAGTTTTGTCAACATCTGTCACTGCACTGACTCATCCCCTAATGGCAGGTTGGCGTGTTGGCTTCCTTCATCTTCCTTCATCTTCCCACTCGGAAGAGCCATTAATCTGCTCTGAGAGCAGTTTGATTAAGCTGATTATCTTTGCATATTTGTTAAAGATCACTTTTTACACTCTGCAAAAATTAAATGCAGAAGCAACAGTTCATGAGTTAAAACAAAAAACCCAGACTGAACAGAAAGCAGAGCTTGAAATGGCAGCAGAATGCAAGAGAGACACTGCTGAGACCCTGGTGGTCAGCAGCAAAGGGGACAGAGACATTTGATCTTCCTTTAAGAAAGGCCTATTTTCCATAATTGATGTAAAGAATAAAAATGAGTAGGGCCTTAGGTGAGACAACAGCACCAATTATTGAAAAAATAAAAAAGAGTGTTTCTGAATAAAAGATTCTATATCGATATTCTCCTTCACTGACCTCAAAACAACACAGGTCAAAAGACCACAGCAAGCTTAAAACCAAAATTCAAAAAGAATGTCACTTTTTCTTACAATATTTCAGGCTTTCTTCTCTTTCAGTTTGGATAAAACCCTGAGATCCAAAGGCTGCAATTATTCATACATAAGCCAGGATACAATTTATCCATCAGAGATCTTCAGTATTATAATTTTCCTTTTATTTCAGTTACTCCATATTCCTCAATTTCACGTGCATGACAGACAAGGAACAGCTACCAAGAAGGACCAAGGAGCTGCACAGCTGGGTCTGACCCATGGAGAGACCTGGAGGGATGGCACCTGGCTCTGGGAGCTGCAGGAAAGCTGCCCAGGGCCTCTGCTGGGGCAAACCCAGGGGACCTGTGGTGGTTCCAAGCTGGAAAGGTGACCAGGTGTGCCAGAGAGGGGGAATTACAGCAAGAGCCAACCAAAGAGCCATGAAACGTAGGGCAGTATTAGACTGGAGTTATGGAACAAACAGGAAGGCTGAGTCCAGGCACCAGAAGCTCCCATTGGAAATGGCAGAGTGAGGAAGAGGATGATTTGCTCCTCCAAGTCCTCATTTTCCCATCAGGGTCCTCACATCCATAGAACAGAATCATAGAATAGAATCAGAGAACCATAGAATCAGGTTGGGTTGGAAGAGACCTCTGAGATCATCAAGTCCAACCTTTAATCCAACCCCACTGTGATCACCAGATCATGGCACTCAGTGCCACGGCCAGTCTCACCTTAAAAACCTCCAGGGATGGGGAATCCACCCCCTCTCTGGGCAGCCCATTCCAATCCCTCAGCACTCTCTCTGCAAAGAAGTTTTTTCCAATCTCCAACTTCAATTTCCCCTGGCAGAGCTTGAGCCCCCCGTGCCCCCTTGTCCTATTGCTGAGTGCCTGGGAGAAGAGACCAACCCCCACCTGGCCACAACTTCCCTTCAGGCACTTCCAGACAGTGCTGAGCTCACCTCTCAGCCTCCTCTTCTCCAGCACAAACACCCCCAGCTCCCTCAGCCTCTCCCCACAGCACTTGTGCTCCACTCCCTTCTCCAGCCTCGTTGCTCTTCTCTGGATCCTTTGCCACGAGTCCCACGCCCTGCCCTGTTCTTCCTCCCAGGAAGGCAACAACCAACCAGAAGTGGCTGCTCATCAAAGTCCCCAAGGTTTCACTCACCCTCCCAAAACACCTCCTGATCCCCCTTCCCTCCTGGGGTCACAACCTGCTGTTCCTCAGTCCTTCCTGTGCCTGGCTGGGTGCTGGGAAGGGGCAGCAGCTGTTCCAGAGCATTCCACACCCCCAGCAGGACAGGCTGTTCTGACAGCCAGTGCAGCAACCCTAGAGACACCTACAACTAATTAAAGTAACAAAGGTTTGAAAAAAGGAAGAACCAAGAAGCAGATGTGATTTGAAGGCTCCTTTGGAGATTCAAGATACCTTCCCATGAGACTTTTCCCCCCACTGAACTGCTTAGGACAACACACACAGTCAGCCATCAGCTCCTCAGTGTGTAAGTCAACCTCGCTGTCACCACAATTTTTCTGGAACAAACCTTTGAGAATCTTTTAACCAAACACTACTCCATGCTTTTCTTGTAAGACAACCTTCTTGAAACACCAAGTACCTGTCACAAATGATCTAGTAATGCTTTGAGAAATAAATGCTGAAGTTATTACAAGGTGTCCCTGACAGGGACCTCAGTTTCCCCTGGCAAAGGCCCAGCAACCACAGAATCATGGAATGGTTTGGCCTGGAAGGGACCTTAAATCCCATTCAGTCCCACCCCCTGCCAAGGGCAGGGACACCTCCCACCAGCCCAGGCTGCTCCAAGCCCTGTCCAACCTGGCCTTGGACACTCCCAGGGATGGGGCAGCCACAGCTTCTCTGCCCAACCTGTGCCAGGGCCTGCCCACCCTCACAGCCAAGAGTTCCATCCCCATATCCCTTCTCTTCCTGCCCTCTGGCAGTGGGAAGCCATTCCCCTTGTCCTGTCCCTCCCTTCTCCATCACTCTGTGCTGCACACCCTGCACCAGGCAGGACACAAAGGGCTGGTTGTTGTCATCGAGGCCTGTCACGAGACATCACTTTCTTTGCACACCTTACACAATGTAATTATGGGCAAAGCTTTAATCCATTAATTCCTGAATTGCATTGAAAAAACCTGTTCTGTCAAGGAGGCCCCTGGGGAAGATGCACACCCACCTACTCTGCCTCCCTCGAGGAACAGGAGGGCACGGGAGGCTCCGTGGCTGACGATTCCACTGGATCACCCCACACGGGTGGGAGAGTTACTATTGCAAGCTGCTTAACATCAGCACTTGGTAAAATTGGGGCACACTCAAAAACTGTCATTTTTAATGTGGCACTTCAGCTGGTTTTGCTTTAAGACAGCCTGCACTGGCATTCCCTGGTGAGCCAGCAGAGAGGGTGCTGCTCCCACACTCCTCCCAAACAAAATGTTCCTCTTCCTTATCTTCCACCAGTCTGGAATTTCAGACCCCTCATGGCACAATCCCGGCCCTCACCACAAAACTAACCCAGAGAGCAGATTTTGGAAGCACCACTCCACAGTGTAGCTGTTGTTTGCTCCCAGAGCAGCACATCCTGAAAACCTGCAGGACATTCCAGGTTTACAGAATTTAAAGCAGCTTGAGAACCTCTTCAGCTCCTGCAGAAATGGCATTTCTTTACAGAACTAATCAATTTGCTTGGTTCAACCCTCAGCCTGCTTAATGCTTTGAGAAATATGGAAGTGGTTTGAGTTCCAATGGCAGAGCTCACAATGCACACACCGAGCAGGTTCCCAAAGCCCTGACCTGCACTGGAGCTCCGAGCACAGCCCCTGGGATTGTCTGCAGGAGGAATTCACACAGTTCTGCCACAGTCTGTGAACCTGGGCATGAAGAGCTCTTCCTTCCAAAGCCTCTTCAATTACCATGGCAGGGGACAAGTATGTTTGATCACAGCACATTTACAGTGTGAAACAGTAAGTCAATTCAATGCAAGAAAAGCCCCAAGTTCAGGTATTTCTTTACTAGTTCAAGCGAAACAATCGTGGTAACTGAGTCAAGAGCTGACCTAAGCTGAGAGCCCTTTTTATGAACTGACTCCTAATTTCCCCATTTCAGGAGCTAATCAAGGATCAGACCAGCTTTGCTGGGCTCACAAACAGCTGTTTTCTAGAGAGCAGTCCAAATACTTGTTAGGGCATCACCAGCAATGCTGCCAAGACATCAACAGCACTGTCACAACCCGACACTGCTGTGTAAACACTGCCAGGCAGGAGGCAAACCCAGGAGATAAAGCCACGTGTGGCTGTGCCTGATAAGGAGAGAGCTGGGTAAGGAAACACCAGCAGCTCCAGTGACAGCACCAAGTCCTCTGCGGGTCCTATTTAGGCAGCAAGTTCCAGGGCACAGCCAGACACACCATTTGCCTCAACAGGCTCCTGCCCTCCTGGCACCTGAGCAGTGACCCCTTCAGAGAGAACAGTCAGGCTGGTCTATCAACCTGCTGCCAGCCCCAGGTCCTCCAAACCTCCTGCAGGTTGCTGTGCTTCTGTCAAGCTCCCTCCAGGACAGCAGGGAAGGGCTCTGGCTGCCCACAGGGGTTCAGACACACAGAACCCAAATGCCTTTCCCAGTGAGGAAGATTCCTGCATTTAGATCACAAGGGACAAACTGGTTTGGCCAAGAAACCTGCTGCTTCAGGCCTTTCTCTGGACAGATGATTCATGGAGTCATGGAATGGTTTGGGTGGGAAGAGACATTAAAGCACACCCAGTTCCACATCCTTGCCATGGGCAGGGACACCTTCCATCAGCCCAGGCTGCTCCAAGCCCTGTCCAACCTTGGCCTTTTACTCCTCAGTTCACTAAAGTTAAAATAAAAAGGCCAGGAAAGACAATTTTCTCCTACAGTTAAATCACCTCAGTATCTTCCAAGTATTAGGACAGTTGTTTATTCCTATCTTTTTCCACTCGTGGAAAGTCACAGTTACTTCTGGAAGCAGGAAACGCAGCTGGCAAAACTTCCATTTCCAAGCTGGACCTAAATAAGCCCCGGAGAAGAATCTCCACACCTCAAATAAAAGGCAGGCAGAGAGTGTTGGAGCGCCCTGCCCACCGACAGAGGAGGGAGGGGACACGGAGCCCTGTGCACCCGGCCAGGAGGGAGCAGCAGCCGGGCCTGGCTCAGCCCCCAAGGGAAGGGCTGCAGCAGGGGCTGTGCCCTGCCTGTGATGGGGAGGCACCCACGGCTCCTCCACGCCCAAAGGAACCTCTTAATGTGCCTCAATTGCCGTGACTGGTTCGAAGGTCAATTACACACATCAGCAGTGTCTGCTGGGAAGTACTGAGGGCTGCAACAGATTCGGTAAATTTGTCACACTGCGAAATGTATTCCACAACAGTGGTGGGTTCAGAACCAGCAGGCCACAAAGGGCACCTTTTTCTAGTGTTATCTAAGCCCAGTCGTCCTTCAGCTACTAAATCAAGGTAGATACCATAGTCATAGAATCATAGAATGGATTGGGTTGGAAAAGACCTCCCAGATCATCAAGTCCAACCCTTGGGCCAACTCCAGTCCCTTTACCAGATCATGGCACTCAGTGCCACGGCCAAGCTCAGCTGAAAAACCTCCAGGGATGGGGAATCCACCCCCTCTCTGGGCAGCCCATTCCAATCCTTGATTCCTCTCTCTGGAAAAAATTTTTTTCTGCTCCCCACCTTCAATTTCCCCTGGCAGAGCTTGAGCCCCCCGTGCCCCCTTGTCCTATTGCTGAGTGCCTGGGAGAAGAGACCAACCCCCACCTGGCCACAACTTCCCTTCAGGCACTTCCAGACAGTGCTGAGCTCACCTCTCAGCCTCCTCTTCTCCAGCACAAACACCCCCAGCTCCCTCAGCCTCTCCCCACAGCACTTGTGCTCCACTCCCTTCTCCAGCCTCGTTGCTCTTCTCTGGCCCCGCTCCAGCCCCTCAATCTCTTGCCTCAACTCAGGGGCCCAGAACTCAACACAACACTCAAGGTGTGGCCTCCCCAAGGCAGAGGCCAGGGGAAGGCTCACTGCCCTGGGCCTGCTGGCCATGCTAGTTTTGTTCAAATCTTGAGCGTGTCCAAGGCAGGAACAACCACAACTTACAAACTCCTGTTTCCAGACTGCCCAGGAAGACTCAGCTCAGTCACAGCTCCCCAGATCTTCCCTCCATAACAAGTTCCATACTCAAATAATCATCAGGCCTGTTCACTTACACTGAAGTTGCACAGCCATTTAGAGCCAAGAAAGAATTTACTTGGATTAACAGATTATGCTTATTCTAAAAAAACTAAACAGTATGAAGCCAAAGTTAAATACATTTAGGTATTTCAGAGGCACCAAAGAAGGTTCTGTGGTTGATTAAGGCATGTATGTGTATCAAAACACAGGGTTTCAGCTGGAACTGGAATTAAGCTCTGCAAGAGACTGCAGCTCTGCTGGGGAAACAAGGTTTGACAGATCTGCAGTTAACAGCACAGCCTCTCCCTCCTCCTCTTTAAAGTCAAAATCCACGAAGTTCAAGCTTCCATAGAAGGACACCAGCAGAGACTTGCCTTATGTGGGAAGAGGAATTCATCCTATGGGGTAACTGCGTCTCCTTTGGCCAACCCTGACACTGGAACAGCCATTGCAACAGGAAGAGTTTAGTCTTGATTCCCTACCTGGTCACTTCAATCAGGTCCTCCACAGCTGATCAGTTTGTAACAAAAAGAGCTATTATCCCAGTATCCTATTTTACACTAAATGACCTTTAGAAAAGGACAACAAATTAGCAATGCAAGAGAGTAACGAGCAACCTCTGCTTGTAGTGCTGAATGGCTGCAGGAATGCAACTGCCTGCACAGAGACATGTCCTGTCAGCTCTTAGGGGACCATCCAGAACACACTGTCCCCAAAATCTGGGTTAGTGTGGACTCATTCAAGTCAGGCAAACCCTAATTTAAAACCTCCCCCACTTATTTTTCCCTAAAGAAACTCATTCCTTTTGGTAGATATAACAAACACTGGCAAAGAAAAGAATAGTACAAAGAACATAAGTAGTCATTTAAGTGTTTTATCCTTTAGAGAACATTCACTCCTTCCCCGTGTGACTCAAAACAAACCTAATTTACTAAGAAAGAGTTGGTTGTAATTAAGAGATAAATCATCATTTTAAAGAAACAAAGGTTTGGCTCTTCAGCGAGTTACCCAAACAGGCACATCCCATCCCTCCCACGGCACTGCAGAAGGCACAGCAGTTCACACCTCACTCTCTTACTGATGCATCAGGGAAAGGTAATTTTCATTTTAAATGTGGTTTAATCCCAGATTGTAAAAAATAAATATGTCAGGAAACTGCAGTTACCCACTTCAATTTTGTTTTGCAGTTGAATCATTACCAGCCAGCAAGACTTCACCTTCCTTTAAGGAATATATAAAGATTTATAACCATCCTTAGAGTAAATTTAACATGTCCCCTTCTGACTTTATTTTATGAAGACATAAAAGAACATGTGCACACCAGTCCATGGGCTTAAAGACACGAAAACAGCACAAGTCACATTTGTATTGCTACAATTCCTACCTGTGACTTGCAGATCTCAAGGTTCAATTAAACACACAGAAGGAGCACTTCACAGGAAAAATTAAGATCAACTAAATGAATCCTTCCATTTGGAGCCCCCTCTGCTGACCCCAACCTGGCTACAGCCTCCTTTGAGATGGTACAGCTGAGCCACTCAGTGCAGCTGCTCCTGGGGGTTTATAATGTCAGAATTTCTGTCATTCTTCCCATCCTGTCACCCTGAGCTTCAACTTTTCATGTCACCTCGTTGAGCACAAACTCTGAGAAGTGTCTCACACCGGGAGGGTAAAATGCTCAAGGTGCATCTGCTTCGAGTCAGAAAGTAAATCAGGTAAGTCTGGAGGGAAAAAACAAGTAGATACAACACTGAGAAGGTACAGCAGGGTTCAGTTTCTGGGTCCTGCCATACTGCTCTTCTGCTGTGAAATGAAGTGGCAACCCCTGCCCTCAGCTGCCATCGCTTCGTGGCACACACACAGGACAAAGCTGCTGACACAGCTCTGGGACTCCCTTTGCTCAGTCCCTTAAATGCCTCAGGAGGTGCCCCCTCTGGCCAAAACCCAAACCAAGGAAGGGCAGGAATGTCTTTCCTTCCCAGAACTACCCACGCTGCCTGCAGCAACACCTGCAGCAACACCTGCCATCGGGTCCAGGGAGACCCAACTCCACAGAAAGCTTTCCTTCTGAGAGACTCACAGTCAACACCAGATTGCCATCACACAAACAAGACTTGATATCCAGCTACAAGGCCAACAGAAGTTACTACTGCTCCTTTAAGTCCAAATGGGAAAGTACAAAGAACCAAGATGGAAACACACACGAAAAAACCCAGAAGAATTTGGGCTGAGTGGGACAGGAGCACAGCAGCGAGTCCATGCCCCTGTTCCATCAGACCAAGCTGCTCAGAGAGTCACCCAGCCCAGGTCTGAGCACCACCAGGCACGTTCTTTCTAAAAAACTGTTCCAATACGAATGCTGGAATCTGTAAGCAAGTTCAGAAAAGTACTCAAAGGCAAAGGAAACAAATTCCTCTGAGCAAAACCAGGGAACAACCAGGGTGAGAACAATGTTCAGAATCCTTAAGTCTGCCTCTCTTCCATTGCAAGCCTTTATTTCAAGAGGTTATGCAGCTGGTGAAACACAAATCTACATGTGAAGACAAATCTAGAAGCAAATGCTCAGAGCTGAGATGAAAAAGCATCTGTAATTTAGATAAATAACAGCTCTCTGAGGAACAGGCTCAGCATTCAGGTCGTGTGTTTCAGACAGAGCATGCACACAGTTCTGCTCATTTAAGATTCAAATACCAAAAATCAGCCCAACTCCTGGAGGAAAGATCCCATCTTTATGCAGGAAGGCTTCCTTGGTGAGCTGAGGGGAGTCTGCCAGCACAGAACAAGGATCCAAGGTGTGGATGTTTCCTAAAGCACATCTGTGCCTCGAGCTTGGAGCTGTGCCAGCCCTGCAGCAGGTCCCTCTGACAGCACTGCTCCCACAGCCTGCCACAGTAAAACTGCCAGCAGGAACCAGCACTGCAGCCACACTGCGTGTTCAGCCTCAACAGCTTGAGCATGGAACTCAAGAATTCTCTTTCCAGATGCCCTCACCTTGGGTGCCCAAACCCAGACCCTCTCAGGCAGGTCAGGTGTCCCAGTTCAGCAGGTGGGACCAGTTTATCCCTGTATGGGTGTGACCAAAGCTGGGCATTCTAAACCCTCTGGGCCACTGCCCAGCAACTGTTCCCAATGGCCCATTGGCAGCAGCTGCCCAGGGCACAGCTGAGCCCTCAGCCTGGCAGCTGGCTGGGAAAGAAGCCTGGCAGAGGAGCTGGGAGAACTCCCCTGCAGGGACTCCTTGGCACCTCCACACCCACCTGAGGGCTCAGCTCTGCTCAGGGGCCAGCAACCATTCCAAAATCCCCCCTGACTGCCAGAGTCACATCCCCCACTCTGGAACTCCCTGCCCTGGGGGAGGGACTGGGGGCTCCCACCTGCACCTGAGGGGAGAGAATCTTGGGGGTTTGAAGACCTCAGGGAACCACTGGTTGGATCCAGAGGAGGAGCAGAACCTCGACAGGAGGAGCCCACCAGTCTCCACCAGACTGCAACTCTCAGCTGCACCAACGGGTTTTCCACTTTGGACTTTTCCTTTGGACTCGGGGGAGCCACGTGGGGCTCAGCACAGGGGCCACCAAACCCCACTGTGTTTGTGCCCCAGGGGGCTGGGTTCCACTGCTGGGTTTGGGGGTTAAACCCAGTTTCTCTTTGTGCCATTGCATTTATTGTAATACTGTTATTAAATTGTGACTCTTATAATCTCTTTTGTGTTGCGTTCATTTCTCCTGCCGGTTTCCCTTTACACCAGCACACCGGGTGGGACACAAGGGGCTGTTCTGGTGGTTCCCTCAGCAGGCAGAGCCGTGCGGTGTGGGTGCTGTTGAGAGGGAACAGCCCCCAGCAGGCTGGCGTGCCTTGCTGATGGATTTTTGGCCCAGGCTGTTACACGTAGTTGCGCAATAAGCAAAGAAGGGAGGTGAAGCTGAAAGCCCTGAGTATTAATGACCCAGCAGGTATTTTCACTGCTCATGCCATGGAAATCAACTTGTAATTGCAGCTTCAAGTGGTCACACATAAAAAGCACGGAAAGAAGAATTACACATCAGGAAATGCGAACCCTGTGATCACCTGTGAAGCTTTAGCTCAGCTTCTCGTGGCATATGTATGACCCCTAACTACAATCCCCATCCTTTCCTTCCCACAAACCCCCACCCTCACCCAGGGAGCTGGATGGGACAGCACTCACTGAACCCAGAACTTTTCATTACAGTCATTTCCCTTAACCCTGCAGCCAGTGGGGAGTTCTGAAGCCAGTCAATCCTTCCAGCACCGTGAAGGATCCACAGTGCTCACCAGGGCTCTCACTGCCCCCCAGATCCTAAGTGGTAGTAATGGATTTTTAAAAGCCTGGAAAACTAAGGATAGTAAGAATTCAAGGCATCAGAATGATCCTTCAAGTGTTGGTACCCAGAACAGATGTCCAGTCTAGTTTTTCAAATACTCCCAATTTTCATGGGATTCTGCTCTGTGTCTGGAAATACAACTCCCCCAGCCAGGGGTTTGAGCTGCACAGATGAGCACCCAGGCCTGGAGTTACACACTCACCACCAAATCCATAACTCCACACACACCTGGAAAGGTTCCCAGGAACTTACAGGCCAGGACCACAACCCACAACAGGGCAGGGACACACCTGGTTCTCCAGGATGGCACTGACCTGACTCACCAGACCACCTCCTACAACTCCTTCCCAGATAACGCCACCTCACCCACTGCTTCTACCAATACCAGGCAATTTAACATCTTATTGGGCCACCTGGAAATTCTGGATTTCTGCAGGTGTCCAAGGCTACTGCAGCCTCTGCTTACAATGATCTCAGTCATTATCTGTGGGGATGAATTACTGATGTCAGCACAGGCACACCAACACTCAAGAGATCAGACAAATTGTTAGGCACCTGGATATCCAATCAGCATTCCTCCCACAAACAACTTAATCTTTATTTATATTAGTTTATTGCCTCAATTGCACAGCACAGACAAACCTCTCTGGGAGGGAGACAAACTCCTGGTGAGCCTTCAGCACAGAACAGCCCTCCCAGCAGCTCCACCAGACACAGACACATCCCCCAGGAAGCCCAGGGCACCAAGGACTCACATGAGGAGCCAACACACCCAATTCGAACACCCTCCTGTGGAATGGTCAGCCCTAAAGCCAGCGGTAGAGTTGTCCTGTTTCATTGGTTCCAAACATCATGTCAGTCCAAATCCCTGACCAACTGAGGCCATCCCTCCCCTTTAAAAGGGCCCTTGAAGAGCAGCATTTGAGCTGAGGGCAGAGAGTGCCTGACACCAACACTCAGCACAGACTCAAATTTTACACAAGCTTAAGCTACATTAACACTAAAACCACAAACCCAGCAAGGCTCAACAAGCCCCAGAGTTGTGTGCAGATGAGGAGCAGCTGTCCCTCACTGGGCTCCCCCATTCCCAGAGCACTGCAGGGCTGGGCTCCCCATCACATCAGGTGCAGCCCCCACACCAAGCACCACCCTCACCTGGCCCTGGGCACCAGTTATTGCTCCAACAGCTTCAGAAGCAGGCTGGTGTTTTAAGCCATTAAAGGAAAAGCCACTAAATGAGCTTTTAAGTCAGTCTGTGTAATACAGCACAGGCCACCTGCCCCTCAGTGAGGCCCCACTGCCATGCTGTGTCTGCCACAGCTTTAACTCTTATTTAACTTATCAAAAGGATGTCAGAAGGCTTATGCAAGTTCACCTCTAATGTACTCGTTATCCTCTTAGGAGCCACTGAATGAAATGTGAGTTAATGAATAACACAGTAGGAATTATTTCATTATCCCCACGGTGAGAGAGAGCCATCTAATTCTTGGCTATGATGTCAGACTTGAGAACCAGCCAGTGGTACTTGCTCAGGCCTCACAGCTCCCTGACTGCTCCAGCAGAGGCATTCCCAGGGAAAGGTGCACTGCCAGAACTGCAGCAGAGCTGCTCCTCAGCAGCCTCTGGAGGAATGAAAGCAGCAGGAGGGAGGAACTGCAGCTTGTCATTCTGCTGCCAGGGAGGTTTTTAGCAGCATACATTTAATGTCCAGGCCGTGCACAGGAGTGCAAACTGAGGCAGCGAGAGCATGTCAGCTCTCCACATTTCCTCTTGCCTTACACCCACTCCTACAGCGCCAGCCCCACTTCAGGTCACCACTTGTCTCTGCTACTAAGACAACCTGTCTATTAAACTCCATCAGAAACCCAGGACACTTGAAGAGAAGTCTGAAGCGAGGTATAGATCCTTCATCAGTCATTGGCAGTCCCATTTCTGGCAGTCAAGGCTGCCTCACTTCCACTTAGTTACACCAAGGCTTCTCACTATGGAACCTGATGCCTTATGGCAGAACATGTTCACTGCCCTGTGAAAAAGGCCCATCTCCTGATAGTACAGGTGGCAAGAAGGGCAGTTCCAAGAAAGACCAAGTCCTCCCTCAGGTCATTGAGACATTTGCCTACAACTACAAACCAGCTTTAGATTGTCTGAAGAGTCTGTATGTTCAAAAGGCTAATTCTGTCAAGGAGACCAGGCAGCACAAGGAGGTGTTCAGAGCTGGTACTTCACTGATCTCCTGACCATGAAGCCCACCAGGACAGCTGTGCTGGGCAGTGCCCCTCAGACAGTCTGGCTCTCAGGACACGTGTCCCTCCCTGCCCACAACACCCCCACACTTCCTTGGCATTGTGCAGCCAGGAGCAGGGAAGCAGCAGCCATTTGAACAACTCACCCCAGTCCATCATAGCCTGCAAGTATTACTTACCAGGTGTTCCCCTTAACTACCTGACTGATGAGGAATAAACCAGTACATAAGCAAGCTCAAAACCTAAGCAAGAGGAAAAACCGGAAAGCCTGGGAGCCCAAAGCTGGGAGATGGCTCCAGTCTCCCATCTGCATGGGAAGTCCACCCCCTGCCATGGCACACCCAGGGAAGAGCCCAACACAGGCAGATTTCTGTGCACACACTGCAGAAACTGAGGTATGTTCCCTTCCCAAGGAGAGGTTTCCCCACCCCCTGCAGCTCCCACTCCCTCCCGGACAGCCACCCAGCACTGGGGCTGTGTGACACATCAAAAGCAGAGCACAGTTGTGCCCCACTCCTTATCACACTGACACAAACACTGTCTGCGAGCCCAGCACGTGCTGTTCTGTCATTCCCACATGAGTGTGCACATGGAGGGTGTACCCATAGTCCAGTCCTGGCATCACAACCACTGCCACCCTGCAGTGCTGCAGTGTATTTAGAAGGGCTCTGTTTGTTAACACTAAGCTCACTTTAGTGGTGTCACTAAAGGCATCCCAGCCCCCAAACCCACTGTTGGCCCGTAAGAATTCAGCTTAAAGTCTTCACTTATTGCTCAAAATACCAACATTTAGGATGCAATACCCACTAAGATACAATAACCAGTGGCAGTATCTGTAAAATACATAGAAAATTCAGTAAGATAAACTATGAGAGGTTGGTCTGGGGGCAAGTTTCTGTTAGACCAGAGGCTTCTGAACTGGCACAGCATCTCCCTGTGCAGGAATGTCTGAGCTGTCTCAGGGGCTGCCCAGCAGAGTGCCCACCCCCTGAGCTGAGCTCCAGGGCACACAGCAGGACCTCAGCCTGCACAGCTGGGAACCAGGGCCTAAAGTAAGCACAGGCACACAGAGTGAGACAAGGAACAAGCTCTGGATGCCACTTAAGAGGGCGATGGGATCGACGTGGTGTGGCTTTGAGCCCTCATTCCACTTGTACAGTGATACTGCTGAAGTTCAACCACGTGCTGACATTCCCCACTGAGTCAGTGCTGTCCTTACACAACACATTCAGGTTCCTCAGAGCTGTTCTGGGAGCCCTTCCCTGGCTGGATCTACACCACTACAGCTGTGCTGGTTAATCAGCCTGCCATGCCAAGGGCACTGCCAAAGCCACCTGCAGCCAAGAGATTCCTGTCTCCTGGGAGCATCCTCAGGGCCATGGCCATGCCAGCTGCACACTAAAACTGCCCCACAGGCCTTAAGGAAAAGTTTCTTCAGCAAAAGCCACACTTTTGTGTCTGATATTGTCCCTTTTAATTTAAAAGTCCCACATTCTATCCCTTAAGACTTCTTACCTATTTTGGACACCCACTTCACAAGACAGACACATGTTTGATGTATTAGGCATGGATTGATTCAACTGTGTGGTCTGGTGGGAGAGCAGGAATATCCAACTGCCCTGAACTCTGCAGTTCCCAGCTTAAATACATCCAGACAGACTCACTAGAAGGAAGCAAACAATGTCATCCAGACTGTCTGGGGAAGCAGCAGGGATTTAAAAACACAGCTACTCACTGCAGGTTGGGGTTCAAATGTGAACAGCAAGAGCTCAGACATTCCCCCAGTTAACAAAAACTGCTTTAGTTCTCAACAGCTGTATGATTCTTCCACTATGATCCTCCCTCACACCCCAAGATTTTTACTAGTATTAAGTGGTTGTCTAAGTGAGAGTCAGTTAGAAAGTCTTTTTATCACCACCACTGTTTTCTCAAAGATTAAAAATTAAATCAAGTCCTCTACTACTGGAATTTTCATTACCAGGAAGATGCAGTAAAGCTTCTTGCATTATGGTTATTGGGTTGTTCTCCCAATACGGTAAATCCATCAGTTCAATGCTTTGAGTTAATTATTATTGCTTAACTGAGGTAAATGCAAACAGAAACCTAAACAGCATGGAATTAACAGTAGGAAACCAAGCTCAGCTACTGAAAGATAAACCACATACTTCATGATCACCTGCAAGTGTCAGGGAAATTCTCACACAGCTCTCATGTGTATGAGAAATTAAAAGCCCTGATGATCAGAGCTTCAGAAAAGGGCCACAGGCAGATTGCACAGTGAGGTAAAGACTCAATCTTTTCCCTGCATCCAGACACTTGGGATTAGCAATGAAGAAAGGTTTATTATAATAGAGAACAAAATAACTAGAAATTGGATTGCAGTATTTCCAGAATATTCTGTCAGATTCTCTCAGCAATCACAGAATGGATTGGGTTGGAAAAGACCTCTGAGATCACCAAGTCCAACCCTTGGGCCAACTCCAGTCCCTTTACCAGATCATGGCACTCAGTGCCACGGCCAAGCTCAGCTGAAAAACCTCCAGGGATGGGGAATCCACCCCCTCTCTGGGCAGCCCATTCCAATGCCTGAGCACTCTCTCTGCAAAGAAGTTTTTTCTGCTCTCCAACTTCAATTTCCCCTGGCAGAGCTTGAGCCCGTGCCCCCTTGTCCTATTGCTGAGTGCATGAATGATTCCCTGGAGAGACCACCAAAGCTCTGGAGCATCTCTGGAGCTCCTGCTCAGACGGTCCCTGCAGTGTCCCCTTGTCTCACTGGGCTGGGGCAGAGGAGCTGCAGCACCCGGGAGGATCTGGGCAGTGCTCAGCCAGCCCTGGCACAGGCCCCTCTCCTTGAAGGACCACCAGCTGCCAGGGCGGTTCCACCGAGTTACACTGACAGGGCTGCCCTTGGAGGTGCTGAAAGCAGAGCCCCCTGTGAAGCCGCAGCCCTGAGATGCTCCCGGGGCACTCGCAGCCTGTGAACTGAGCAGCGAAGTGGCTGCTCCACAACAATGTGCTCCACTGCAGGGGCAGCTCACACACCAGTGAATGCACAATGCAAAGAGCCATTCAAGTGTCAGTCCTCGAGTCCGGCCGGGACAAAGTGCTTTTTGTTTCTGTCTTCGAGATCCTGCCGAATCCAAACCAGATTAAGTGTGCTGGCAGCCTGGCTCCTGCCTCCCAGACGATACGTGATCCTCGGGGAGGGACCTGCCAGTGCCCTGCAGGGACCCGGCCCGGGCACACGCGGCCCTGCCTGCAGGGACCCGGCCCGGGCACACGCGGCCCTGCCTGCAGGGACCCGGCCCGGGCACACGCGGCCCTGCCTGCAGGGACCCGGCCCGGGCACACACGGCCCTCACAGGCTCTGCCCTCCCCGGCAATACCTGGAGCAGATCCTGCCTTGGAGCATGAAAACTGGCAGGGAGTCACTCTGCTCACAGGAAATAACCTCGGAAATCAGGACGAGAGGTCCTGGGTGCACTGGTAAAGAACATCGATAACAACATTTAGTCTCGCTAGAGCCAGAAGGAATCTCTGCCTGAGCGCAGCTACCACCGAAGGCTTTATCACCTCCAGGGGAGACTCTGAAATAGATACATTTGATTTGCACAAGACCCATTCAGCCTTGCTAAGATCTCAGCATTACTTTTCTGCAGCTCCGTGACACAATCAGTGCTCCTGAATGACTCTCCACATCAAGTTCCAGTGCCTTAGTCCTCACTGCTGTGTTAAACACAACCCCCTCAACACCCACAGACCCAAGAGCCCACTCCCTCCATAACTCACAAGGACTAAGCACATTTTATCTGTGGAAAACACACCAGTGGTTATCAAGCAACATATCAAATCTTACCACAAATACTAAACAACACCCAGCAATTCAACTGTTTCAGTTAACAATTAATAAAAGCTCTGAGGAAAAGGAATGCATCTGCTTCCACTTCCTACATAAACCTCAAGTGCAGTTTCACCCATAGCACAGACACAGCCCAGCTGTGGGAGCTGCACCTCTGAGGGATGACAATGTGCAATGGGCAGCAGCAGATCCCCTGCCAGCACTGGGGGTCAGCCCAGGCCCCTGGGCCACAAGGCTGATGGATCCTTAGCTCCAATGCCAGGATCCAGGGAGCAGCCAGCCCTGCTGCTGTGCACCCATCCTGGGATACATCCCCGCCCAGCAAAGGCTGCTGTGAGGCGGCAGCACCAGCACAGGCACCATTCACCCCCACAAACACACTAAGGCACTGCAGAAGCACTTATGAAATGCTTCACTTGCAGTGACCCTGGTCTAGAAGGGTTAAAAATCCCCTCCAGAGTATCAGTCTCCTCATACTGAGCACGGCACTGAGACTGCACCTTAAACTTGGGGGATGTGAGGGCTGACAACACAAACAAGGGGGGAGTTGCAGATTTCTACCTAAAATCTGTCTGCAGGGAGCACTGTCACTGGTGACAAGGAGTTAAATGAAGAGGAAGAACAGCATTAGAGTTGTGATGAACTCAACTCACCAGCTCAGCAAGAGCACCACGTCTGTGAGAGGTTTACACCAAGCTATCTCAAACTACTAAAAAAGGATATAATTCAAGCCTGCTGTTCAACACCAAACAAATCTGCTACTTCTCCCTTTGAAAATTCAGTGAGGCTTCAAAGTAGGACAAGCCTGACTGGACAAACTAGAAGACTTATTTCTTACTTCAGAAATGAAGCTTTCAGACCCTTCCATCCAACCCCCTTCATCAAGCACTTCATTTTAAGATACTCCAGTACATGTTATTCACTCAGCCTATTCTGCTGAGATGAGGAATTAGTAAGGACTTTTCCTCATTCCTCCACAGAAGAAAGCCTGTAAAAGTGACATCAGAGACAAAGCAAAATACATCACATCAAGATGAGGCTGAGGTCAGACATTCATCTCAAGCATTTCAGTAAATTTCCAGGACTTCCCAAAAACTCACCTGCAGACCAACTCCTAAATCCTCACTTAGCAGTTCCACTGTACATAAGCAAAACTGGAGAATGAGAAAGGTGCAGCAAGACAGGCACAGCTGCTTGTTCACTGCAGGTCACATTTACTGCTTTCTGCTAAAGGAAAACCGACCTACCCAGTGAGTTCCGAGTGACACACACCTTGGTATTTAAATAACTGAGATCTACAGATGTGGGGCAGAGGTGAACAGGCAGGAGTTAACTCTTCACACAAATGCAGGTTTTAACTGGATAAATTCCTACCCTGTACCTGGAGTTTCCAGGTTACAAACAGCTCAGTGTTGGAGGAACAGGCAGATCAGCACCAGGCTTTTTATAACATGGCAAAGATGCTCTGAATTCCACGGAGAGGCTGAGCTGTCACTCACTCAGTTTGATCAGTGGATTCCCAGCTCCACAGAAAGGCTCACACTTTCTCTTTCATTCTTACGTGCAATAAGCTGTCAGATTGTTGTTTGACCTCCGAGTTAAAATGTTATTAAAAGATAAAGTAACCAAGCCATGATTTCTGAGGGGTCACAGGTGGAGCAGCTCCTCAGGAGTCACTGACGGGCAGCAGGTTCTTCAGGCGAGTTTCAAGCCACCAAATTTGTTTCAACATGTACAGACTTTGCTAAGTCAAGTCTTTCAACAACGTTCACCATGAGGTGACCCAGGGGACAACACAACGGCCCAACCCAGTGCTACTGAAACAACTGCTGGTTGTGCTTTCCCTGCAGCCAGGATGGTGCACTGGGTTCTGCCTCCCCTGACCCTCACCCAGCTGCACAAGCCCCCTCCAAACTGACCCCACAGACTCCTTCACCTGCTGCACTTTAATTAGTTACAAACAGTTAAACAGACCTTAACACCAACCCCACACAGGACTCAAGTTCTTCCTCTTAAGTTTTCCAGAGTCAAACAGGAGGCTGGAAGCTCCAGGAAACAGGTGCTGCAACACCAGTTTAAAGTTTACTGTTCATCAATTCACAGAAGCTTAAAAGCAGCACAACCCCACCTGGCTACCCCTGCAACTGCACCACAAAAGTGCTTCAGAGCAACACCTCCAGCCTCCTGAAAATCAAGTAAATCAGCAATAACAGCATCAAGACTCACCAACCAACCAGAACAGACTGGAGTGTTCTCTGCACCTGCAGAAATGGGTTTGTGTTCCAAACCCAGCCTGGAAATTCAGCCCAGCTCTAGGAATTCTTTAATTGTCTTGGCAAGAGGCAGGATAAAAATTGTAGAGTTGAAGCACATAAATTGGGTTTTGAGGGTGTTTTGGCATTAAGCCTTTCCTTAAACTGAAAGCTTAACTAGATTCTCCCCAGCCCACCTGCTTACTTCTAATATGGCAAATCCAGCACAAAATCTTCAGTCTTTTCTTGTCCTTTTTGTGACACAGGTCACTTCAGACCAGCTTCTTTGCCCTGTTTTAACTTACCACTCCTTGCTTCTGGTAAGTGGGGTCACTTCAGCTCAATAACAAATGTTACTAGACCTGCAGCATATTTATAGAAAAATTACTTCTTAACTAGTATTGTTTCTTCACAGACCAAGTAGACCTGGTCTGCTGGGACTGACACATGGTAGAAAAGGTTTATGATGAGACTAAAAAATGAATTTTTTTTTAAATCAGAAAAAAATACACACACTTGTTAGAAATACTTAGAAATTGAAAAGAAAAAAGGCAAACTGAGCCATATAGGAATCTTGGGGCTCTTGAAATATGTTCAAGTCCATAATCATAGAATCATAGAATGGATTGGATTGGAAAAGACCTCTGAGATCATCAAGTCCAACCCTTGGGCCAACTCCAGTCCCGTCACCAGATCATGGCACTCAGTGCCACGGCCAAGCTCACCTGAAAAACCTCCAGGGATGGGGAATCCACCCCCTCTCTGGGCAGCCCATTCCAATCCCTGAGCACTCTCTCTGCAAAGAAGTTTTTTCCAATCTCCAACTTCAATTTCCCCTGGCAGAGCTTGAGCCCCCCGTGCCCCCTTGTCCTATTGCTGAGTGCCTGGGAGAAGAGACCAACCCCCACCTGGCCACAACTTCCCTTCAGGCAGTTCTAGACAGTGCTGAGGTCACCTCTGAGCCCTGCTGTGTGTGTCTAAATACCAAAGAGTTTGGGTCCAGGAGCCAGTCTGCTGGGGGCAGGAAGGGCTGTGCATGCAGAGGGGCTGGCAGGCAATCCCTGCCCTGTGTGAGCCTGGTCCAGCCTCGGGCAGTTGCACAGTTTAGAAAGCTGGACAATAACTCAAAATTCTAATGTTTAGAGAAATAAGCTACAGGGCACAGCACATGGAACTCCCTCCTTAGGGAGCTGCCAGCTGTTTCCTGCCCCAGCCCAGCACCCCGAGTGCCTTATGCAAGAGGAAAGTCTCCATACCTGAGCGCTGAGTGGCACACGGCGGGCTGGGGCAGGATGAGCAGCACCATTAACCCCAGTGGGCTGCCCTGGGCGTGCCCCTGTGGGAGGGCAGTGCCAACAGGGCCTCACATAGACAGCCCAGGAAAACCTGGCTGGAAAATGAAAGCCAGAAGGAGCTCCTACTGTCTGTGTGACACCAACTTTGTCAAACACAGCGCAGTCCTTTGCCCGCAGCTGCCCGGGCTGGCTCTGCCAGGTGACACCAGACCCACCCAGTGCCAGGGATGGACCCAACCACCCCCCACAGTGCCAAGCAGGTTTCCAGATTGCTTCCTGCTCCCAGCTGGTTACAAGAGCAGGTTTGGCACTGCTTTTTTCCCCCTCAGTGAATTCCTACAGACCTGCCGTGCTCAGCCCCTCTCACTGTTTGGTTATCAGCAGCCTTTCAGCATCTGTGCCATGAAAACACAGCAGGGCAGCTGGAATGCCCCAGCAATGGAAAGCTGGACAACTCTCCAACTGGCCTAACAGCCAACACTGAGAAGGAAAAGATGACTTGCCTGGAGTGATGAGCTAAGTATAGGGACACCAGGACTCCAGCACCCCAATTACCTGTGCAGCAATTCAGAGGCAGGTGAAACACCTGGGGAAGCAGCCCCTGAGCAAGGAAGCAACGCTGACTCTGTGCCTAACACACCAAATCCTGCAAAAGCAGCACCAAGAGCCAAGACCAGCATCTTGTAACTCACTGCAGTCTCTTTACCATCCTCCTCACGACCATATTTCAGCACTCTGGGGTATCCTACTCTATTTCAGAGCCCTCCTTGCCCAGTGCTCTCCCCAGGTCAGGGTTAGCAGGCACCCTCACCAAGGGCCAGCACTCACCCTATCATTATAAGCCAAAATTCCAGTCTGACATGTGGAAGACATTTTGGTTCCAGCTCCCAAAACCTGCAGAACTGAAGGGGGGAAAAGTAACCTGACAGTAACCAGGCATGTTGGTCCCATTATGCAGCTACACAGGAAGCTACTACATTTGGAAATACACTGTTAATGAATATTCATTATTCTTTTACTTTAATAAGGGTTTATGAGTATTACTTATACAGCTATAACTCCACTGATGTCCATGTGGTCACAGACTCTGAAAGAAGGGCCTACAAGGAGCTGTGCCACCAGTTTTCCTGCAAGGAAATTTCCCTACAAATCCCCCATACAGGGTTTAAGGCACCCTGAACATACAGGTGTAGTGTCAGCATATTGAAGTTGGAGTCCTTTGTGTAAGGAATTTGGGAGTTTTAGAGCAGGTATCTGGTCTCCTCCCTCCCTTACAGCCCAACTGACCATGGGGTTTTGCCAGAGCACAAAAACATTCGACACTGGGCCATGGATCTCCAAAACTGAAAATTTCCACGTGGGTTCTCCCTGCAGCCCCCCTGTCCTGCTGTGCTGTGCTCAGGGATGCTCTGCAGCAGGGCAGCACTAACCAAACACCTCCAAACCATGTGATACTCACGCCTGGGTCTGAAGGGATTAAGAGATTCCAGCCCAAAGTAAAAGAAAACAAGCAAGCCATTGTATTCTGCATTAGAACACAACTATGCCTTGACCATAATCCATCAGCCAAACCCACAAGGAAAGCTGAGCAACCTCAAAATATTGACCTTGCTCTGTCTTCCTCCTTTTTCCTCAGAGAGTTCAGATTCTCCCAAAGTGCAAAAAGGTGCATTCTTTTGGACGTCACTCAAAGAAAGGTTCACTGAACATAGACAAAGATGATAATTTAATCATAATGGGTATCCAACCAGAATATAATGCCCTGTTCACAGCAAATTCCTGCTACCAGCAGTGAGAGGACATGAAGAATCTGAATTCTCCAATGTACTCATGACTAGTATGTTCACCAATCAGCACACAATTAAGCATTCCTGTTCTCTAATTGTAAAGATGGACACTTGTTTGATAAGGGTTAGTCATTAAAGTGACAAAAAGTTTATCCACTCTTAATAAAACCCACACACAGTGTTTGGAGGGACAGAAAAGGTCTGCAGGCAGAGGCAGTAAACTTGTGAGTTTCCATTAAGTACACTTCACTTGCTTTCAGCTTCCTTTTATCAAAGGAAAAGAATCAAAATAACCTAGAAATGCAATCTGCTTAGACATTTTAGTGAGGTTTCATGGTTCAAAATGGATCAATGCCTACATTACACTAACTATTTGTGGGGGGAAAAAGGAAATTAACTCAAATGCAGTAAAATCAAAGCTCTGAGGTGATAATACCTAGAGAAGTTGTTTCTGCCCTGCTCAGACCACAGCAAACTGGCTGCACAGTGCAGAGAGACATCACTTTGCAAGCAAAGCTGCTCTGTGACATGGCAGGTGAGTTTTCCTCTCGCTGCCTCTCATTGTGGCTCTTCTGCTCTTTGCCAGGAGACAGACACACACCTGAAAAGCCTGAACTCAGAGACCCACAGAACAGCAAAAGTCAGCTTTGGTAGCAGTAGTTTTACTTAGAGAAGATACCAAAGGCTGGAGGCAAGAGAACCGAGAGTGGTTTCCAGCTGCAACAGATCCAGCACTGGGTGTGACAAGGTCTCAGAGCAAAGAGCCCCTCAGGATGCAGCAAAGAGCCCCAGGACAAACAGCACAACCTCCCAGCACCTCCCTCACCTTTGGGTCAGGTTTCAGTGACAGCAGTGACACACTGGCAGGGCAAGGGAACAACCAGAGCTTTGCCAGGTACACACCTGGCCATCTCCAGGAGCTGGAACCACACGGTGCCAGCCCTGGCTCACTCCCTTCCTCACCCACCTGCAGGCAGAGCACAGACAGTCAGGCCCTTGGGTCCCTCCTAACCACCAGACAGGAGATTCCAGGGAAATGCCTTCCACCAATTCCAAACCTAGAAATTCCAAGGAAACCTTCCACCAAATCCAGATCGAGAGGCAGCTACTTCCACGAGCAGCTTTGGGCTTAAACTCATTTAGAAAGGACACAGTGATAGCATGAGGGTGACGGGACAGTTTAATGCCAGATCAGCTGGAACACTGGATCATTCTGACAACTCCTGTACAAAAGTGAGGTTTCACTTCAAAAGTACTGAAAGTTACCTCCCCCAAGTAACACTGACTGTGAGGTGTTGAAGGTATTAACACTCCACAGTCATAAGCAGTTCCAGCAGTCCAGTAGTTCAAATAAATTGCCCTTCACCTCTGTGTGCTCAGTCTTTCTGTAACTACTTCTCTAACTCAGCCTTCAGTTCCACTCAACTCTTCAACGCTTTTAACTGTGCCTTCCAGCAGTGAAATAACCAAAACCAATATTCTAGTAGTCTACCTTGACCTGTACTGTGCTAAACTCCACATGACAGAAAGACTGGAGGGAAGATCTGGTTTTCCACCTGTTTTCTGAAATCCTGCCACCAGCTGTATGGAAACCCCCAAAAATAAGAATCCTTCTTGCCCAGAGCAGTGAAGGAGAACGCTCAGAGGAACTGAGGGGTCCCACCACAGGGCCTGGAGTCTCATGATGCACATGAGCCCCAGATGAAGGGCTGCTCTCAGGGAGGGCTGAGGAGGGCCCTGCAGCCAGCCCGGCCTTTGCTCACTCTCCAAGGGCACTCAGGAGCCACCCAAGTGCATCTTGTCCTCACAGACTCGATGTCACCCTGCACAGACAGGATTTCTGTCCTCTCCCCCCTCAGGTGCCTGGGAGCAGCTTCCCCCAGGCACCTCCACAAGTGGAGAAAACAAGTCTCATTCTGTCACGAGTCTGCCCTTTCCTGGCTGATAGAGGAGTCAAAACCTTCTTTTAAAGGCGCAGGGAAAGAGAAACTATTTTTATTTCTTCCCGAGGTTCCGTCCTCCCAGGTAACACCACAGAATTAATGCTTTGATTATAGCCCTAGTTTCCAGTCCCAAAGTTGGAGAAGCAAATGAGGCCCACAAAAGGGCAACACAAAACTGTTCTAACAGTGTTTCTATAAATAATGTCTATACCAGTGCACAAATCTCTGGTATTGGAAAGAAAAACTACAAAGACTTAATTATGGCCATGCAGCAGCCTTCCCCCACAAATCCAGCCTGGAGTGCATGACTTCCCCCCATCCTGCCTGTGTGTTCTAGAAACTAAACCCCCGAGCACCAGAACAATCCAAAATACTTACAGACTGTTAGACTTGTATATACAAAAGACTTCATCACACAGAGGCACCCTGAAGATCTATTTCATGCTATTTTGCTTTCAGAAATCTCTGTTAAAGAAAGATTTAAACCATTTTCACCCATTTTCCCTGATGAAAATCTTTCTTAAAATTGAGTAAGAAGGACCATAAAAGGGAACTTCTGGTAGAAGTCTCAGCCATTGGGAGAATGTAGAGCACAGGAGAAGCACATACAGGTAGTAAGTTGCTTTGGCAGTGTTGTTTCCTTCAAAAGTAGGAAGCTGAGATTATAGTGAAAAAAGTCTTTCTCTATTCTTGTCACAGTAAAGGCTAAACCTGAGAGGTGAGACCAGCACACCTGCTAGAGACAGTCCCAGTAAAGAACAACTCCAGTTCTGAAATTAAACCAAGACAATGCCACTCTGCAGATCATCCAGGAGTGGCTGGACTAAAAATCAAATGAGGGAGCACAGAACACACAGCTGAGACCCACATACACACCAGAAGGATGCAGACAGCTGGATACCAAAGTACCAAAGCACAGTCCTTCCCACATGGATGTTCCCTGCCTCCTAGGCCGTGCTCCAGAAGCTCCAAGCCCCCCTTGCTGTCCAGCCTCCTCAGTTCAAACATCAGAACACTCCCTGTTACAGTCCCCCCTACAAAGAACACACCCCAGTCAGGGTGGGGGGCTGTTCTGGCTGCCCTTCCACCAGCCCAGCTCTTTCAGAGGAGCCAGGAACTCAGTTTCAGGTTTCATTCTCGCTCCAAGCCAACTCCACAGGCACAGGATAATTTCCCAGGCTGAGCTCAGGCCAGCAGTAGTTCCAATGCTTCACCAGACACAAAGCAGCTGAAAACCTGAAGCTGACCATGCTGTTTGCAGGCTGCAGAATAATCTGATCAACAACCAGTGCCACAGAAGTCAGTAAAGGCATCAGCTCGATCAGCATCTCAGGTGAAAGCCGTGCAGAGCAAACCCAACTTCATTCCCATCGTGGTCAGTCAGTCCCTCACAATGAACGCCGAGAGCAACAGCGAGATGTGCTGAGCAAGGCAAAGGACAACCTGCTCTGCTTGGCACCTGCAGTGCTTCCCCAAGCCTTGGTTTCTTTCATCTTCTGTCCCCTTTCAACTCCAGCCTGCAAAGTTGCATTTTAAAGTATTTACAATTCCATTTTTTTGGTTAAAGTTCTCAAAAAAAGGAGTTTAATTCTACTTAAGATCCATTAGCATGTGTTGCTGAGGACACATCTCATTCCTGGCATGGCTGGTGATGTACCACAGCCTGCCCCCAAGCACTGCTGCCTTACAGCTCTGCACTGCATTCCTAGTCAAGAGGAAAAATAACAAATTCATTTGTCCAAAATCAAGTCCCACTGGAGCTTGTTCAAAGTAGTCACTTTCCAGAAGAGGCAATACTTCAGTACAACAGCTTGTACAATTTAGTTACAGTATCACTGAACAAGGGCCATCCAGCTCCAAGTCTTCTGACATCCAACTCTCCCAAGGAAGGGCAGGAGCCCCTATCCAGGCAGTTCCTTCAGAGCCTGGGGTGGTTCTTCCCCCTTCTCAGAGTGCCACCCCCTGCATGACACTGCAATGTCATTGCTGCCTCACCCAGGCAGCCACACACACAAATCCCAAAAATCTCACAGCTGGATCTTACCATGGTTGCCTCATTACAATCATTTGCAGCATTAACACCCATAAGGGGTTAAGAAGGACCCAGAAGGTCTGTTGTTCCACCCCTAAGGAGGGACAAAGCCTCTGAAGCACCCAGTTGCCCCAGTAAGCCCTGGAGAGCACACTCCCAGTTACCCCCTTAACCTGCAGCCACATTCAGGTGCCAAACCAACTGCTGCTTCCCAAAGCTCACATGAAGGTTCCAAGTTTCAGAAGATGAACCAAAGCTATGAAGCAGCAATTGTATTTCCAGTGAAGCCTTTACAAACAGTGCTTTTTGCTGGACATCAGTGACTCCAGAAACATCTTCCCCACTTACGGAACATTCCAGAAAGCCCCGTTTGCCCTCCCCCAGCTCACTCTGCAGGTCCAGCCCTCACTTCCAGATGCACACTGGCCCCTGCTGAAGGTGAGCAGAGCAGCTCTGTCTCAGAGCAACACAACCTGACACCTCAGAACAGACCAAAGGTGAGAGACAGCCCTGGCTGCAACCAGATCATGCCACATTTATTTCTTCCCTGCTATTGCTCCCTGTGGCTCTGAGCACAGGGGCAGACTCGAGGCTTCCTTACAGGGTGAAACAATACCCTGGAATCACTACAGCCAGCTGGGGCTCACCTCCCTCACCCCACCACCAGAAACCACTCATCAGATGAGGAGAAGAACAGGTCAAGGCTACTCATGCTCCAGTTCACCATTAGATTCCCACGGTATCGAGTCCATTCTGTTAGTGCTTCTCAGCTGCTCCCCCCAAAGCAGGGGACAGAGTTTTGGCTGCTCTGCTGACCAACACACCCCAAATAAGGGCAGTTCCCACCAAAGGAGGCTGTCTGTGGTGGTGTGTGACCTCTGCCCATCCCACAGGCAGCTGACACCTCTGCAAGTCAATGCACCAGCCTGGACACGACTGTCCTGCAACACCCAGGGCTAAGGAATCCAAGGGAGAAGCTGCACAGCACTCTGAGCTGAGGTCTCAGGAAAAAGTCAGCATTTCAAATTCCTGAACTACCACCAGCTCCACTTTGAGGTTTCATGCAAGCCCTCAGTCAGCCTGAAATTTTGAAGCACTGTGTAGAAATAGTAGTCTTTTAACAATCCAGTTAATTCACAAGAATTACAGCAGGAATTGAGTGCTAGGCACATTCCTGAAGTTTTCCTGACAGCACTGGGAAGTTACAACATCAGTATCTAGAAAAGGGGTGGAATTACAAGTCATGAAGCTCATTTCTCAGAGTTTAAAGCCCAAATGGGATCTAACAGGCAGCTCTTTAACACCACCAGCTACTCAGGCTGGAGACAAATGCCCAACAGTTGCACGTGCTGGTTTAGACAATTCAGTACCTAAAAGGTTATTTTGAAAGAAACAAGAGTTATTACTCCGAGTCAGGCAGTGAAAGCTACTATGAAACAAGTGCATGTTTAAGTATCTGGACGTTTCATTCTGGTTCAGAGCACCCGATAAGCACTAATGCACCAGTGGGAGTCACGTGCCCTGGAAGGCACCACTGACAGCAAGTGGAAGAGCCCTCTCTCGTTATATCCAGTTACACTTCCCAGCAGGAAGCCCCCAGGGCAGGAACGGCCAGCACAGCCCTTTGATCTCTGCAGGTGGAGGGATCTGGAGCTCCGTGCTGGAGGCTAACCCAGCTCCCCCGAGTCACCCCGTGCAGACAATCCCTCCTCCCTGCCACATCACACTTGCCCATTACTCCAGCAGCCTAACCATACCCTTCTCCTTAAGTTACTCCTTTTTTCCAGGTTAACTGCCAGCAAAACACTGCACAGCCCTGTTCCTCCTACTCCTGAAAGCTGACAACACACTTCTCTCCACCATCCTGGGCTGCACGTAGGTGGATTGAGATCTGAGATAAAATATTGTATCCTCTATTTCAGAAGCTTGGGCATGCTCCATTTCTGTCTCCTCCAGCTGCAGATGGCTGTTTTTATGTAAAAAATAAATAAAATAAAATGAGAGCTCTTCAAGCTGCCCTGCTCCACCTCTGTGGTATCATTAGTGGGTTGCATGGCAGGTTACTTAAGCAGGTTCACATTGATATTTTAATAACTGCTAGTGCAGTTAATGTAATGAATATTAACAGCATCCTAGATAAGCACCTATGGCACTGCCAGCAGGAGAACTCAGCTTGGCCCTCTATATATCACTCCTATAAATTGAAGTAGGACAAGAGCACCTTTCAGTGCAATCACTCAAAAGCCAGCCTGGTTTGGCCAACACTGCTGTGTGTGCCCCTGTGCCCCTCCCTGAGCTCCAAAGCAGGCACAGACACACTTGTCACTGAGGCATCGGAGACCTCATGCCCTGCCTTCACTTATCTGCACAAAGTTTCAACACTTACAGCTCAGTGTTTCCTGTGCTAGGAAAGAAAGCACCACTTCTATCTGCAAACCACTGAGATCAGTAACAGCTGAAGCAAAGCAGGTATCACATGTCAGCCTCCTCCCCTCCACTTTACAAGCACTCCTTCAGAAAAACTCCTTCACCTCCACCAAAAAAGTTCATTTTCAAATACCACACGCTTTAGTAACAGACAAAAGCCACCTCAGCTCTTTATCTAGAGCTCAGAGCATGACAGGTACTACAAGAAACCTGTCACGGCTCCTTCCGCCACGCTCCGGTCCCTTCCCAGAGGGCTCACCGAGGAATCTAAACATGCCTTTATATTCACCAGAAAGCCAAGCTGCACCTCCACACTCAGCACTACCTGACGTGATTCACTAGACAGCTCTTTTCGTCTAAAGTAAAGCCTTACTGACCTGGCTACACCACACAAACAAGCAGGTGAGGCACACAGGAAAGCGCCCGCAACACTCGCAGGGTGCAGGACACCCACCCCTCCCGCAGCGAGGGAAGTGTGCACGGAAAGGAACGACATCAATTTCCTGTACGGAGATGTGAAGAAACACCAGGTCTCATCTGCCGATAAAAACAACATTCTCTAAAAGAGCAAACAAGAGCCGCAACAGCTTCAATGCACAAACTTCAGCCCCGTGTTGGGGGGCAAAGCACTTACCGAGGAAGGGCAACATCTGCTCAGATCCCAGTGAAGGAACAGGACTGTGAAGAGAAACACGGGGAAGAAGCGCAATTAAAGCCGCAAATCCATGTAAATACAAGCCCCCAGCCAGCCAGCGCCGTACAGCAGCAGGGCAGGGCAGCGCGGCCGAGCAGAGCCGACCCCGCGGGGCCGAGGGAGCAGAGCGAGGGGACGGCGGGGCCGGGCCCGGGGAGGCGCTGGGGCCGCTCGGCGGGTCCGGCCGGCAGAGCCCCGAGCGCCCGGACAGGGCACAGCGGGAGGGCCCGGCCGCCTCCTGTCCGCGGGGCCTCCTGTCCGCGGGGCCCGGCCCGCTGTGCCCCGGCCGGGCGAGCGGGGCCGAGCGGAGCGGAGGGAGCGGAGGGAGCGGAGGGGCAGCCATGGGCAACGCGGGCAGCGTGGAGGCGC